>JAJGRW010000919.1:260999-314722 GCA_025461045.1 Carex parvula
TTTGGAAGGCAGTCGAAAGAATTTGGGAGAGTCTCTGTTCAGAAAGAGGAGAGTCACGATTCACAACGAAGAAGAAAGGTTAAATCATTATAGAATATTGAATAGACTTGGTTTATATATGGTGTACAGTTCTGTTTTGAAAATATAACATGGTTCATTTTGGACCATGTCCAGACATGTTATTAAATAGGAAGAGTTGACCAGTTATTAACCTGGATTATTAAAAAGGGATGTTTAATTGTTTAGACTATTAAAACAAGGACCGGTTATTAATAATAGCATAATTTTATTGTTATTAAATAGAGACGATTTGTTTTATTTATTTATTATTTTACTTGAGTAAAAATAAAATATTAATTGTTTATGAAATCAAATATTTTTTATGAAAATAAATTAACGCATATACAAAATATAATATGAAAATGTAAAAGTTAAAATTAAATATTTTATTTGTCTTCTGTAAATTTGTTCAGTTTCTATTTTTTTATCAAATAGTATGTATATTTAATTTTTAAATTAGATTATATTTTTTTAAGTAATACACTGCAAATTTGATTATTCATCCAAATTTAATTATGAGAGTGTTGGAATGGATTATTTGACAACTTTAGTACAAAACATGCTTCTGCCACAAAAATCCGAGTTCCCGATCCGATTCATCCGATTCCGACCGATTCACCCGATTCCGATTCTACGGTCAAGTATCCGATTCCGATTCCGATTCCGATTTCAGAACCATGGTTCCAACTCAATAAAGATAAATTTAAAATTTCTAATCAGTTTTATTATTCAAACATGTTTCTCCTTTGCTTCAAAATTTCTCTCTAATAAAATATGTACGGAAGTTTTATTTTAATGAAGTTTTGTAGACACGTATATATTTGATTTTTTATGTTTGACAGTCTGACAATATTGTACAATCCAAGCAAAAATAATATTTTTGAATATGTTTCGTTGTTTCGTAGGATAAAGAAATACAATGAGATCAAAAGTATAATTTGCAATAATACAAAAATTACAATATTAGCTTTTATTTCAAATAAAAAAATTAATTGTTCTTTTTAATTATATTGACTGACCAAATGAAGTTAATTTTTCTCTACAATATTTTTATGTTGTTAGAATTAGTAGATAACTCAAAAAAATTGAACTAAAGTTTTCTCTGCTATCTAATGATTTATATATTAAAAAAAAACATTTCGCTACTTTATGATTAAATTTAGCCACTCAATTCAATAAAGTGGTGAATGAAAATGAAGACTTAAATATGACCATTGAGAATAATATTAAATTTGCCACTATACATAATTTGAATATATTTTCTTATTTTAATGTTTTCAGTTCTATTATTAAAATAGCAATAAAGTGTTCCTAGAAACTTTGTTCCAAAATGTATTGTAAAGATAAATTTCTGAAAGTAATAACTTTTGTTTTTTATCGTACGGTTTTCACTTTATTTTTTATTCCCTAACTTTTATATATGTTAATTTTACGATCCAAAGAATATGTACAAAAAATTAATATCGAAAAAGTACTTGCAAGAGAAAAAAAATGAAAATGGTTTAGTATCGAATTCTTTTCGTGCTCAACATGTTCTATCTTCTCCACACTAGTGGTTCTATAATATCTAGCTAAATGTTAATAATATCTATCTATCTATCTATTAAGAGATGCCAACTAATAACATATTTGTTTGAATTAATTTAGTCTATTTAAAATAACTTCTGCACTGCAACTCCATTTTTTTTTCTCTTCTTTCAATTGGCAAGGTATGTTAATAAGTCGTGTATGGATATGGAAAATGTTTCATAGTTTCGCTCCTATCGAAATGTTACAGAAATTGTCTAAAATTTGTAACAGACTATTTTTTCTGAGTTACAATGCTTGACCTTTATGCATTAATTATAATTTGCTAAATTTCATGCAAATATTCATATATAAAATAAAATATATTCGGTATTATCATTGGAAATTACTTTTTTTCTTCTTGGGAGAATGGTGAAATTAAGGAGGTAAAAAGAAGATCCCGCGTATATCAATTTAGGGGGACTTAATAAATTTAGTCTAAATGTGATGGGACTGGGCTGGGCCAAAAACACATCAAGACTTCTTTTATACGTGATAAGTATGTACCATAAAAAATAGGACTGAAAAGGAGGGATATACCTTTGCACTAGCTCTGCAAGACATTTCTCAGCTCTGTCCTCCATTGTTCCACCTCCATCTTTCGGTATGAATTCTTCAGCCATCCACATTTTTGTAAGTGGCCTTGCCGGGATGATATAATCTTCTGGAAATGCAGCAAAATAAAGAAAACATGATTTGAGATGGTCTGGCAAGTCTTCGTAACTCTTGGCTAGGATCTTCATGCACTTCTCCCCATCTTCATTACCCCAATCCATGGTCTCCTCCACTTTACTCCAATCACTGTAGGTGCGATCTCTCCTTCTGAGGATACCACCTAGCACAACCAATGCCAAGGGTAGCCCACCACATTTTTTGGTTAATTTTTTGGCGACCTTCAAGAGATCAGGACGGTAATTCGCAGGTTGTATTTGTTGTTGGAAAGCCTTTCTGAAGAGGAGAGCTAGACCCTCATCATCATTTAAGTATTGGAGTTTATACATATCTGTATTGCAATCTGCTACTTTAGCAACATTATCCAATCGGGTGGTAATTAGCACGCGGCTCGCATTGTCTGGATCGGGTAATGCTACTTCCAATTGCTCCCAAAGATCAATGTCCCACACATCGTCTAGGATAATTAAGTATCTTTTAGAACTCAAGGAGCTCTTTAGCTTGAATGGTAAATCCCTATCTGTTATGGGTGGATTTTTGTTTTTCATTCGAGGATCAACAGAGTAAAGAATTTCTCTCAGGAGATCGTTTAAATTGTACTCTTGAGAGATGGACAGCCATGCACGACAATTGAATTCCCCCTCCAGTTTCGCACTGTTATTAGAGAAATGAATGTGTTACAAATATATCACAAACTTGTACATCGTTAAGAAGATATAATTGGACCAAATTTTAAAACAAATTTATATATCGTTAAGAAATAAATTAATATTATCTGTATTACATGATCTTTGTAAAGGGTATTGTAACATAATTTGTAACAATATATACATGATCGTTTCCAATTCCGCACTGTGGTTAAAAGAATGAATTCACAATAACAAACGCAGTACAAATTAAGAGAAAATTTTATTGGAGACTTTTTTGTGTCCATGTTAATATTACATGATTGAAAATATGTATTCTTAAGATGATCTGGACCACATTTAGTAACAAATTTATTTATTGTTAAGTGATGACCCTTTGAACCACGTCTACGGGCATAAATTTTCATGAAGCTAAGAACATTTGGAGCCATTGGTACCATTTTGTAAATTCTATTCAAAACAGACGCTAATTTTGATTAAACGTAAATATTACGGTGATGAGGTGGTGATTATTTTGGACTAAATTATCTGAATTATATCTATTGGGTTGTTGAGTAAATTTTCAGTAATATATATACATGCATTCACAACATAATTTTCTCTATCCACTTGAATCACTAAACAATCCCTTTACCCATTGTGCCATTCATGTCATGAAAATATAATATAATTTTTTGTTCAACAAAAATTCTGGATTTTGTTCACCATTAAAAAAATGTGTCAGGTTGCCCTTGGTAAGGTTACATGCAAGGTAATTGATAACTAATAGTAATAAAGAATTCAATACAAAATCTCCTTTTTCATTATTACCAGGTTAGATCGAAGCATTGAATTTCATCACTTCTTGAGAAAGGAAATTTTTTTAACAGAGGATAGATTTTCGACAGTTGAGTTCTCCGCAACTAGTTGGTTTGCAATTTAGCAATTTTCTTGTTATAGATTAATTGTTCCACAAAAATTTACCCTCGTTATATAAAAAGAAAGGTTTAAAAGAGAGAACATGCACCTTTTGTATACTTTTTTGGCCAGGGTGGTCTTGCCAAGACCACCTGTACCCACAATCGAGAGCACCATGCGCCTCGAAATCTTTCTATCAAGCAGCTGCTCGATAATCTTGGCCTTGTCATCCTCAAGGCCAACAACTTCTGGATCATCAACCATATCAGAAGGTTCTGAATCATCAATATCATCTAGAGCACCAAGCTTATCCTGAATTCCCAACTGGATTCCGCGCTGGTAAATCCAATTGAGATTCTTTGTGATATCTATTGGAAATTTAATCGGATTGTGGTTTAGTAGAAGGCAAGAGTTATACTTTAAATTTTTTTTTATTTAAGAGAGTACCAAATTATAAAGTACAATAGCTTGATGTATATTCTATCTCTCACACATTCCTCATTCACACATCTCATATGGACCTCTAACCTAGTAATTTATACTAGGTTTATATCTCGAATATTGTACAAGATACAAAATATTAAAATAACATATATAAGAAATTTCCAGCTCAATCATCTTAATCGACAATATAAGTCGGTAGAAGTTTCTAGATTTGTACATATATATAGATTCTTTTACCGGTTTTGGATAAGTTGGTTTAGTATTAACTTGAATAATCTTGATTTAAATAATACCTTCGAGCTTGGCAGGCAGATCGAGCATGTACGTTTTATAGTTTCTTTTAACATTCGTCGTAATTTTCGTCATAAATTTTCTGAAACAACTGTTGGAACTTGCTGCACGATTTTCTTCAATCTTATCCCGGAAGGTACCAATCACAGTAGCTATTGTGTCGGCAATATCTCTGACCTCGTTCAGCCATAGTGTTACCAATTCATTTTTGTCACGTTTGGAATCGGCATCTCTTAGCAAAGCTTGGATAAAGAGAAGCTCCTTCTTCATCTGTTCAATCTGCCCACGCACAGCCTGCAGTTCTCCATATTTCTCGAGCAAGAGACCAGCAAGTTTTGCCAAAGCAGTGCTCACAGATGAGGTAACAACTTCTGCCATGTATTTCCGATTGTGGGAAGTGTCTTTCGTTTTATTTTTCTTTTTTTCAATGGGAGAGGGTGGGGAGAGGGGTTGAGAGTGAATTTTACTTTTTTGGCAGAGATTATTGATAGACAAAGCAGCATGAGTGGTTATATTATATATAGCTATACTGAGCTTGGCCGCAGTTTTAATTAATTAAAATTGGTAGATTTTTTTATTTTCTTTGGGCGGTGCTAATGTCATAGCTTCTCAAAATAAAATAAAATTAATTAATTAAAATTTTGTCAACCAGATCTTGATACACTCGGTTTTAACATATTTCGTTTCACATGTACAAATAATATGAAGTTGTCACTTATTTCGAACAACCATGCATGAAAATAACTAACAATATATATCTCCTTACACTATCCAATGAGATATATTAAAATATAATTTAAATACGAAATTTGTGTTTGATTGATCCCAATTAAATGGAAATCAGCTTTTAGTCAATCTTAAACATAAACTTATGGTTAGGGGTGTCAATGGTATCTTTTTAACCGTTTATCCAATCCGTATCGTATTCGATAAGGCGGTTATGAACAAGTTTTTTTTCGTTAGCTTATTGGATATAAGTATGGATTATAATTATTTTTCATTAACAAAATGGGTAAGGGTAAGGGAAATGACTATTTCGTACCCGTTACCCTATAGGGTAATTATAAAATCTAAAGAAAAAAAGTTTTCGTACCCAATCTCTTGTACCCAGTATTTACCCAAGCTGATCCGATCAACTTTAAACTATAATTAACGGTAATTAACTGCCTCGTCCAGTCCCTGATCGATAACTATAATCAAACTATAATTAACGGTAATTAAATAGCCCAAGGTTTTGGAAATCTATTTTTTTTATACCAAATCGATAACCATAAAAAAATGGCAACGGCGATGACCCCAGATTGTTGTTGCCGACACTTTCTACATGAATTCGCATCCTCTGAGATATCTCAAACGTTGAGTGGATCTGTGCATAATCTGAACAATTCAAATCCTTTCTGCACGAATCTCAAAGCACATTAAACTGGTCCCCTCCCTTGAACCCTGGTGAACCACACCTAAAGCTACATCTACGCTCTCGCGTCTTATCCCTCCTAAATCTTTTCCACATGCTACTCTTAAATCCTTCTCTGTCCCTAGCTACTTCATTGCATTTACTCTCTACCAACCATATTCAATCTTCGACTGTACCATCTATGATTTCTTGACTGGAGGCACAAATTGACCGGTTTGACAAATTGTTGTATTAGACGGCCATCATGGGATGTATGATGTCAGACCATACGCACCTTGCTTTGTTTCATTAGCCCATAGGTATCTTTGGAAAATTACTAAATTAACCTCACAATTCACAAGATGCTAGTTGTGATCAGGATTTTTATTTTTTTCGAAATGTATTAAATAATTTCCAAGAACTAGATATTTGAAAATATTTTTTAATGTCATAAAAAGAACCCAATTACTGATTAAATTCTTTCAAATGTTTTTTAAGAAACCTAATTATTGTATTTGTATGGGGTACCGTAAAAGTAGGGGTGTGTGTAGCTTTTGGGAGGAGTCTACCATGGTGCACAATTTGGAATTGAATAAATTGGTTGTGAAATTGTGTGAATTTGAGATGATAAGTAATTTGGGGTGGGGAGAAATTTGGCAGGTTTGAATACGTTCTGCTTTTGCTACCTTTGAATTCTAGAAGGATTCAAGTGGTTGGTGTATTTATATGTTTATATTATATTGAGGAGGTCAAGTGAGTCACTTGGTATCTATCTCTTGATTTGAATATTAATTATTAGTAATTTTAATTTTTAATTTTTACATTTGTTGTTGGTTTATTTGTTTGTCTCATATTGGTGTTATGTCACGGTAATTAAATTTTTTACATTAATTTGTGGTTGCCATTTTTTAACTGTCGTTATAAATGACAAACAATAAAGAAAAAAAAATCAATATGCATATCTTCAAATTTTTTAAATATATTTTTTGGTTAAAATATTAAATATTTTGAAAATATATTAAATTTGAAATATATTTTATAGAGAAAGATAAAGATTCAGTCTTTTAAACATTAATATTCAGTAGGAATTATTATTTGAGTTTGAACATACCTCTATGAAAGTTATTGTCTTTTTAATTCAAATTTTATTAAAAATCAAATATCAATTTTTTCAAATATACGAAAGCTACGTAGGGCAATAGTTATGTAGGGTAAAAAGTAACTATTGTTCTACTAACTATCAAAATTTACTTTTTTACCCTCACTAGACCAAAGATTAATTTAAAATTTTAAAAATGTATATTTGAAATTTTTTCTAATAATAAAAAATTAGCATGTCTATTTTATTAATACTTAATTAATAATTAAGAAAATATATTACATTAATTTTGATAGGCAACTTGTCCATTCTAGAGTGGGACTTGTGTGACCTTTTAATAAAACAAAATATTATTTATTTATACTAGTGTGTAAATCATGTGGTCTTTAATAAGATTGCATTGATGGGTTTCAAGATTATCTTATCAGCTTTAAGATCCGTACATACAAAAATCAATATCATCACATAGTACATAAATATTAAAATAAAACGTAGGTATTTTAAAGCAGATCAAACAGTTCTCGAGTTCATCGTAGGTCTGATGTACATCCAACCTACTCCGCAGTCCTTTTAAGAAAATCAAATTTATACTAGTGTGTAAATCATGTGGTCTTTAATTAATAAAATTGCGGAGTAGGTTTGATGGGCATCAGACTTTAGATTTAATGGGTTTTAGAATTATCTGATCAGCTTTAAAATCCGTACATACAAAAATTAATATCATCACATAGCACATAAATATTAAAATAAAATGTACGTATCTTAAAGCAGATCAGACAGTCTCATGTACATCCAACCTACTCCGCAGTTCTTTTAAGAAAATCAAATTTATTTAGCATGATTTTTGTAATTGCAATAATTGTTGAATAGTGTATGAAATATGCTATGATTTCTCGACTGGAGACACAAATTGACCGCTTTGACAAATTGTTGTATTAGACGGCCATCATTGGATGTATGATGTCAGACCATACGCACCTTGCTTTGTTTTGGAAATTTTTTATCTATAGAAATTATTAAATACAGATGTACGGAAACAGAAAGAGTGTCTCGTTTTCAACAAATATAGAAAGATCTGACTCATTGAGTCAGATCCAAATTTATGGATCGGTCTCAATGGTCCAGATCCATCAATATATATATATAGAGATTGGCTAATATCAAAACGTTTGTTCCTAGGCTGCGGAACAAACGTTTCGGTTTTTACATTTTTAAAATCTAAATAGTCGATCCAAACCTTTCAACATTCAATCTGTATTAAAATGTGTTTGGAGACCAAATTTTACATTTTTTAGAATTTTTTTACTATTTATTAAGTTAATTTTAAAATCGTTGATTTCAATGATTCAGAAATTTTTCACTGTTTATTAAAATCAGTAATTTTTAAAAGGGCTTAATAGATAGTAAAAAAAATTCAAAAAAATGTAAAATTTTGTCTCCAAGTACATTATAATATAGAGATCACATCTAACGGTTTGGATCGACCGTTTGGACTTTGAAAATCGAAAACCAATTGGTTGCACCACCGCTCCGGAACAAACATTTTGATATTAGCCATCTATATATATTGATGGATCTGAACCATTGAGACCGATCTATAAATTTGGATCTGACTCATTGAGTCAGATCTTTCTATATTTGTTGGAAATGAGACACTCTTTTTGTTTCCGTACATCTGTATTTAATAATTTCTATAGATAAAAAATTTCCCTCTGTTTTGATGCCCATAGGTATCTTTGGAAAATTACTAAATTAACCTCACAATTCACAAGATGCTGGTCATGATTAGAATTTTTATTATTAGAAATATATTAAATATTTTGCAAGAACTAGATAGATTAAATTTTTTTTATGCCATAAAAAAATCCAAATAATTAATTTAATTCCTTCAAATGTTTTTTAAGAAACCTAATTATTGATTTTAATCTATAGAATTTGTATGGAGTCTAGATTCTTTTTTGTGGATAAGAATTTAAATTTACAAACAAACTCTAAGGAAACGATTCAGATTTTTAGAAAATGTTAATCAATTATTTGGTCCTTTCTATCACATCAAAATAAAATTTTCAGCTTTCTCATTCTGACAAAATTTCTAATAAATTTCTTAAAATAAAAATTCTGGGTTGTCCTTTCCATGCTTGAAACTGATACTCTCATTCCTATCCAATTGGTAATGATAGAAACCATTAGATAATTTATTTTTGTTTTTAGTAAAAAAAAATTCTAAAACAACCAATATATTAAATATTTTAGAAAAATCATATTAAATATATTATTAGAAATCAAACATTTTCTAATTTTGTCCTTTTCTAAAAATCAAACATTTTCTATTGCTAAAGATTGAGGCCTACGTACAAATTTTAAGGAATCCAATAAGTTCCTTAAAAAATGTCTAAAGAAACTGAATTAACTTTGCAGTTTCTTCTAGTGCAGTGCAATAACTTCTTCCAATTTTCTCATTGTAAAAAAATATTTAATATATTTCTAAAAATAAAAAATTCAGGGTTGTCATCCCCATCTAGTACTTAGAAAGTGATACTCCCATTCCTTTACAATTGGTAACGACGAAAATCATTAGGTGCATTATTAATTTTGTCCTTTTCTTTTAAAGGAAATCAAAATTTTAAACAACCAATCATATCAATTTTGTTATTCGTCTCCGTATATGTCTATAAGAGAAACAACAAAATATAAATGTTGCACAATTTCTAATTTGATTATTTGAATTCGAAAAGAAAGAGAAGCATATATTCATTGAAAGTTCAATAGTCTATCTAAAAATTCGCGGGGTCTTAGTGCCAGACTCCATGCTATGGTGGCACACACTAATTCCACATAAAATCCAAGTGTTCATGTGGCTGACTTTTCATAATAAGATTCTTACTAAAGAGGTGTTATAGAAAAAGAACTGGCAGGGGGACACTACTTGCCACTAGGTTTTTGTTCCGCCTCAGCTCAGACAATCAAGCAATTAGAAACAACAAAAGAGCAAAATCATTTTGTTTAGACAGTGGTGCAGAGAAAACTTCAATCCATCTTTTTATTAAATGTCCTTATTTTTAAAAAAGTATATTTGAATTTTTTATAAAAATTAGCATGACATTTTTATTAATATCCAAAGTTTAATACAAATTATTAATTATACCCAGAACTCAACTCAATATCGATATATACCCAAGCCGGCCATTTTCTGGCCGGCTATGTTCCCTTCCCTAAGCCGGCCATTTTATGGCCGGCTATGTACCTTTTTTTTTTTTTTTTTTTAGAGAGACACTATGAAGATCAAAATATTGAAATCTAACTCTGAAAATTTGAAATTTTTATTTAAATTATTTGTTATATTACTTCTTTGAGGAGGGATCAAATTACAACAATTATTTTTTTTATTTCAAAGTCCAAATCGTCGATCCAAACCGTTCAACATGATTTCCACAATAAACTGTGCTTGCAGATCAAATTTTACATTTTTTTGAATTTGTTTACTATTTATTAAGTATTTTACAAAAAATAGTCATATTCAGACCATTGAATTTTGTACCCATCTTAATAAATAGTAAAAAAAATTCAAAAAAATGTAAAATTTGATCTGCAAGCACATTTTATTTAGATAATCATGTTGAACGGTTTGGATCGACGATTTGGACTTTGAAAATAAAAAAAATAGTTGTTGTAACTTGATCCCTCCTCTACTTCTTTTGATGTATAATTAGCATATTTATACTAAAATACGCTAGAATACTTGAAATTATGTTGAATTACACTATATTACAATAAATTATGTTCAATTATACTAAATTACGTTAAATTATAATAACTTCGCTAATTATGCTGAAATACAGTAAAAAAAACACTAAACTACACAAAATTACGCTATAGTAGACTGATTTTGCTCATCTTTCATGAATCATAAAAAATAGTAAAAAAATTCCAAAAATAGTAAAATTTGGTAATCTGCAAGTTCATTATGTAACTAATTTACTGAGCTACTTGGATTGAATGATAGAAATGAAAATCTTAATCGGAAACTTCAACTCAAGTTTTGAGGCTCTTCTCTTTGTTTTTTGGCGATTCTGAATTTTGGAATCCGGCGTAGCTAGCACAAAAGCATGCGCATTTTTGCAAGCTTTCCGAAAAGGGGTCATTTGCTGAAATCGGACACTCGAGCGCCGTTTTATGACCGTTTGAAGTTTCATCGTTGTTTTTCTCCTTTTTAGTGAAGATATCGTCCCTATTCATATCGTATTTTAGCGTCATTTACCGTATTTTAACGTAATTTAATGTAATTTAACGTAGTTTAACATAATTTAGTGTTATTCAATATAATTTCAATTAATCTATCGTATTTTAGTATAAATATGCTAATTATACATCAAAGAAGGAATATAACAAATAATTTAAACAAAATTTTCAAATTTTCAGAGTTAGATTTCAATATTTTGATCTTCATAGTGTCTCTCTCTATAAAAAAAAAAAAAAAAAAAAAAAAAAAAAAAAAAAAAATACATAGCCGGCCATAAAATGGCCGGCTTAGAGAAGGGAACATAGCCGGCCAGAAAATGGCCGGCTTGAGTATATATCGATATTGAGTTGAGTTCTGGGTATAATTAATAATTTGTATTAAACTTTGGATATTAATAAAAATGTCGGCCATTCCAGCGTGTGGGACTTGTGTGACCTTTTAATAAAACAAAATATTATTTATTTATACTAGTGTGTAAATCATGTGGTCTTTAATAAGATTGCATTGATGGGTTTCAAGATTATCTGATCAGCTTTAAGATCCGTACATACAAAAATTAATATCATCACATAGCACATAAATATTAAAATAAAATGTACGTATCTTAAAGCAGATCAGACATTTCTTGAGTCATCGTAGGTCTCATGTTCATCGAACCTACTCTGCAGTTCTTTTAAGAAAATCAAATTTATTTAGCATGATTTTTGTAATTGCAATAATGATTGAATAGTGTATGATATATGGAACAGTAACTCTGAAATTTCTGAATCCAGCTATTATTCGAGATGCGTATACAGAAAAACCAGCTATTTCGAGATGTGTGCACAGAAAAAATTAGACGGATCTCGAATTTCAGAAATTTCAGAATTACTGTTCATGAATCTCAAATTTCAGCTGATCTAAATCCATGATATATACTATGATTTCTTCAATTGTGACACAAATTGACCGCTTTGACAAATTGTTGTATTAGACGGCCATCATGGGATGTATGATGTCAGACCATACGCACCTTGCTTTGTTTCAACAGCCCATAGGTATCTTTGGAAAAAATTACTAAATTAACCTCACAATTCACAAGATGCTGGTCATGATTAGAATTTTTTTATTAGAAATATATTAAATATTTTGCAAGAACTAGATAGATTAAATTTTTTTTATGCCATAAAAAATCCAAATCATTAATTTAATTCCTTCAAATGTTTTTTAAGAAACCTAATTATTAATCTATAGAATTTGTATGGAGTCTAGACTTTTTTTGTGGATAAGAATTTAAATTTACAAACAAACTCTAAGGAAACGATTCAGATTTTTATAAAATGTCAATCAATTATTTGGTCCTTTCTAGCACATCAAAATAAAATTTTCATCTTTATCATTCTGACAAAATTTCTAATAAATTTCTTAAAATAAAATTCTGGGTTGTCCTTTCCATGCTTGAAAGTGGTGCTCCTATTTCTATCCAATTGATAATGATAGAAACCATTAGATAATTTATTTTTGTCTTTTTAATAAAAAATTAAAATTCTAAACAACTAATAAGATCAATATTGTTATTTGTCTCCGTATGCGGAGAAACAACAAATTAACCTCACAATTCACAAGAGCAATGTTGCTTGTCATCAGAATTTTTATTTAAAGAAATTTTTAAATATTTTGTAAAGAATCATATAGATGGAAAAAAAATTGAATTATTTATTTGGTTCTTCAGAGCTTGTATGTAATCTAGATATTTTATGGCTAAAGTTCAGATCGAATAAAAATTATATGGAATCAAATCAATGATTTAGTTCTTTAGAAAATGTCTAAAAAACTGAATTAACTTTGCAATTTCTTCTATTGTAGGAAATAATTTTTTTCAATTTTCTCATTTGTGAAAAAATATTTAATATATTTCTAAAAATAAAAAAATTCAGGGTTGTCATCCCCATCTAGTACTTAGAAAGTGATACTCCCATTCCTTTACAATTGGTAACGACGAAAATCATTAGGTGCATTATTAATTTTGTCCTTTTCTTTTAAAGGAAATCAAAATTTTAAACAACCAATCATATCAATTTTGTTATTCGTCTCCGCATATGTCTATAAGAGAAACAACAAAATATAAATGTTGCACAATTTCTAATTTGATTATTTGAATTCGAAAAGAAAGAGAAGCATATATTCATTGAAAGTTCAATAGTATATCTAAAAATTCACGGGGTCTTAGTGCCAGACTCCATGCTATGGTGGCACACACTAATTCCACATAAAATCCAAGTGTTCATGTGGCTGACTTTTCATAATAAGATTCTTATTAAAGAGGTGTTACAGAAAAAGAACTGGCAGGGGGACACTACTTGCCACTTTTGTTTAGACAGTGGTGCAAAGGAAACTTCAATCCATCTTTTTATTAAATGTCCTTATTTTTACCCAAATTTGATTTTGATGGGGAATTTTCAACGATATTATCTTGATTGGCAGTCCTTAGAGGATGTACAACTGTTTGTTTTGAGTATGCCCGCTTGTCAGAGGCAAGCAATACTCATGGTGATCAGTGCTATTTTTTGGGCCATTTGGAAAACTCGCAACTCTGTCTGTTTTGATAATAAACACATTCCTACAATTAGACAAATGGTTTTACTAACTTGTTCTTTGTTGGATTACTGGTTAGGCAATAAGAAGAAAAAACCAATACGTCACATCCACTTATGCGTCCCTGAGGATATGGACATGGTGCCCCTTCAGACCATGCCTCCCCTGCTTGCTGATGCCCTTGAGTTGGGTGATAACTGTTCTAGTGTACCACCGGTACCACTGCTTCTTGCTCATTAACTCTATGTCTTGGCCAAACATGGACAAAATTGGTTGTGCTTGGCAGCTGTTACTTGTTTTAATAATCTTGGCATGGTCCAATGTAATGCTTGTTTTCTGGATGTTGTTGGCTGTTGCATCTTATGGCATTCTGTTTAGTGCTTTTTTTTACCATTTTTAGGCTTTCAGGATTTTGTGTTTTGCCGGGTCAATGATGCAATTTATGAATTCAGCTGATAATTTTGATACTGCTCCTCACAGAGTTCAGTATCTGATTTCTAATGCTGTTAGGTGATCTTGAGACCATTACGGCATTTATGGGTTTTTAGGGATCCTTTTGCATTTTTTCTTCTTATTGGATCTTGTCAGGTGTTAGACTTTTAGGACTGTTTTTGTTTTTTTTATGTCTCTGGTATTGTAAGTCTTTTATATAAATGGAAGGACATTTTTGCCTATTTTTAAAAAAAAATAGTCTATCTAAATCATTTAACATGATTACTTGTCCACCAAATATTTTTTTGTTTTGAATATATATTTTTTTTTTTGAGATAGGTAAAAAATCACGAGATCTAAAAAATTAGACCATTAAAAGTAGTGATTTTGTACCTATTTAGAAAATAGTAAAAAAATTCTAAGAGATGAATTTTAATTTATAAGTACATTTTCATATGAAATCATGTTGAATGGTTCACATTAATTATTTGAACCTCAAAAATAAAGATATTAATCTATGTTATGTATAGTATGATAGTCTCACTCATAAATTTTACCTATATATTTATTGGGTGAGATTTTTGTTGGAAGGGCTTTGAACAAAGCCTTATATCAAACAACAACGATATCTTAATTGACACGATAAAAATATATTTAGTAGTACTTACAAATTTATATTTGTTAGTTATCTTACATGATATTTATATATAGTTTATATATAGTTTTTGGGGAGGTGAAGTGAGTCACTTGGTATCTATCACTTGATTTGAATATTAATTATTAGTAATTTTAATTTTTAATTTTTACATTTTTGGTTGGTTTGTTTGTCCGGTTGTGTTGAAAATTTTGTACTAATATTTTGATCTTATTGGTGTTATGTCACGGTAAATGACAAACAATAAAGAAAAACAATATATGCATATCTTCAAATTTTTTAAATATATTTTTTGGTTAAAATATTAAATATTTTGAAAATATATTAAATTTGAAATATATTTTATAGAGAAAGATAAAGATTCAGTCTTTTAAACATTAATATTCAGTAGGAATTATTATTTGAGTTTGAACATACCTCTATGAAAGTTATTGTCTTTTTAATTCAAATATTTAAAAAAAATCAAAGATCAATATTTTTCAAATATACCAAAGCTACGTAGGGCAATAGTTATGTAGGGTAAAAAGTAACTATTGTTCTACTAACTATCAAAATTTACTTTTTTACCCTCACTACATCAAAGATTAATTTTAAATTTTAAAAATGTATATTTGAAAAAATTTCTAATAATATAAAAAATTAGCATGTCAATTTTATTAGTACTTAATTAATAATTAAAAAAAATATATTACATTAATTTTGATAGGCAACTTGTCCATTCTAGCGTGGGACTTGTGTGACCTTTAATAAAACAAAATATTATTTATTTATACTAGTGTGTAAATCATGTGGTCTTTAATAAGATTGCATTGATGGGTTTCAAGATTATCTGACCAGCTTTAAGATCCGTACATACCAAAATTAATATCATCACATTGCACATAAATATTAAAATAATTGTACGTATCTTAAAGTAGATCAGACATTTCTCGAGTCCATGGTAGATCTCATGTACATCGAACCTGCTCTGCAGTTTTAAAAAAATCAAATTTATTTAGCATGATTTCTGTAATTGCAATAATTATTGAATAGTGTATGATTTCATGACTGGAGGCACAAATTGACTGGTTTGACAAATTGTTGTATTAGACGGCCATCATGGGATGTATGATGTCAGACCATACGCACCTTGCTTTGTTTCACAAGCCCATAGGTATCTTAAGCAAAATTACTAAATTAACCTCACAATTCACAAGATGCTAAGTTGTGATCGGGATTTTTATTTTTCGAAATGTATTAAATAATTTGCAATAACTAGATATTTGAAAATATTTTTTTAATGTCATAAAAAGAACCGAATTACTGATTCAATTCTTTCAAATATTTTAAAATAAGCCAATCATTTGCTATTGTTTCATAGAATTTGTATGCAGTCTAGATTTTTTTTGGGGCTAAGAATTTAAATTTACAAACAAACTCTAAGGAAACGATTCAAATTTTTAGAAAATGTCAATCAATTATTTCCGATTTTTTTAAATACCCTAAAAAAATAAAAAAATAACAAAATACCCTCTGATTTTAAAAATTACGAAAAATACCCCGACCGCCCCACTGTGGGGCGGTTTTTTTTTTTACTAAAAATTGAGGAGTAATTGAGTAGTAATATTGTTCATCAATTAATTTATTTAATGATTGATATCAAATTGATATTATAAAACCTGACTAAATGACAAAACAAAACATAAATATTGATTAGCTCAATTAAAAAAATGAGGAACATTTTTGTTTCAAACGGATGTATATGAATGCTCCAACAATTATACACGGTTTAATTGTATGATCCATGTGTGATAAAAGAAATATAATATTTTTCCACGTCATCGATCCGCGTGGACCGTGTCTTCCTGTTATAATGCATCTCTATATATTTTTTCTAAGTCATTTCTTTCATTTCTAAAGCACATGTAGGTTGCACATGTATTTATCTAAGACATATCTCGTAAACAGGTGAGGCTAGGATAAGGAATAAGGCAAGAGAGATAATATATTACTGAGAAGGTGAAAAATAACGACGAAACTTCAAACGGCCATAAACGGTGCTCAAGTGTCCGATTTCAGTAAATGACCATTTTACAAAAAGTTTGCGAGAAGACGCATGCGTTAGTGACGGCAAAGCCGTTTTTAAAAAAATTATAATTGCAAAAAAACAAAGAGAAGAGCCTCAAAACATGAGCTGAAGTTTCCGATTAAGTTTTTCATTTTTATTTTTCGATTTTTTTGTCATTTACGGTCATTTAGTTTACTGTTTTCATTTTAAGATTTTCCAAAAAAAATAGATAACTGCCCACAGTGGGGCGGCGGTTAGGGCAGTTTTCAAAATTAAAAAAATGATTGTTAATTTTTATTTAATTGAGGGTATTAATAAAAAAATCGGCAATTATTTGGTCCTTTCTAGTGCATCAAAATAAAATTTTCATCTTTCTCATTCTGACAAATTTCTAATAAGTTTCTTAAAATTAAAAATTTTGGGTTGTCCTTTCCATGCTTGAAAGTGGTACTCCCATTCCTATCCAATTGTTAATGATAGAAACCATTAGATAATTTATTTTTCTTTTTAGTAAAAAAAATAAAATTCTAAACAACCAATAAAATCAATATTGTTATTCCTCTTCGTATATATCTATGTGAGAAGCAACAAATTAACCACATAATTCACAAGATGCTACTTGTCATCAGAATTTTTATTTTTAGAAATATATTAAATATTTTATAAAAATCATATTGATGGAAAAAAATGGTTATTCATAGCTTGTATGTAAATCAGACATTTTATGGCTAAAAAAATGTCTAAAAAACTGAATTAACTTTGCAGTTTCTTCTATTGTAGTGAAATAACTTTCTCAATTTTCTTATTGTAAATTTTTTTTAATATATTTCTAAAAATAAAAATTCAGGCTTGTCATCCCCATCTAGTACTTAGAAAGTGATACTCCCATTCCTTTACAATTGGTAACGACGAAAATCATTAGGTGCATTATTTCTGTCCTTTTCTTTTAAAGGAAATCAAAATTTTAAACAACCAATCATATCAATTTTGTTATTCGTCTCCGCATATGTCTACAAGAGAATGGTCTAAAATTAGTAGAAAAAATTTGTTTTCTTAGAATTTCTTTACTATTTTTAAATTAGTAGAAAAATCACTAATTTTGAATGGTCTAAAATTTGTATATCAAGTGATTTTCTACCTAACTAAAAGAATAGTAATTTTATCTACAAGTACATTTTCAGATAAAGATCATGTTCAACTGTCTAGATCGACTGTTTAGAATTTAAAAATTGAAATACTGATTCATCGTACGGATCATTCCTCGCTATGCATAGTACCAAAGCCACACTCATAGTTTTCACCTATATTTTTATTTGGTAGGGTTTTTGTCCAAAGGATTTTGAGCAAAATTTTATCTAAAGTCGGATCTAAACCGTTTGATCCGTGCGATTATTTACACAAATAGTTTAAATTCACAGAACCGTTTAAATTTATTATGTTCTAAATTCATTTGTACGAATCTCAACGCAGATTAGATTGTTTAGGACAAAATTGCATTTCATTTTTATTTGATAAGCAAAAATGCTTCCTTATTCCTATTTTGTCCAAATTGCATTATTAGATACTTATATATCAAATATATTAAAGAACGAATTTAATCAATATCTTAATTAGATCCAACCCAATCTAATCTTATCGTAACACAACTCATATTGATGTTTATCAAATGGTTAGGTAGAGATAAGGTAAATTTACAGTAAACACCTCTTTTTCAATTATATTATTAAATTATTACCAAGCAAAAGCTTGGAAGACAACACCAACTCTCTAAATACTGTCACAGAGAATCCAACTGAATAAAATCAAGGCGGCTGTTAAGAGTCCAGACAACCAGGGAAGAAGTCACATCATTATTAAAATAGTACAATAATCACATCTATTTGTTTTTTAAATTTAATTTAATTGACTGATAATCTGTTCAATTATTTTTTTGTACACACGTGATGTGTATTGTATGACAAATTAATACAAAATTTATGTTTGTTTCGATGTCATTATGTAACAGAAGCAAACAAGAAAAATGTTTTTTTATTTTTCTTTTCTCAATGAACACATTCCATATTTTTTTTTGCAGAGAAAAAATAAAAAAAATATTTTAGCATCCCAGCTCTCCATTATCTTGATATAAGAATGCTTGAACTCCTCATTTTTTAATGAAAAATTACAATTACTTAAAGATATATTTGCAGCTCATTCTCATTAATTAATTATTAATAATAAAAATCAATAGAAAAATTGTTCAAAACATTTAGCTGGTCAAAGCATTACAGATCTTTTTTTAACTTCTTTTTAGAAGGTGATTTTATATGATTTTGTATGATTTTAATAAGTTTTATATGATTGGTCGTTTTTAGTCTTGCCTCCATCTAATTAACATTACAAAGAAAAAAGAATGATTGAATTTAAATATTATAAGCTTTCATAATAAGTAATAGGTAAGAGTATCTTTCTGTCTATTTTAGTACATAATAAGTAATTAATATTAGTACAATTGCAATTACGTTTCTTAATGTGTCACCAGTTGTGCATTGAGAATTGAGACAAGGTTGGTGTCTAAATTATATCAATCAATTCTTCTCTACTAGGTTGGTGATTTATGAGGAGTCACATCTTATAATTACACAAACAGGGTTGCTATAATCACCTCATATGCAACCAACAACCCAACACGGAGTCAACTTAGGTGTGCACCAGATCTGATTAGAATTTGTTTACTTGCTACAAAATGTTAAATTTTGAAGAGGAGAGAAATAGAGTAGGATTAAAATGTCTCATTGATTTTGTACTCCATCATGTCTCAATAACATTATCTCTATTATCAAAGTTTAAACAGTCAATCCGAACCGCTCAATATGATCTTCATATAAAATGTGCTTGGATACAAAATATTATATTTTTTTTGAAATTGTTTTGCTATTTTTTAAGATAGGTACAAAATCACTATTTTTAGAATATTCTGGACCATTAAAAGATAGTGATTTTGTACTCTCTAAACAATTAGTAAAAAAATTCTAAAAATTCTAAAATTTGTTATCCAAACACATTTTAATATGAAGATCATGGTTCAGATCAATTATTTATTATATCTATTTTTTATCCTAAAGGGGACATTTTAACAAACTATTTTGGGAAGAGAGGAACTATATAGGAAAGAAACAAAGAGACATTTGGCTTTCTGATATTGAGTTGTCAATTCATGCATATTTTGCTCTGATTTTTGGTTTGTACTTGACCAACTACAAAATCAAAATAGCAAAGCAATCCTCCGTGCAAATTGACAGCCAAGCCAGGTGCTTTGTTCTGGCTTTTTCCCACAAAAGCTACTCCATTCAGGAAAGCACATATCACAGTATTGATTTGAAATGGAACTATCATGCCTGAGGGCTGTTTCTCAAACAAAAAATAATAATAATTAAAAAAATAAAAATTGAATTATTATTTATAATGTTTAAAATTTTGAAGCCGTTTAGTTACAAAAAATTGAAATCACAAGTTTTATTAGACTTGATAGGTGGGCTTAAAGTAACGAAATTACAATTGCAGATAAAGTATTGGTCTTTTCTGCGTTGCTCTATTCATTGATTTCAACGAAAGGAATTAGAATTGTTGGTCTTTATGGTAATTGTACACTGATTCAATAAAAGGAATTACAATTGTATGGGCTTTTTGGTAATTGCATACTAGTTCCGGCCCAAAAGGATTTCAATGAAAGGCATTAGAATTGTATAATTCTGTCCCAAAAATATTTCAATGAATTTAGTTAAAATTGTATGGGCTTTTTGGGAATTTTATACTAATTCTGGCCCATTATGCCCATTTCAACGGTCGCTGTGCAGTTTGCAGACAAACTTTTTTTGTTTTCTTCATTGTTTTCTTCATTGTAAATTGTAATGAATGAAAATTATGCCTTCATATTTTAAATTTCTTAGGTAATTGTAATGTATCATGTTAATCTTCTTATAAAATTTTCCAATATCGTGTTAAATTCCTTATAAAATTGTCTAATATTGTGACTATTTTTTGTATTAATAATGCTTTCAGCGTAGGCGGATCTAGAGGTTAATTAGGAGAGCTAAGCCATTCCTATGAATTATAAATTAAAAAAGTGACCACAATAATTCAAAATTATTTTCATATTGTAAGTAAACAAATTATTAAATTTTGTGCAAAAGAAATTTAGGAACAAGTACATTTACATAATCATATCCTTACCTGTTATAATAACAGAAAAAAAACTTTATCCTTATAATCTTATTCTTACTTATCTTTTCGAATAACATAACAAGTTGTGTAAATAGATAAAAGGATCTCATTAACACTCCTAATTATGATTATTTTTCAGACAAGTTCAATATAGTACATAATAACTTAGCGCTTCTACAGCGCAGCTCTGGAGAAACGGAAGTGCTTTCTATAGATCAATCTTCTACACATTTAATATACAAATTTCCTTTTTCCTTCACAAAACCAATAAACTACCAAATATAGCTCTATACGTGATAGAAAATTTAGTGTATTCCTCATGATTAAAAATCTAATTAAATGTAACGTAAAATTAGATATTAATATTGAACTTGCATGTACACTAAAATTTTTATTTTACTTTTTTACAATAGCATTTTACACGTGTTGAAGCAATACGAGATACTTAACTAAGAAATAATGGTATCAAAATTTTATTTATAAATGCATAATTTTATTACTATTACTTTAAGTACATAACTACATATTTTTTTCGTCTACATGTGCAGATAATTGTTGTCTTATTGCGAATTTAGTGAAAAAAAAAATATTTGTCACACATAAAATATACAATCACATTTTCTTTCCTCCTACATGCACTTTTTATTTCATTTCACACTTTTTGAAGCCTACTCGGTGAGTACGTAGCTTAATTACTATAAATATTAAATGAGAAAGTGATAAAAAAGAAATATTTTAGCTTTAATGAAAATATGAAATTTCGGATTGAATATCAGCTCTTCAATCAAATAGTGATCTTGTCTTCTTTTGATTTTGTGCCTCTTATTGATGTTTTCTTACGTGTAAAAGTCTAAATTTATTTAAGTACGTAACCGCCACACATACTTGCCACACGTACTTGTCATTTTTTTTGAAAATTTTCCTAAATAAAAACCACAAAATCACATATTATAAAATATGTATCAAATTATTAACTCATTTCCACACGTGCATGCTGCTAAAAACATTAGCATTGAAAGAGTAGAGCTCAATGATCCCAATAAAAGAATTAATAAGGTATGTTAAAGTATATAGTGATTTCTTTATATCCATTCAGATTTGAAATCAATTGTCAATATTAATTGATCGTTATCAAAGAATATATAGTATTCGATTATAAATGTATTTTTCATCGTCTATTTTTGTACGAAAATATATCATTTTGTATGAGATTTTTTTTTTTTGTTCTCTTATAATATGTCCACGTTACAACACACATGCACATATTATAAGTAACATTTAATTTGAATGAGGTTTGCATTTGAATTTAGAATCAATCTATTTTAATGGATATTGTTGAATAATTTTTTTATGAAAATATGCTATTTTGTATGAGTTTTTTTTTTCTTTTATAATATGTTTCCGTTGCAATGCACGGACATTAAACTAGTTTGTAAATACAGGGATAATGATGTTATAAATTTAATATTTTTTAATGTTATAAAAAATCGAGATAATAGTGAAACCTAATATTTTTTTGGGGGAATAACAATGGAACCTAAAATTGACAATGAATAAAAAGGAACATTACCAATAACCCTAGCTGCAGCAGCAACTTTTTTTTTTTTTTTTTATGTTTCAACTTATGAAAGTTTTAAAATAATTTATCTGATTTGTTGAAAACAATTTATCTGATTGATTTTGTTTGTTGATAGAGTGGAAATTGAGCATTTAATGTTACAACCAATGATTCACAACCAGGAAAACAAAACCAAATATGTTACAAAAATGAAGTAAACCACAACAAACCAATCCAATTCAAATCCATGGAAAATTTAAGAGTACAATTACAATTATTTTTTTTAAATACAGACAAAAAAAAATTGAAATTACAACCATCGCAAGTAAGAAAAGTAGAACAATACACCAACAACAAACTCCAAATGGGAACTTGCAATGAATGAGACTGGAGATCAAACCGTTCGTCTCTCCGGATATCTGCTTAACATAATCCACGTAATTATAATTAATAGTAGATCAATCACAAGAAAAGAAATAGGAAATTGCCCAACAGCCATGCCAAGTACATGAATAGCAAATCAAGACGAGGAAACTGTAAAGAAATTTTACAACCAAAGAAGCATGAGATCTCACCTTATTATACGCTGGATATGCTGAATTTTGTATAGATCTTTTCCTTGCATAGATTCGTCTAGCTCATCTGATGGGAATGTTACCAGTAACTCTTGAAGAGTCCGCACCTTTTGTAGCTCGGGAAGTGTGTGTAGCTTTCTACAATAGTTAATTTCGAGGTGAGTAAGGATGGGCATGGCTCCCACTTTTATGTCCCAGTGACATAGTTTCAGCAGATTTCTGAGCTTCAGGTTTTTGAGGTTAGGAAACCCTCCGGTTGAACAGATCAACTCAGTTCCCACATATGACTCAAAACTTAAATGAAGTATCCTGAGGCTTTGCAATCTCTCTAATATGAACATGGGATCTTTCTCAAGCCGAGTATATTGGAGCTTCAATTTTGTGAGATTTGTTGGGAACATCTCAACACTTGGAACAAAAATATTTCTTTCCCACTCTCCGAAGAGAGATAATTTTTGTATCTTCTCATGACAAGGTAAGTCTGTTGTACCACCAAATGGTAGGAACCCGTCTGTTCGAATACGGAGAAAGACCAACTGTTCTGTCATTCTCAGTACACCCTTGAGGTTTTGCCACGCTTTTAGAGCCCTTTCATTATCTAGATACTCGTCAGTGACAATCCCTAACGTACGTAAGTTGATACAACATCCTAATTGAACAACTAATTCTATCTGTATCCACATAGAAATTGTTTGTAGATTTGTATGTTGATCCCAGTTTAAAGGTAAATAGAAATCCTCTCCACCATATACATGTCTTAGAGTTGGGATTACGACATCACACAAATCTAATGTTTGCATAGATTCTTCGTAAGTTTGTGGTTGCGAGCCCTCTAAATCAATGGTTTCTAGATTACAAAAGGAAAAGTTCTTAAATATATCCAGTGGAATACGGCAGTCTCTTAAACCCAAATACCTCAAGTTTATCAAGAGCTTCGGCCACTGTCTGAATTCGGTGAAATTGACACACTCAAAGTTTAACACTCTAAGTAGTCTAAAGCCACTATAATTTAGTTTGGTAAAGCTATCATCTGGTTCATATTTGTTCAAACCAAAACAGAGTAAAGAACGAGTATTTTCTGAGAAAATACCATCCTTTATGTGAGTGAAAGATTGCAGTGCCACACGGTTCGGTTCGTTAGCAGCTAGGTTGTTAACATCTTTTTCTGTTTTGGAGAATACGGTGAAGAAGTTCTTCTCCTTGGCTTTCTGAATAGCCAGGTCCCGTAGAAGATCATGCATACGACAGTATTTGCAGTAGCCGTTCCAAGATTTTTGAGTAACTTGAATCAAGCACCTACAACAATATTTTTCATACAAATTGACATCAAAGAAGTTGGAAAATATTTGTTTATGAATAACTAGGTATTTCTTAAGTCAAATTAAATGAAAAGTAATGAATGCTCAGTTATATCTTTCGTCCAAAGGTTATAGAAATGATGAACCCTTCGTTATATAGGTAGGCCCACTTGGATAGTCCATGGTGCGGTGATAAAAACATAAAATATATTTAGGCAACTCGAAATGCTAATTTTTTTTTAAAGTTCTTACTCAGCTGTTGCAAATACCCGATTTTTTTTAATTGTAACATAAAAATAAAAATAAAAAAACCAAACATAATATTAGATTATTAATATCTCAAAAAATATCACTACCATTGAAAAAGCTGGCGGTAGGTTTTGAACTTCTACCATTTCTTTTATTTATGACTCGTTTCAATTTGTTTATATACAAATTAATTTCCATCATGAACCATTTATTTTCATAAGATTAAAAGTGGGGTCCACTTTTAATCTTCGTTCTCTCTCCATTTCTCACCAGCAACAGAGAACCATAAAAACTAATTAGAGATCAAACAAAAAACAGCAAGGCTAGCTTACCGAGCTCAGGGGGAAAATTATACCTTTGGGTCTGTTCGTTTAAAATAATTAGAGAAAGATATCTTCGAAACTATATTTTTTAAAATATTTATTATCGATATAACTATTAATAGTTTTGTGATCAATTCTAATCATCTAAAGTATGATTATTAACATATAATAACATTTAGAGAAATAAAAATAATAAAATTATATAAGTATAATATGTTATGAATTTTTCTTTGATTAGTCGTGTAAATTATATGAATGTTTTGACCATCTTCAATTGACTCCTCGTTAATTGTGTACAGTCTCATTACAACAAAATTAAATTTGAAGTAAAAGATAATTAAAACCCTGCTGGTTGGAACTTCGAGCTTATTTCCTCTCTTTAACAGAGGTTATTACAAGTTTCCAAGTTCCAACTCAATAAAGATAAATTTAAAATTTCTAATCATTTTTATTATTCAAACATGTTTCTCCTTTGCTTCAAAATTTCTCTCTAATAAAATATGTACGGAAGTTTTATTTTAATGAAGTTTTGTAGACACGTATATATTTGATTTTTTATGTTTGACAGTCTGACAATATTGTACAATCCAAGCAAAAATAATATTTTTGAATATGTTTCGTAGGATAAAGAAATACAATGAGATCAAAAGTATAATTTGCAATAATACAAAAATTACAATATTAGCTTTTATTTCAAATAAAAAAATTAATTGTTCTTTTTAGTTATATTGACTGACCAAATGAAGTTAATTTTTCTCTACAATATTTTTATGTTGTTAGAATTAGTAGATAACTCAAAAATTTTGAACTAAAGTTTTCTCTGCTTCTAATTATTTAGATATTAAAAAAAACATTTAGCTATTTTGTGATGAAATTTAGCCACTCAAGTCAATAAAGCAGTGAATCAAAATGAAGACTTAAATATGACCATTGAGAATAATATTAATTTAGCCACTATACTTAATTTAAATATATTTTTTAATTTTAATGTTTTCAGTTATATTATTAAAATAGCAATAAAGTGTCCACTAGAAACTTAGCCAGACATAAACAATCCGATCTGCATCAAAATTTGTACAAACATTTAGATTCAAGGAGCCATTTAAATTTATTAAGTTTTAAATATATTTGCACGAATCTCAATGCAAATCGAACATTTAAGTTTGACTTTGGATGAGGCTTTGTCCAAAGCCCTTTGAACAAAACCCAATCCCTTCAAAGAATATCTACAAAAATTTAGTATCGAAAAAGTACTTGCAAGAGAAAAAAAATGAAAATGGTTTAGTATCGAATTCTTTTCCTGTTCAACACGTTCTATCTTCTCCACACTAAAGGTTCTATAATATCTAGCTAAATGTTAATAATATCTATCTATCTATCTATCTATCTATCTATTAAGAGATGCCAACTAATAACATATTTATTTGAATTAATTTAGTCGTATTTAAAATAATATATTTTAAATATTGGAAATTAAGCTTGCCGTAAAAAAACTTCTGCACTGTCTAACTCCATTTTTGTTTCTCTTCTTTCAGTTGGCAAGGTATGTTAAGAAGTTGTGTATGGATACGGAAAATGTTTTATAGTTTCGCTTCGATCGAAATGTTACAGAAATTGTCTAAAATTTGTAGATGGGTAAGAATTTCTAACAGACTATTTCTCTGAGGTACGATCCTTGACCTTTATGCATTAATTAGAATATACTAAATTTCATGCAAATATTTTTATATAAAATAAAATCTATTTGGTATTATCATTGGAAATTACATTTTTCCTTCTTGGGTATATCAGTTCTATTATTAAAATAGCAATAAAGTGTTCACTAGAAACTTTGTTCCAGATTGTATTGTAAAGATAAATTTCTAAAAGTAATGACTTTTGTTTTTTGTTGTACGGTTTTCACTTTATTTTTTATTCCCTAACTTTTATATATGTTAATTTTACGATTCAAAGAATATGTACAAAAAATTAGTATCGAAAAAGTACTTGCAAGAGAAAAAAAATGAAAATGGTTTAGTATCGAATTCTTTTCCTGCTCAACAAGTTCTATCTTCTCCACACTACTGGTTCTATAATATCTAGCTAAATGTTAATAATATCTATTTATCTATCTATCTATTAAGAGATGCCAACTAATAACAAATTTGTTTGAATTAATTTAGTCTATTTGTTTGAATTAATTTTGTCTATTTAAAATAACTTCTGCACTGTAACTCCATTTTTTATTTCTCTTCTTTCAGTTGGCAAGGTATGTTAAAAAGTCGTGTATGGATACGGAAAATGTTTTATAGTTTCGCTCCGATCGAAATGTGTACAGAAATTGTCTAAAATTTGTAACAGACTATTTCTCTGAGGTACAATGCTTGACCTTTATGCATTAATTAGAATATACTAAATTTCATGCAAATATTCATATATAAAATAAAATCTATGTGGTAGTATCATTGGAAATTACTTTTTTTTCTGGGCTGGGCTGAAAACACATCAAGACTTCTTTTATACATGATAAGTACGTACCATAAAAAATAGGACTGAAAAGGAGGGATATCGATGTACCTTTGCACTAGCTCTGCAAGACATTTCTCAGCTCTGTCCTCCATTGTTCCACCTCCATCTTTCGGTACGAATTCTTCAGCCATCCACATTTCTGTAAGTTGCCTTCCCGAAATGATATCATCTTCTGGAAATGCAGCAAAATAAAGAAAACATGATTTGAGATGGTCTGGCAAGTCTTCGTAACTCTTGGCTAGGATCTTCATGCACTTCTCCCCATCTTCACTACCCCAATCCATGGTCTCCTCCACTTTACTCCAATCAAAGTAGGTGCGCTTTCTCCTTCTGAGGATACCACCTAGCACAACCAATGCCAAGGGTAGCCCACCACATTTTTTCGTTAATTTTTGGGCGACCTTCAAGAGATCAGGACGGTAATTCGCAGGTTGTATTTGTTGTTGGAAAGCCTTTCTGAAGAGGAGAGCTAGACCCTCATCATCATTTAAGTATTGGAGTTTATACATATCTGTATTGCAATCTGCTGCTTTAGCAACATCATTCAATCGGGTGGTAATTAGCACGCGGCTCGCATTGTCTGGATCGGGTAATGCTATTTCCAATTGCTCCCAAAGATCAATGTCCCACACATCATCTAGGATAATTAAGTATCTTTTAGAACTCAAGGAGCTCTTTAGCTTCAATGGTAAATCCCTATCTGTTATGGGTGGATTTTTGTTTTTCATTTGAGGATCAACAGAGTAAAGAATTTCTCTCAGGAGATTGTTTAAATTGTACTCTTGAGAGATGGACAGCCATGCGCGACAATTGAATTGCCCCTCCAGTTTCGCACTGTTATTAGAGAAATGAATGTGTTACAAATATATAACAAACTTGTACATCGTTAAGAAGATATAATTGGACCAAATTTTGTAACAAATTTATATATCGTTAAGAAATAAATTAATATTATCTGTATTACATGATCTTTAAAGGTATTGTAACATAATTTGTAACAATATATACATGATCTTTTCCAATTCCGCACTGGGTTAAAAGAATGAATTCACAATAACAAACGCAGTACAAAGAGAAAATTTTATTGGAGACTTTTTTGTGTCCATGTTAATATTACATGATTGAATATATATATTCTTAAGATGATCTGGACCACATTTAGTAACAAATTTATTTATTGTTAAGCGATGACCCTTTGAACCACGTCTACGGGCATAAATTTTCATGAAGCTAAGAACATTTGGAGCCATTGGTACCATTTTGTAAATTCTATTCAAAACAGACGTTAATTTTGATTAAACGTAAATACTACGGTGATGAGGTGGTGATTATTTTGGACTAAATTATCTGAATTATATCTATTGGGTTGTTGAGTAAATTTTCAGTAATATATATACATGCATTCACAACATAATTTTCTCTATCCACTTGAATCACTAAACAATCCCTTTACCCATTGTGCCATTCATGTCATGAAAATATAATATAATTTTTTGTTCAACAAAAATTCTGGATTTTGTTCACCATTAAAAAAAATGTGTCAGGTTGCCCTTGATAACTAATAGTAATAAAGAATTCAATACAAAATCTCCTTTTTCATTATTACCAGGTTAGATCGAAGCATTAAATTTCATCACTTCTTGAGAAAGGAAAATTTTTTAACAAAGGATTGATTTTCGACAGTTGAGTTCTCCGCAACTAGTTGGTTTGGAATTTAGCAATTTTCTTGTTATAGATTAATTGTTCCACAAAAATTTACCCTCTTTATATAAAAAGAACGGTTTAAAAGAGAGAACATGCACCTTTTGTATACTTTTTTTGCCAGGGTGGTCTTGCCAAGACCGCCAGTACCCACAATCGAGAGCACCGTGCGCCTCGAAATCTTTCTATCAAGCAGCTGCTCGATAATCTTTTCCTTGTCATCCTCAAAGCCAACAACTTCTGGATCATCAACCATATCAGAAGGTTCTGAATCATCAACATCATCTAGAGCGCCAAGCTTATCCTGAATTCCCAACTGGATTCCGCGCTGGTAAATCCAATTGAGATTCTTTGTGATATCTATTGGAAATTTAATCGGATTGTGGTTTAGTAGAAGACAAGAGTTATACTTTAAATTTTTTTTTATTTAAGAGAGTACCGAATTATGAAGTACAATAGCTTGATGTATATTCTCTCTCTCACACCTTCCTCATTCACACATCTCATATGGACCTCTAACCTAGTAATTTATACTAGGTTTTTATCTCGGTTATTGAGTTCTCTAGAATATTTTACATGATACAAGATACAAAATATTAGAATAACATATATAAGAAATTTCCAGCTCAATCCTCTTAATCGACAATATAAGTCGGTAGAAGTTTCTAGATTTGTACATATATATAGATCCTTTTACCGGTTTTGGATAAGTTGGTTTAGTAGTAACTTGAATAATCTTGATTTAAATAATACCTTCGAGCTTGGCAGGCAGGTCGAGCATGTAGGTCTTATAGTTTCTTTTAACATTCGTCGTAATTTTCGTCGTAAATTTTCTGAAGAAGCTGTTGGAACTTGCTGCACTATTTTCTTCAATCTTTTCCCGGAAGGTACCAATCACAGTATCTATTGTGTTGGCAATTTCTCTGACCTGGTTCAGCCACGCTGTTACCAATTTCTTTTCGTCACGTTTGGAATCGGCATCATTTAGCAAAGCTTCGATTAAGAGAAGCTCCCTCTCCATCTGTTTGATCTGCCCACGCACAGCCTGCAGTTCTCCATATTTCTCGAGCAAGAGAGCAGCAAGGTGTGCCAAAGCAGAGCTCACAGCTGAGGTCACAACTTCTGCCATGTATTTCTGATTGTGGGAAGTGTCTTTCGTTTTATTTTTCTTTTTTTCAATTGGAGAGGGTGGGGAGAGGGGTTGAGAGTGAATTTTACTTTTTTGGCAGAGATTATTGATAGACAAAGCAGCATGAGTGGTTATATATAGCTATACAGAGCTTGGCCGCAGTTTTAAATTTGAGAAACAATTGGTAGATTTTTCATTTTCTTTGGGCGGTGCTAATGTCATAGCTTCTCAAAATAAAATAAAATTAATTAATTAAAATTTTGTCATCCAGATCTTGATACACTCGGTTTTAACATATTTCGTTTCACATGTACAAATAATATAAAGTTGTCACTTATTTCGAACAACCATGCATGAAAATAACTAACAATATATATCACCTTACAATATCCAACGAGATTTGTGCTTGATTGATCCCAATTAAATGGAAATCAGCTTTTAGTCAATCTTAACAAAAACTTACGGCTCATACAAATTGAGATCTGCTTAATTAGCCGATATAACTATTTTTTTAATTGCCAAAAACCATAAATTTAATTAGCAGCGTATATATATCTACCTCTTGAATTCAGATCCGTTTTGGAATTTGTGTCAGACTACAACATTTCATTAATGTGATAATAAATTATTATAACCAAATAAATAATTATTTTCGTACATTAAACACAACCAAAATATAATAATAAAGAAATAAATAAAATAATAATAATAATAATAATAATAACAATAACAATAGAGTAGGGTTAAAATGCCCCACTAGTTTTTTGCCCAATGTGCCACAACATTATTATCTCTATTTTCAAAGTCTAAATAATCGATCCGAACTGTTCAACATGATCTTCATACTAAAATGTGCTTGGATAACAAATTTTATAATTTTTATAATTTTTTTACTAATTGTTTAGAGAGGTACAAAATCACTATTTTTGAATGGTCCAGAATTTTCTAAAAACAGTGATTTTGTACCTATCTTAAAAAATAGTAAACAAATTTCAAAAAATCTAAAATTTTGTATCCAAACACATTTTAATATGAAAATCATATTGAGCGGTTCAGCTCAATTGCTTAAACTTTGAAAATAAAAATCACGATGTTGGGCACACTACTACAAAAAAACACTTCGCCATCGGGCGAAATCGCTATCCGCAATCGGATTCCGCACCGATGGCTATCGCCCCGATAGGAAAGGTATGCACATATTCCATCGGCTAGAACCGATGGCGTTCAACTCCAACGCCATCAGTTGAAAATAAAGGACAGATGGGAATAATAATTTTTTGGTCGTTAAATTAGCCGTTTAATATAAAAATGCCATCGGATCTACTTTGTTAATGAACCGATGGCGATCCTACATACGGTGTTCGATATTTGACGCCGTTGATCCTTCAATGCCATCTCTTGCATTGTTCAACCGATGGCAGATGTCATTTACACTATCTGTTTTACTGTGTAGGTATTTGGCAGGGTCTCTTGCTATGCCATCTGTTACTAATTTTTTGAGTTAAATATATCTGGACCGTCTAATCTGCTTTATAATCTGTGCAGACTAGACACGCACTAATATTAAAAGATCTCCTGCTTTATAAGAAGAAGTCAAATTTACTCCTTTTAAAATCAAACGGTCATAATACATTAACTCAAAAGAGCAACGATGCGGATTCGTGTGAACTTCATTTTATATATATTAGTGATCAACTGAATTCATTACACAAAATAAATAAAATATATGAATGCATCTCAATTCTACCTCGAGATCTGCCATTGAGTTTGACTAGTGAATTATATACAAATAATCAGCTGGCAGTGCGCTGGCCGTGATGTGCTATGTGAACTGAATTCGTATTCTTTGCATCAACTCAAAAAAGAATCTTTTATGTTAAATGTGTCAGGATGGCTTGCTATGTAGTTGAATTATTCACACCACGTGAATGCTTTGTTTCTTTGAAGATCTACCTCATTCTCTGCCGCGCATCTCGTTTTCTGCATGATGTATATATGGATGGGTGGATTTTTGAGAGAACTTTTTTTTTGTTTAATTTATGCAGCACGCTGTACAAATTTTTTAAAATTTATGCAGGTTCATCTATGCACTTTTCACGCCTTGTTATAGCATGATCTTAATCATAGCACATGCCAGAACCTTGAATTCAGATCTAGTCGGACACAAAAAAACCTTGTTATAGCATGACCAGGTAAAATGAGATTTGTATCACTAGTACAAAAACGTTAATTACTAACGGGTTATTATTCACGGCTCCGAAATTTTTTGTAGTGAACCGTGTGCCAATAAGAAAATTGGATTGTCAGCGGACATATATACACGTTTCATAGTAAAGCCGTGGATGAAGGGTATTATTACTCACGGTTGAGATTGAAAGAGCCGTGAGTAAAGGAGGGTTGGCATTTATCCACTGCTAACGGTAAACAGGTGTGGGTAAAGAGCTGTAGAGAAACGTAATTACTGCTTTCATCTCCATCCGTCTCTTACTTAGCGATATTTTTTTTTTTTTGAAAACCCTTGGCGATATTTTCATCTCTCTCTCTCTCTCCGAGGGTTTTCAAAATCGATCCATCTCTTCGCCGCTCAGCCCAAATCCGGTCAACCTCTGTCCGCCGCTCATGTATATTATAAATTGAATTCAGATCCGTGGCTAATTTACAATTGAGATAATATGTATATTATCAAATGCTAGGTCAATAACTGAAAAACAAAAGATTAAAAATATTAGGTTTGGTTGGATCCACACATTTGGTATCGCCTAAAGTCAAAAGGAAACACAACATAAAAAAAAAACGAAGTACAACTGCCAACTAATTTAGAATGAATGGGAAATAAATGGTACTTTTAAAATGATATCATCAGATCAGTTCTAAAAATTATATTTGGTTAACAGCATGAGTTTTTTTCTATGAAAAACTTGTGAAATGAGTCATTTACGTACTTTTTCTCAGATCTGTTCAACAAAAACTTTCTCAAATCTAGAGCCCATTAAATTAATTGCGGCCTCAATTTCAAACATATTAGGAAACTATTCATTGTTTATATTCTTTTCTAATTACTATCATACTTGCAAAAGTGAAGCAATATAATTTGAATTAAAATCAAACACAAAAAAACATTCCAATATATCACAGTGGATTTGATGTGATTAATTTAACAAATAAAATTACATGTTATAAAATTATATAGGACATGGTAAGCTCTTGAAGTTGGCCATTTAAAGAAATAGTTATTATAAAATAATAATAATAATAAATCAAAACAAAATAGAGAGGTTGCCTCTTAGAGAATTCAAAGGACATATATATCCCAGCCAAGTTGTACAAATACTATAAAAGTATTGTATCATGTAAAATAATTAAGTACAGCACTATGAACATCTTATAGAAGAAATAATTGTAATTTAAAATAAGAATTAGATTAGTTTGGCCAACGAAAAGTAGTTTCCCTAGTTGACAATATATGTTTGATATTGATGTGCTGCAAGTAAAAAATATTTTATTGCGATATAAGTTAATTAAAAAGTTTAAAACAATAAATAATCCGAAAAAATCAACAAAATATGTTTTTATAAAAAAAATGCTAGCTATTATCTATAATTGAGATGATGTATAATATAATATGTCATGTCAATGGCCGAAAAAAAATAGAATAAACAAATTAAATATGGTTGGATCCAATCAATTAGGATGAAACTATAGAAGAGCAAGTCATAATGGGACCCCAAATCAATTTAAACTGTTGCAAGGGTCAGATGACCTTTGGTTCATTGGAAAACATGGAGTTGAGTATTTAAACTCCCATTTGATGCGTTCTTCAATTCATTATTAAATGAGAACATGGCATCACATGGACAGCAACATGATAATATTTTCTATTATCGGATATAAAAAAAATAATTGGCCCAAAATATTTGATTTTCATGACCCTAAAAATAAGGTTTACATCCTCACAACGCTATCCGTTGCGGGGGAGTCAGTGATACCCTTTTAACCGATTACCCTCCGCGTACCGTATTCCCATAAGGCGGTAATGGGTAATTTAATTTTTTTTGTTAGTTTATCAGGTATTGGTATGGGTAAGGATTTTTTTCGTTAGTTAAACGGGTAAAGGTATAGGTAAAAGCTATTTTGTACCCGTTACCCTATATGGTAATTATATGAGATAAAATTATATTATAATGTTTCAGCAATAATTAGTTATGGTAAAATAATTGCGTGATATTTAATATATGTTTTTTTCTATGATAAAATGTTAATCATATTATTTTTATTTACATATTTTTTAATTAGTTAATTAATTGAATTTGCCCGAAGAAATATTCGTGTTTTTAAATTCTCTTGCTTTATAAAAAAGCAATTTAGTTGGAATCTATTGCACAATTATTTTATTATTTTATTATTAGTAATATGATTACATATGCGTGAAATGAATGAGTTTTTGATTTTCTATTTGTAAAATATAATAAAATTAATTATTATATTAGTATTATTCGTTATTCAACCGCTACCGTTTCGATACCCGATAATTTTAACGGGTAAAAGTAGGGTATAGGGTAAGATCAATTCTTAATGAGCAAGGGTAAAGTATGAGGAAGATCAATTCTTAGTGAGTATGGGTATGAAAATACTTCCACCCTAACCGCATATAAAAAAAAAGTATATATATTCCAGTTATGCCCATTAAGACCTCAAAGTGGCGGTACATGTTAGTCTTGCTGCTATGTCGAAAGTCAAGAAGTTAAACAAGTTTAATTAATAATCAGTTTATAGAGAAAATTGAATAAACTCATGTATATATATTTCACTTTTATATTATATTCAACTCGTATCATATATTTTGAAAGTATTATTCAAATTAAAAAAAAAAATCAGTATAAAGTATTGACAATTTCAATCAATTTAAAATTTGATTGATCTATCAAATCTATACAGAATAAATTAAGTAATAGAGTTGTTGGATGGGAAAATAATATTCCATTTCTTTAAGAATTAAACTAAGGTATATACCCTCATAAGTTCTCTTCGTTTAAAAAAAAAAAGGTTAATTTTGCAAAGCGATGAATACGCTACCCCTATTTGAAAAACTAGAAAAATAATCCCTACATGTCAAGCATGATGCTTGTGATGATATGTCTCTTAACCACGTTTTATTGAGTTATGACCTGTCACACCCCGACAACGGGGCCGACAACCCGCCGTGCTCATCAGCGCAAGGCGATTTCTATCATTTTACATAATCACATAGTTACATATACATTACCAATGACATAACTTACTTTTCTTCGTTGCAAGTCCCGCAATCTTCATGTTCGAAATCGTATTTCCTTATCTTGCGTTTTGTACCTGGAACCCACAAAGTGGAAAGATGAGAGATTGAAAATCTCCCAGTGCGGTATTCAGTTCCAGTCGAGTTATCCCCAGATCCGACCAACTGGAACCAAAACAGCACCGAGCACCAAAAATATAGACCACAATAATAATATAAGATTTCAATAAACTAGCTTCAACTATAATCAATCAACGAAAATATTAGAACTTTACTTTATGGAATACTCATGTATGATAACAAAAATCAGCAACCCAGAACTTTATATAATCAATCTATATGACTATGACAATCAAACATAAAGTTTACAATGCATAACCCAACTATATCTCATTCTTTTTAATCAAATGCTTTAAAATCAACCATACTTTAATTTCAGATATTATGTTCATGCCTCTTGTGCAACCTAATGCATCCATGTCATATGTTCATGAGAAAAGCTATGCATTCATATCACGCAAATGATTCATCTACATCGAACTCCTATTTCGGTCAATTTGCTTCCTATTATGTCATGCGCCAGTTTTTTTTGGAAATATATATACATGCCATGCATATCAACTACCAGCATTGTTCAACTCATGTCTTCTATATACTCGCATGTGATGCAAATAAGAAATTTATGAAAGAATTCAGTTATGCAATCTAAAAGCTCACGGATCAATTAGCTATTGAACACAATTATAAAAAGTAACACCGCAATCAAGTCAAGAGGAAGAACTAAATAAATTCAACATTCGCTTTTAAGAAATGCTCAAATACCATAAAAGAAAATCAGCAAGCTAGAGAAACAATTAATAGCTATAACAATCAAGCATAACCAAATATTATAATATGCAATGGTCATGTGCACTAGACTTCAATGTTCAATCCAATTTTACTTATGCAACCCTATTGTGTAACCATGCTTTGTTCCAAACTTAGCAATTCTCAAATATGCACAATTGTTCAAGTATATCAATTTGCAAATATTTTCCTTTGTTTATCATGCATTACAAGTTCTTGCACCAAGCATAAATCCGGTCAAATATATTTTCCTTTGTTTACCATGCGTTACAATTCTCAAATATATGGCGCCTACACAGCTCTCGCTATGCGCTACCCGAATATGGCGCCTACATGGCTCTTGCCATGCGCTACCCGAATATGGCGCCTACACGGCTCTTGCCATGAGCTACCCGAATATGGCGCCTACACGGCTCTTGCCATGCGCTACCCGAATATGGCGCCTACACGGCTCTTGCCATGCGCTACCCGAATATGGCGCCTACACGACTCTTGCCATGCGCTACCCGAATATGGCGCCTACACGGCTCTTGCCATGCGCTACCCGAATATGGCGCCTACACAGCTCTTGCCATGCGCTACCCGAATATGGCGCCTACACAGCTGACGCTATGCGCTACCCGAATATGGCGCCTACACAGCTCTTGCCATGCGCTACCCGAATATGGCGCCTACACAGCTGACGCTATGCGCTACCCGAATATGGCGCCTACACAGCTCTTGCCATGCGCTACCCGAATATGGCGCCTACACAGCTCTTGCCATGCGCTACCCGAATATGGAGCCTACACAGCTCACGAATTTCATTCTTCAATTCCCATCAAAGTACATACAAGACATTCCATATACAAGCAAGTCCATGTGTTCTATGAATGCAAGTCATATTCACATTTCTATTGAAGGTTCATTTAATGCAAGTAAATAGTTCATATCATGCTATTTATCATGCATGCAAGTATAACCTGCAAAAGTTCTAGTTCAGCTCATGTTCTATATCATCTATGCATATGCAATGCAACTCGAACACTTGATGCAAATCATGTCTTATCTAAAACCAAAATCTAAATTTGAACATCATACTTCATTTTCAGATTTTGATATAAAAATATGTGATCATGCATCTTCATGCTTTATTCTAAAATATAACACTAGCATATACTACAATCTTATTTTGCCACTAAACTCTTCAAGTTTTGTCACAATTCAATTCTAGAATATATGTGCATGCTCATTATGACAATTCATGCATTCATGCTATGCATTTCAAAAGAACATTCAAGAACTTAAACTACAACTAATTACCAATCAAACAACAAAGCAAGCAACCAAGCAAGCATCAACAATACAACCAATTAGCAACTAAACAAACAAGCAAGCAACAACTCCAAACTAATGCCTTGTACCATGCATACAAGTTAATTTCATGCAAACAGAAATATGGTTCAGTTCATGATGCTAGCGCATGTCATGCAACTCGTTTATGCAATAAGAATACCAACTTCAAGACTTTAACTACAAGTAATTGGCAACCGAGCTACAACCAAGCTACACTAATCAAACAATAATCTTGTGCAATCAGGACATGCAAATTTCAATATGTAATAAGACATTTCACTAAGGCATATTTACACTTACAAAATTTACTTGTCTAATGTATGTCATCATGTACCTCGTTTTGATTCACAATTCAATGTGTCTAATTATTACATAGTTCACTCATTACCATCTCAATTTATTATATAAATTTTACCGTTCAGTTCCTGTGAAGTGGATGTTTTATTTTGATATCAAGGCTCCTGTTAACTTTTGGGTCATGCATGTATCAATTTGAGAATATAGAAGTTGTGGTCTGTTCCATAATTAGATTATATAAAATAGTTGTACACCATGTAACTCCAAACCACTACCATATATTAACCTTAAGATTTCCAACAATTTACTTCTCTTAGGCATTTCACCGAACAGCTGATGTGCAGCAACACACCAGACCCATACTAGTAATTTACTTCTCTTAGGCATTTCACCAAACAGCTGGTGTGCAGCAATACACCAGACCCGTACCAGTGATGGTACATTAATCACTCAATCAAATCACAATCATCAAGAAATCAACATGAGATCAAAAGCAAGCAAAGAAACCCACGAGCTTACAACAACAATAAAATCAGTTTGAGGAATATGAGAATAACTCGAAATCCGCACCTGTTAACGTTGGGCACGATCAGGCTAGAAGTCGTTCTCTGTTCCGAATCAAGCCTATCGAGTTGCTCGAGGCTGCCCCAAGAACGCCATCAATCAATCAATCAACCCAACAACTATCCTTCTTTGTGAGATGCCGTTATCTTCTTTCTTCTCCTCCTCTCCGATCAAGTTCTTCTCTTCAACTTTCCCCTTTTTCCCTCTTATTGTTATTTCCCAGGAATATCTTGATTCTGGTTCGGATTCCCCAAGAGAGTCTGGAAGCACCGAATTAGAAGTGTTTTCCTTTTATTATTAATATACGTGTCATTCATCAAGATGGAGAAAGAAATATATATATATATTCTTTGTCTTACTTTCCAAAGAAAGAGAATTAAGGTGTTTGACCACATTATTATATTAATTAAATGGAGTACAACTAAGGTACTCAATTTCAGCCAAGGAGTGTTTTAGAATGAACTCGAATAGGTTAATTTAAGTACTTTTGCTCCTAGACCACCAAATCTTTCATATTTTCAATTTGACCCTCTATGATTTCATGTTTCAAATTTTTAGGATGTTACAACAATAATCAAATTATTTTACTAAATTTTATGGCTAGTACAACTATGATAGATATGATATATTCAGAATTTCTCATTTAGCATTTCATATGTATTTGTAGTCTATTAATTACAAATTTTCAAAATACAGATTTATAAATATACTTGAAACTCTATATTGCTATTTTTAAACACACTTCACTTCAAGTCAACTACAATTTTCATATATTCTTAAATTGGGCTGTTACATGACCATTAATTTTTATCATGTACTTGCATTTAGAGGTATATTGAGTTAAATAAAAAAACTTAAAAGAAAGATTTGCTACCGTATTTTCTTTTAGTAAATAAAAAATTAATGAATACAAAAGCAGTTTTTATTAAGTTTTTTTGAAAGATAAATTAGTTATTTTATTTGATATTTTAAATTTAGTAATAAGCTAAGGATAATAGAAATAACTTGAAGAGAATTTGTTCTTTAGTTTTACTACTTTGTTATATTATCAAATTCTTTGTTCGATTTCTGATGTAAATAATTAATTTATCACTATCATAAGAAAATATAAAATTAAAGTACCATAACAAGACTCCAAAAATAAAGTCAGACAAAAGTAAGGTCATGTCATTTAGAGAAGCCTAGATATACTCCGCCAATCAAATTTATGTTTTTTTTGTCAATTAAAACCAAAATTGTTGTATCGACAAAACATATCTCAATTTGTATGAGCCATAAGTTTATATGAAAAATATGTAATTAAATACTAACTATCTATAATATCATGCATAACAACTAAAAATAAAAAAACAAGAGATGGAAGTCAATATTTTGTATCCAGTTATATAATTTAGAGATTCACGCCAAATGTAATTACTCTTCAATTTATATTTTTTTGTATGGATCATGCAGATTCAAAATCAAATTTTTATATAATTTGTTGAAAGGATAAGATTAATTATTTTCCCATCCAAGAACTCTATTTGTTAGTCATATTCTATTTGTACTATTGTTTTGCAAACGGGCTGGTCCAGTCCGGTCCGGTTCAGACCCGGCCGGTCCACGGTTCCCACGATCCACGGTTCCCACGGGTCTACGGGTTTAAACGGTCCGGGTCCGGCGGGTCCGATTTTTTGTGGTGGGCCCAAGCCCGTGCTAGGACCGTGGTCCAAATTTACACAGTCCGGTCCGGTCCAAGGTCCGGTCCGGGTCCAGTGCGAATTCTGGTCTTTATTTATTTTTATTTTTTTTAGTGAACAGTCAAATAATTTTGATAATATTCAAAATTCAATTTAGAGAAAAGGCTACATGGATTTTTGTGTTCTTTATATCAAATAAAGGTATGAAAGTCTAGTTTCCAGATAATATAATTTCCCTATACAAAAATATTACAAATTGGTACAATTTTGACGATTATTTGACAGAGGTCAGAAATCATAAAAGCTGAAATTCCAGTGACCAGTCCTATAATTTTGACCAGATTCAAAATTTAATTTAGAGAAAATGGCTACATAGATTTTTCTGTTCTTTATATCAAAATAAATGTATGAAGTCTAGTTTTCAGATAATATAATTTCTCTATTTAGAGAAAATGGCTACATGGATGTTTGTGTTATTTATATCAAAATAAAGGTATGAAAGTCTAGTTTTCAGATAATATAATTTCTCTATACAAAAATATTACAGATTGGTACAGTTTTAATGATTATTTAACATAGGTCAGAGTAGCTAAATTTGGATTGGGTTTGGTTCTACACAGTGCAGACCGGGTTTGGTTCGGGTTTGGTCCGGTCCGGTCCTACACGGTTCCACGGGTAAGTCCGTCCGGTCCTACACGGTTCTAGTGAAAAGTAGTGACCAAAACCCTTGCTAGACCCATTTCTAGCCAAGGTCCGGTCCTGTTGGGTTTGGCCATGGTCCGAGGCGGTCCGTGTCCGAACCACGGGTTGTCCGGTCTGGTCCTGGACCGGCCGGGTTATTTCAATACACTAATTTGTACACATGAGCGGCTGGGTACAAAGATGCGATCTGACCTCGAGACCTACCATTGAGTTTGACTAGTGAATTAAATTCAAATAATCAGCTGGCAGTGCGCTGGCCGTGATGTGCTATGTGAACTGAATTTGTATTCTCAGCATTAACTCAAAAAAGAATCTTTCGAGTTAAATGTATCTGAACCCTCTAATCTGCTTTAAATTCTGTGCAGATTAAATACGTACTAATATTAAAAGATCTCCTGCTTTATAGGCGAAAGCCGAATTGACTCCTTTTAAAATCAAACGGTCATAATGCATTAACTCAAAAGAGCAACGATGCGGATTGGTGTGAACTTCACTTTATATATATTAGTGATCAACTGAATTCATTACACTAAATAAATAAAATATATGAATGCATCTCAATTCTACCTCGAGCAATGCTGCATGGCTTGCTATGTAGTTGAATTATTCACACCACGTGAATGCTTTGTTTCTTTGAAGATCATCCCGTTTGCTGCATGATGTATATATGGATGGGTGGATTTTTCAGAGAACTTTTTTCTTTTAATTTATGCAGCACGCTGTATAATTTTTTTAAAATTTATGCAACACTTTTTTGAAGATATAATTAGTGTTATCTTTTTTTCAGAAAAAACCAGCTTGAATCCAGATCCGGTGCACTACCTGACCAAGTAAAATGAGATTTGTATCTTCAGTTCTAGTCTGACACAAATTCCAAAACGGATCTGAATTCAATTTATATTATTTTTGTATGAATTACGATTTTGTCATTTTATCAAATTATCTGTTTGATTTCTGATGTAAATAATTAATTAATTACTATTCTGGTATTCTGGTGGAGAACACCATAATAAAATAAAAAACACAAGTAAAATAAGAAGACTCTAAAAATAAAGTCAAACAAAAGTGAGGTCTTGTCATTTAGAGAAGCCTAGAGATACTCTGCCAATTAAATCTAAGGTTTATTTTCGATTAAAACCAATATAGTTCTATCGCAAAACAGACATCAATGTTTATGAGCCATAAGTTTATATGAAAATTACATATCTATAATACATGCACGACAAATTAAAATCAAAGTCAAGAGATGGAAGTCAATATATGTGTTATCCAATCCTATAATTTAGAGATTTACGCCAAATATAATTACTCTTCAGTAGTATTATTTTTTGTGTGGAAGATCCAGTTTTAAAATCAAAATTTACACAAGTATAAGCTAAAAAATAAAAACATGACTTAAGTCCTTTCTTTCACTCAAAGAAAAAGTTTATACAATTTAATGCGAAATGGGAAAGTAAAAATACATGACAACATTATATTTGAGATATTTCATAAAAACTACAATGCATGCGTTAGAATTAAAACAAGATTAACAAACTTCTGTTGTCATTTTGATCTTTACAATTGAGATAATATGTATATTATCAAATGCTAGGTCAATAACTGAAAAACAAAAGATTAATAAAATTATGTTTGGTTGGATCCACGCATTTAGTATCGCCTAAGGTCAAAAGGAAACACAACATAAAAAGAAAACGAAGTACAATTGCCAACTACTTTAGAATGAAAGGCAAAGAAATGGTACTTTTAAATGATATCATCAGATCAGTTCTAAAATTATATTTGGTTACAGCATGAGTTTTTTTTTCTGTGAAAAACTTGTGAAATGAGTCATTTGCGTACTTTCTCAGATCTGCTCAACAAAAACTTTCTCAAATTTAGAGCCCATTAAATTAATTGCGGCCTCAATTTCAAACATATTTGGAAACTATTCATTGTTTATATTCTTTTCTAATTACTATCATACTTGCAAAAGTGAAGCAATCCAATTTGAATTAAAATCAAACACAAAAAAACATTCCTATATATCACATTGGATTTGATGTGATTAAGTTAACAACTAAAATTACATGTTATAAAATTATATAGGACATGGTAAGCTCTTGAAGTTGGCCTTTTAAAGAAATAATTATTATAAATAATAATAATAATAAATCAAAACAAAATAGAGAGCTTGCCTCTTAGAGAATTCAAGGGACATATATATCCCAGCCAAGATGTACAAATACTATAAAAGTATAACATGTAAAATAATTAAGAGCACTATCAACATCTTATAGAAGAAATAATTGTAATTTAAAATATGAATTATAATAATTTCGCCAACGAAATAGTAGTTTCCCTAGTTGACAATATATGTTTGATATATTGATGTGCGGCAAGTAAAAAATATTTTATTGCGATATAAGTTAATTAAAAAGTTTAAAACAATAAATAATCCGAAAAAATAAACAAAATATGTTAATATAAAAAATGCTAGGTATATCTATAATTGAGATGATGTATAATATAATATGTCATGTCAATGGCCGAAAAAAAATAGAATAAAAAAATTAAATATGGTTGGATCCAATCAATTAGGATGACCACAAGACAAAGGAAAACAAAACGAGGTTGCAATTTTGGATCCAACATTTATACACGAATTTTAATAAAGAACTGCGTACAATTGGATACAATTGTACACGGTTTATTATGAAAAAACCATGTATAGTGTGTATAATGTGCATAAATTTGCACATTTATACATGGTTGTAAACAGTATAACCATTTATAATGTGCATAAATTTTCAGAGCAAATTTTCAAAATCGTGTTTTCTTGCATTGGACATGGATTTAATGAGAATTTTAAACAAACGTGTCTAATATATCGTATATACTTTGCGTTTTTGTAGTAGTAATTGCTAAAAGGAACGTTAAATTTGTCTTCATTGATTGTGGGTTATTAATATAAGGACCTGTAGAGAGAAGTGTCCTAATTTGTATATTGAATTGCTTATTAACACACGGTCTTGAATTCCTTTTTCAATTTTTTTTATAGGAGCCTCTCTAATTTTTCCACATTTGGGGCTTCTATAAAAGAGTCGTTATGAAACTATAGAAGAGAAAGTCATAATGGGACCCAAATCAATTTACACTTGCAAGGGTCAGATGACCTTTGGTTCATTGGAAAACATGGAGTTGAGTGTTTAAACTCCCATTTGATGCGTCCTTCAATTCATTCTTAAATGAGAACATGGTATCACATGGACAGCAACATGATAATGTTTTCTATTTCGGATATAAAAAAAAATAATTGGCCCAAAATATTTGATTTTCATGACCATAAAAATAAGGTTTACATCCTCACAACGCTATCCGTTGCGGGGATGTCAGTGATACCCTTTTAACCGAATACCCTCCGCGTACCGTATTCTATAAGGCTGTAATGGGTAATTTAATTTTTTTGTTAGCTTATCAGGTATTGGTATGGGTAAGGATTTTTTTCGTTAGTTAAACAGGTAAAGTTATGGGTAAAAGTTATTTTGTACCTGTTATCCTATATGATAATTATATAAGATAAAATTATATTATAATGTTTCAGCGATAATTAGTTATGGTAAAATATTTGCGTGATATTTAATATATGTTTTTTTCTATGATAAAATGTTAATCATATTACTTTTATTTACATATTTTTTAGTTAGTTAATTAATTGAATTTGCCCGAAGAAATATTCGTGTTTTTAAATTATCTTGCTTTATAAAAAAGTAATTTAGATGGAATCTATTGCACAATTAGTTTTTTATTTTATAATTAGTAATATGATTACATATGCGTGCAATTAATGAGTTTTTGATTTTCTATTGTAAAATATAATAAAATTAATTATTATATTAGTATTATTTGTTATTACCGTTTCGATACCCGATAATTTTAACGGGTAAAAGTAGGGTATAGGGTACGATCAATTCTTAATGAGTAAGGATAGAGTATGTGGAAGATCAATTTTTAGTGAGTATGGGTATAAAAATGCTTCCACCCTAACCGCATCCTCCCCATTAAGACCTCAAAGTGGCGGTACATGTTAGTCTTGCTGCTATGTCGAAAGTCAAGAAGTTAACAAGTTTAATTAATACTCAGTTTATAGAGAAAATTGAATAAACTAATGTATATATATTTTTCACTTTTATATTATATTCAACTCGTATGCTCATATATTTTGGAAATTATTATTCAAATTAATTAAAAAAGAAATCTGTATAAAGTATTGACAATTTGAATCAATTTAAAATTTGATTGATCTATCAAATCTATACAAAATAAACGAAATGACTTATTAAGTAATAGAGTTGTTGGATGAAAAATAATATTTCATTTCTTAAGAATTAAACTAAGGTATATACCCTCGTCAGTTCTCTTCGTTAAAAAAAAAAGGTTAATTTTGTAAAGCGATCACATCTAGGTCCAACAAATACGCTACCCCTATTTGAAAAACTAGAAAAATAGTCCGCACATGTCATGCATGATGCTTTGTGATGATATGTCTCTTAACCACGTTTTATTGAGTTATGACCATTATTTTTTATCATTTGAGTTAAATAAAAAAAACTTAAAAGAAAGATTTTGCTACCGTATTTTCTTTTAGTAAATAAAAAATTAATGAATACAAAAAAGCAGTATTTATTATGTGTTTTTGAAAGATAAATTAGTTATTTTATTTGATATTATAAATTTAGTAATAAGCTATAGATAATAGGAATAATTAACTTGAAGAGAATTTGTTCTTTAGTTTTACTACTTTGTTATATTGTCAAATTCTTTGTTCGATTTCTGATGTAAATAATTAATTTATAACTATCATAAGAAAATATAAAATTAAAGTACCACAACAAGACTCTAAAAATAAAGTCATGTCATTTAGAGAAGCCTAGATATACTCCGCCAATCAAATTTATGTTTTTTTTGTCAATTAAAACCAAAATAGTTGTATCGACAAAACATATCTCAATTTGTATGAGCAATAAGTTTATTTGAAAAATAAGTAATTAAATACTAAATATCTATAATATCATGCACAACAACTAAAAATCAAAAGACAAGAGATCGATGGAAGTCAATATTTTGTATCCAATTATATAATTTAGAGATTCACGCCAAATATAATTACTCTTCAATTTATATTATTTTTTGTATGGATGATGCAGATTCAAAATCAAATTTTTATACAATTTGTTGAAAGGATAAGATTATTTTCCCATCCAAGAACTCTATTTGTTAGTCATATTCTATTTGTACTAGTGTTTTGCAAACGGACCGGTCCAGTCCGGTCCGGTTCAGACCCGGCCTGTCCACGGTTCCCACGGGTCTACGGGTTTAAAAGGTCTGGGTCCGGCGGGTCCGGTTTTTTGTGGATGGCCCAAACCCATGCTAGGACCGTGGTCCAAATTTACACGGTCCGGTCCGGTCCAAGGTCAGGTCCGAGTTCTGGTCTTTATTTATTTTTATTTTTTTCAGTGAGCAGTCCAATAATTTTGATCAGACTCAAAATTCAATTTAGAGAAAATAGATAAATGGATTTTTGTGTTCTTTATACCAAAATTAAGGTATGAAAGTCTAGTTTTCAGATAATATAATTTCTCTATACAAAAATATTACAGATTGGTACAATTTTAACAATTAATTGACAGAAGTCAGAAATCATAAAAGCTGAAATTCTAGTGAGCAGTCATATAATTTTGACCAGATTCAAAATTCAATTTCGAGAAAATGGCTACATAGATTTTTGTGTTCTTTATACCAAAATAAAGATATGAATGTCTAGTTTTCAGATAATATAATTTCTCTATTTAGAGAAAATGGCTACATGGATTTTTGTGTTCTTTATATCAAAATAAAGATATGAATGTCTAGTTTTCAGATAATATAATTTCTCTATACAAAATATTACAGATTGGTACAGTTTTAATGATTAATTAATAGAGGTCAGAATAGATAAATTCGGATTGGGTCCGGTTCTACACAGTGCGGTCCGGGTTTGGTCCGGTCAGGTCCTACATGGTTCTAGTGAAAATTAGTGATCCAAACCTTTGCTAGACCCGTTTCTAGCCAAGGTCCAGTCCGGTCGGGTGTGGCCATGGTCCGGGTCCGAACCACAGGTTGTCCGGTCCGGTCTTGGACCGGCCGAGTTATTTCAATACACTAATTTGTACACACGAGCGGCTGGGTACAAAGATGCGATCTGACCTCGACATCTGCCATTGAGTTGGACTAGTGAATTAATACAAATAATCAGCTGGCAGTGCTATTGAATAAACTAATGTGTGTGTGTGTGTCTCTATATATATATATATATATATATATATATATATATATATATATATAGATATTTCACTTTTATATTATCTTCAACTCGTATGCTCATATATTTTTGAAAATATTATTCAAATTAAAAAAGAAATCTGTATAAAGTATTGACAATTAAGTTGAATCAATTTTAAATTTGATTGATCTATCAAATCTATACAAAATAAACGAAATGACTTACTAAGTAATAGAGTTGTTGGATGGGAAAATAATATTCCATTTCTTAAGAATTAAACTAAGGTATATACCCTCATAAGTTCTCTTCGTTTAAAAAAAAAAAGGTTAATTTTGCAAAGCGAGCACATCTAGGTCCGATAAATACGCTACCCCTGTTTGAAAAACTAGAAAAATAATCCCTACATGTCAAGCATGATGCTTTGTGATCATATGTCTCTTAAGCACGTTTTATTGAGTTATGGCCATTAATTTATATCATGTACTTGCATTTAGAGGTATATTAGTTAAATAAAAAAACTTAAAAGAAAGATTTTTCAACCGTATTTTCTTTTAGTAAATAAAAAACTAATGAATACAAAAGCAGTATTTATTATGTGTTTTTGAAAGATAAATTAGTTATTTTATTTGATATTTAGTAATAAGCTAAGGATAATATGAATAATTAACTTGAAGAGAATTTGTTCTTTAGTTTTACTACTTTGTTATTTTATCAAATTCTTTGTATGAGCCATAAGTTTTACTACTTTGTTATTTTATCATGTCATTTAGAGAAGCCTAGATGTACTCCGCCAATCAAATTTATGTTTTTTTTGTCATTTAAAACCAAAATAGTTGTATCGACAAAACATACCTCAATTTGTATGAGCCATAAGTTTAGTTGAAATTTTTTATAATTGGTGCTTGCACATATGGATACTTATGCGCGCAAGTATTACTATACAATATATTAAGTATTCATACATAAGACATCAAGTGTTTGACAAAAAAAACTGGACATCAACTTTCTTTTCTCTCTAATCACACACCCATCTAGAAGTAGTTTTACACATTTTTAGAAGTAGTTTTTTTTTTTTCCGTTTAATCTTGTCCAATATTTCTGACGATCTGTGAGAAATTTTGAGAATCTAAACCACGAACGTCTTCTACGTAATTTTATCTTTCAAATGAGATCCATGATGAGGTAACTTTGGGTTCTTCATCGTTCAAGTATTCATACCTCTGCGTGCAAGTATTCATACCTTGTCAAGTATTCATCTCTAAATTGTCAAGTATTATTCTCTAAAATGTCAAGTATTTATATTTACTCAGTAAAGTGTGAAAATTTATGTTGTAAAGTATTTATGAGAAACTCACATATGTGTCTTAGGTATTAACTATTTGGGGGACTACTACTGAAATGGGGAGACCGCAAATGTTGCTTGAAAGCGACCACGATGGGGACCACACACAGAAAACCAAGGACAAGCGGATGCATAACGACCATCACAAGTGTCAGCGCCGTAATTGTTGTAAACATTTATTTCTAAAATATTAAGTATTCATACTTACGTATTGAAGTGTGAATTTTTATATTGTATAATATTCCTGAGAAACTCCTAAATGTGCATGTGCATTAGCTACGTAGGGGGACCACTACCTACATGGGGGGACGCATACGTCACTTGAAAGCGACAGCTACGGGGACCACAAGCACAAAAGCGTATGCGTAACCACCGCACAATCACCAACACTGTAGTTTTAGTAAAAATTTTAATATCTAAAATTTTAAGTATTTATACTTACGCATTGAAGTGTGAATTGTTATGGTGTAAAGTAACTTAAATTAGTTAATCTGTTTGGTGCTTGAATGTATTGATAGAGACTGAAGAAAGTATTCATACTTATAAGTGAAGTATTAATTGTTTATATATGACACTTGTTAACGCCTACCAATATTAATATCGACGCTTACAAGTATTCATACTTTATCATACAACATTAAATAGTACTAGTTTCAAGTGTTTATAGCTAAATGATAATCCATCAAATACAAAGCACAACTAATTAAGTACTATAACATGTAATCCGGAAAGTATCCATACCTATACGTTGACGTAGGAATATTTATAATGTAAAATATGTCAAAGTAATACTAATATGTAACAAATCAAGAAGATAACAAATCAAAGTTTCATACAAATACTAAACACATTTAATCACATAACATTAAAAAACATCTACTACAGACTTCATAACCATCATATACAAAGTTTCATACAAATTTACCAAACTAAATTTACAAGTATATTTAAGCAAGTATTATTGTTTATGCATACAACTGTCAATATCTATGAGTTAAAGTATTTCTAACTATGAGTCCAGGTATTCATATCTATGAGTTCAACTATTACTACTTACGTTTTCAAGCAAGTTATCAAATGAAAATGTACAAGTTTATTAAAAACTAATTTTCATACCTCAAAACCAACTTCGTTCTCACAAAACAACAAGTCTCTAAAATATGATTGAAGTGTGCATGGATATAACAGCAAGTACTCAATCCTATATAAACTTATATTGATATGTTAGAAAGAAAAAATTAAACTACTTGAGAAACATACTAATGCAAAAAGACACTAATCCAAACAACAATTTTTCAAAAATACATCGCTTGTGCTTATATCCAGTTGAAAATAGAAGAATCTTTAATCAAGCAACTAGAATAACAATAAACAAAAAAATATCCGAATAAAATACAAAATAATTAACAGATCCTCACTTCCCTCTGTTGTATCTCCTAATTGCACCTTGTTATGCATGTACAATATGAATAATGGTCCCCCTGCCAGGTCCATACTTTCTCTGAGTTACATATCTCTTTAGACGCTCTGCATTAATAACAGGAGCTGGAGATGATGGAAAATAGCACACTAAAGCCAATTGATGTGCAAAAATAGCACATTATTTCTTATTGACATTATTTGATTTGTTGGAAATGATGGAAAATAGAGAAAGTAATTTATAATTTCTCCACAATGTTTCATCAACTTTTTGCTGAAAAATGTAAGAAAAAACTTTGTAGTAAAATAGTAATACTTTCATATCACCTGTTTCCATTGCTTTTCAGAAACAATAATCAGAGTCCATAATTATTTTTATAAGAACTCATTTTATGCAATGAAACAAGTGATCCCCGGGACATTTATTTAAAAAGAAATATTTTGGGGGTCTGTTTTGCAAAGAATCTGTTCAATTACGTAGGAAAATCTGTTCAATTATTTTTTTGTAATAGAATTTCTGTTTCTTTCCACGTCATTATGTAACAGAAGCCAGAATTTCATTTTCTTTATTATTAAAAACAAAAAAAATGTTTTTTTTATTTTTCTTTTCTGAATGAACATATTCCATATATTTTTGGTAGAGAAAATGATAAAAAATATATTTTAGCATCCCACTATATTATCTTCATATAAGAATGCTTGAACTCCTCATTTTTTTAATGAAAAATTGCAATTACTTAAAGATATGTTTGCAGGTTATTCTCATTAATCAATTATTAATAATAAATCAGACGAAAAGTTGTTTTTTTAGACAGTGACTTTATATGTTTTTTTTATATAAATGATTTTATATGACTTTAGATTGAACCTGTGTGACAGTCTCATTTCTATAAGAAATATTTCTTCTTCTATGATTGGTAGTTTTTTTTGTGTCTTGCTTCCATCTAATTAACATTACAAAGATTTTTTTAATGAATTTAATTAAACATTATAAGGTTTCATAATAAGTAATAGTAAGAGTTTAGTACATAATAAGTAACTAATATTAGTACAATTGCAATTATGTTTCTTAATGTGTCACCAGTTGTCAATTGAGAATTGAGACGAGTAGGTTGGTGATTTAAATATTTTGATCAATTTTTTTAAATTAGATCAATCAATTCTTCTCTACCATATTAGATCAATCAATTCTTCTCTACTAGGTTGGTGATTTAAATATTTTGATCAATTTTTTTAAATTAGATCAATCATTCTTCTCTACTAATTTAGATCAATCATGTCATTGTTTTCTAAATTAGATCAATCAATTCTTCTCTACTAGGTTGGTGATTTATGAGGTCACATCTTACACAAACAGGGTTGCTATAATCACCTCATATGCAACCAACAACCCAACAAGGAGTCAACTTAGGTGTGCACCAGAAAGGGGAGATGAGTGACCGGATCTGATCAGATTTTGTTTACTTGCTACAAAACGTTAAATTTTGAAGAGGAGAGAAATAGAGGGGAAGAGACTCTTATATACAAACTAGAGTAGGATTAAAATGTCCTATTGATTTTGTACCTCATCATGCCTCAACAACATTATCTCTATTATCAAAGTTTAAATAGTCAATCCGAACCGCTCAATATGATCTTCATATAAAATGTGCTTGGATACAAAATATTATATATTTTTTTTGAAATTATTTTGCTATTTTTTAAGATAGGTACAAAATCACTGTTTTTAGAATATTCTGAACCATTAAAAAATAGTGATTTTGTACCTCTTTACCCAATTAGTAAAAAAATTAAAAAAATTATAAAATTTGTTATCCAAACACATTTTAATATGAAGATCATGTTGAATAGTTCACATCAATTATTTATTATATCTATTTTGTATCCTAAAGGGGACATTTTAACAAACTATTTTGGGAAGAGGGACTAGGGAAGAAACAAAGAGACATTTGGCTTTCTGATATTGAGATGTCAATTCATGCATATTTTGCTCTGATTTTTGGTTTGTACTTGACCAACCACAAAATCAAAATAGCAAAGCAATCCTCCGTGCAAATTGACAGCCAAGCCAGGTGCTTTGTTCTGGCTTTTTCCCACAAAAGCTACTCCATTCAGGAAAGCACATATCACAGTATTGATTTCAAATGGAACTATTATGCCTGAGGGCTGTTTCTCAAACAAAAAATAATAATAATTAAAATAAATAAAAAATTGAATTATTATTTATAATGTTTAAAATTTTGAAGCCGCTTAGTTACAAATTGAAATCACAAGTTTCATTAGACTTGATAGTGGGCTTAAAGTAACGGAATTGGAATTGCAAATAAACTATTGGGCTTTTCTGCGTTGCTCTATTCATTAATTTCAATGAAAGGAATTACAATGTTGGGCTTTATGGTATTGTATACTGATTCACTGAAAGGAGTTATAATTGTATGGGCTTTATGGTAAATGCATACTAATTCTGGCCCAAAATTAATTCAATGAAGGAATTAGAATTGTATGGGCCTTTTGGTAATTGTATAATAATTCTGGCCCAAACATATTTCCATGAAAGGAATTAGAATTTTATGGGCTTTTTGGTATACTAATTCTGGCCCAAAAATATTTCAATGAAAGGAATTATAATTGTATACTAATTCTGGCCCATTATGCCCACTTAAACCATCGTTTTGCAGTTTGCACGCAAACTCCTTTTGTTTTCTTCATTGTAAATTGTAATGAATGAAAATAATGCCTTCCATCTTTTCAATTTCTTATATAATTGTAATCTATCATGTTAATCATCTTATAAAATTCCATGTAAACTTTCTTATATTGCGACGATTTTTTTTTATTAATAATGCTTTCACCGTAGGTGGATCTAGAGGTTAATTAGGAGAGCTAAGCCATTCCTATGAATTAAAAATAAAAAAGTGACCACAATAATTCAAAAATACTTTCATATTATAAGTAAAAAAAAGTTATTTCATTTAGTGCAAAGGAAATTTAGGAGCATGTATATTTATATAATTGTATTTAAATTATATCTATCGTTTGGTGAATAAAGGACTTCAAATATAGCCTTCTTTAATTAAAACAATGAAAAGAGACACACACAATAAGCTTTACAATGCTGCTAAAAAACAATTAAAATGAGCATTAAAAACCATTTTCTATTTCTATTTCTTTTCTTTTCTTAAGAAATAGAAAAGAAATGGAGCAATTAGCGGGCACATAGTACATACATTGTCACCGACCCGTGTCATTATACAAAATGAGCATATGCCACATAAAAACAGAGAGAGAAAGAGAGGGAGAGGGAATTGTCCAAGAAGGCAACATGTGGCTGAAATTAGTATGGTGTTAGTTGTAAGATGTGTAAGTGTGTGATAATCAGTATGAGTTGTAATTCTTTGAATTTGTCAA
>JAJGRW010000919.1:320445-402543 GCA_025461045.1 Carex parvula
AAAAAGAATCTTTTGAGTTAATGTATCTGGACCGTCTAATCTACTTTAAAATCTTGTGCAGACTAGATACGCACTAATATTAAAGATCTCCTCTGCTTTATAGGCAGAAGCCGAATTGACTCCTTTTAAAAATCAACGGTCATAACAGGAAATGGATGGGGGATTTTATATATTAGTGATTCAAACTGAATTCATTACACAAAATAAATAAAATATATGAATGCATCTCAATTCTACCTCGAGCAATGCTGCATGGCTTGCAATGTAGTTGATTATTCACACCAAGTGAATGCTTTGTTTCGTTTGAAGATCTACCTCATTCTCTGGCGCGCATCCCGTTTGCTGCATGATGTTATATATCGATGGGTGGATTTTTCAGAGAACTTTTTTCTTTTAATTTATGCAGCACGCTGTATAATTTTTTAAAAATTTATGCAACACTTTTCTTTAAGATATAATTAGTGTTATCTTTTTCAGAAAAATGCAGGATGAAACAAACAAAATATACATTTTGTATGCATCCTAATTTTATATTATTTGAATCATGCAGGTTCATCTATGTACTTTTCACGCCTTGTTATAGCATGATCATCTTAATCATAGCACATGCCAGAACCTTGAATTCAGATCCGGTGCACTACCTGACCAAGTAAAATGAGATTTGTATCTTCAGTTCTAGTCTGACACAAATTCCAAAACGGATCTGAATTCAATTTATATTATTTTTTGTATGAATTACTATTTTGTCATTTTATCAAATTATCTGTTTGATTTATGATGTAAATAATTAATTAAATACCATTATCGTATTGGGGGGAGAACACCATAATAAAATATAAAACGCAAGTAAAATAAGAAGACTCTAAAAATAAAGTCAGACAAAAGTGAGGTCTTGTCGTTTAGAGAAGCCTAGAGATACTCCGCCAATCAAATTTAAGGTTTATTTTCGATTAAAACCAATATAGTTCAAGCTTATTTGAAATTAAATATCTATAATACATGCACGACAAATTAAAATCAAAGTCAAGAGATGGAAGTCAATATATGTGTTATCCAATTCTATAATTTAGAGATTTACGCCAAATATAATTACTCTTCAGTAGTATTTTTTTGTGTGTGGAAGATCCAGTTTTAAAATCAAAATTTACACAAGTATAAGCTAAAAATAAAAAACATGACTTAAGTCCTTTCTTTCACTCAAAGAAAAAGTTTATACAATTATTTAATGCGAAATGGAAAAGTAAAAATACGTGACAACATTCTATTTGAGATATTTCATAAAAACTACAATGCATCCGTTAGATTAATTCAAGATTAACACACTTCTGTTGTCATTTTGATCTTTACAATTGAGATAATTAATATGTATATTATCAAATGCTAGGTCAATAACTGAAAAACAAAAGATTAATAAAATTATGTTTGGTTGGATCCACGCATTTAGTATCGCCTAAGGTCAAAAGGAAACACAACATAAAAAAAAAACGAAGTACGTACAACTGCCAACTAATTTAGAATGAATGGGAAAGGAATGGTACTTTTAAATGATATCATCAGATCAGTTTCTAAAAAAAGATATTTGGTTACAGCATGAGTTTTTTTCTATGAAAAACTTGTGAAATGAGTCATTTACGTACTTTCTCAGATCTGTTCAACAAAAACTTTCTCAATCTAGAGCCCATTAAATTAATTGCGGCCTCAATTTCAAACATAATAGGAAACTATTCATTGTTTATATTCATTTCTAATTATTATCATACTTGCAAAAGTGAAGCAATCTAATTTGAATTAAAATCAAACACAAAAAAACATTCCTATATATCACAGTGGATTTGATGTCATTAATTTAACAAATAAAATTACATGTTATAAAATTATATAGGACATGGTAAGCTCTAGAAGTTGGCCTTTTAAAGAAATAATTATTATAAAATAATAATAATAATAAATCAAAACAAAATAGAGAGGTTGCCTCTTAGAGAATTCAAAGGAAATATATATCCCAGCCAAGTTGTACAAATACTATAACAGTATTGTATCATGTAAAATAATTAAGTACAGCACTATCAACATCTTATAGAAGAAATAATTGTAATTTAAAATAAGAATTATATTAATTTGGTCAACGAAATATATGTTTGATATTGATGTGCTGCAAGTAAAAAATATTCTATTGCGATATACGTTAATTAAAAAGTTTAAAACAATAAATAATCCGAAAAAATAAACAGAATATGTTATTAAAAAAAATGCTAGCTATTATCTATAATTGAGATGATATATAATATAATATGTCATGTCAATGGCCGAAAAAATATAGAATAAAAAAATTAAATATGGTTGGATCCAATCAATTAGGATGAAACTATAGAAGAGCAAGTCATAATGGGACCCCAAATCAATTTACACTGTTGCAAGGGTCAGATGACCTTTGGTTCATTGGAAAACATGGAGTTGAGTATTTAAACTCCCATTTGATGCGTTCTTCAATTCATTCTTAAATGAGAACATGGCATCACATGGACAGCAACATGATAATGTTTTCTATTATCGGATACAAAAAAAATAATTGGCCCAAAATATTTGATTTTCATGACCCTAAAAATAGGTTTACATCCTCACAACGCTATCCGTTGCGGGGTGTCAGTGATACCCTTTTAACCGATTACCCTCCGCGTACCGTATTCCATAAGGCGGTAATGGGTAATTTAATTTTTTTTGTTAGCTTATTAGGTATTGCTATGGGTAAGGATTTTTTTCATTAGTTAAACGGGTAAAGGTATAGGTAAAAGCTATTTTGTACCCGTTACCCTATATGGTAATCATATAAGATAAAATTATATTATAATGTTTCAGCAATAATTAGTTATGGTAAAATAATTGCGTGATATTTAATACAAGTTTTTTTCTATGATAAATGTTAATCATGTTACTTTTATTAACATATTTTTAATTAGTTAATTAATTGAATTTGCCAGAAGAAATATTTGTGTTTTTAAGTTCTCTTGATTTATAAAAAAGCAATTTAGTTGGAATCTATTGCACAATTATTTTTTTATTTTATTATTAGTAATATGATTACATATGCGTGAAATGAATGAGTTTTTGATTTTTTATTTGTAAAATATAATAAAATTAATTATTATATTAGTATTGTTTGCTATTCAACAGCTACAGTTTCGATATCTGATAATTTTAACGGGTTAAAAGTAGGTATAGGGTAAGATCAATTCTTAATGAGTAAGGATAGAGTATGAGGAAGATCAATTCTTACTTCTTAGTGAGTATAGGTATGAAAAAGCTTCCACCCTAGCCGCATCCTACCCATTTAGACCTCAAAGTGGCGGTACATGTTAATTAGTCTTGCTGCTATGTCGAAAGTTAAGAAGTTAACAAGTTTAATTAATACTCAGTTTATAGAGAAAATTGAATAAACTAATGTATATATATATATTTCACTTTTATATAATATTCAACTCGTATGCTCATATATTTTCGAAAATATTATTCAAATTAAAAAGAAATATGTATAAAGTATTGACAATTTGAATCAATTTAAAATTTGAATGATCTACCAAATCTATACAAAATAAATGAAATGACTTATTAAGTAATAGAGTTGTTGGATGGGAAAATAATATTCCAGTTTTTAAGAATTAAACTAAGGTATATACCCTCATAAATGCGCTACCCCTATTTGAAAAACTAGAAAATAATCCCTACATGTCATGCATGATGCTTTGTGATGATATGTCTCTTAACCACGTTTTATTGAGTTATGACCATTCATTTTTATCATGTACTTGCATTTAGAGGTATAATGAGTTAAATAAAAAAACTTAACAGAAAGATTTTGCTACCGTATTTTCTTTTAGTAAATAAAAAATTAATGAATAAAAAAGCAGAATTTATTGTGTGTTTTTGAAAGATAAATTAGTTATTTTCTCTTTAAATTTAGTAATAAGGTAAGGTTAATAGGAACAATTAACTTGAAGAGAATTTGTTGTTTAGTTTACTACTTTGTTATTTTATCAAATTCTTTGTTCGAATTCTGATGTAAATAATTAATTTATAACTACGATAAGAAAATATAAAATTAAAGTACCATAACAAGACTCCAAAAATAAAGTCAGACAAAAGTGAGGTCATGTCATTTAATTAGAGAAGCCTAGATATACTCCGCCAATCAAATTTATGTTTTTTGTCAATTAAAACCAAATTAGTTGTATCGACAAAACATACCTCAATTTGTATGAGCTATAAGTTTATTTGAAAAATAAGTAATTAAATACTAAATATCTATAATATCATGCACATCAACTAAAAATCAAAAGACAAGAGATGTAAGTCAAATTTTTTTATCCAATTCTATAATTTAGAGATTCACGCCAAGTATAATTACTCTTCAATTTATATTATTTTTTGTATGGATGATGCAATTCAAAATCAAATTTTTATATAATTTGGTGAAAGGATAAGATTATTTTCCCATCCAAGAACTCTATTTTTTAGTCATATTTTATTTGTAGTAGTGTTTTGCAAACGGGCCGGTTCAGGCCGGTGCACGGTTCTCACGGGTCTACGGGTTTAAACGGTCCGGATCTGGCAGGTCTGATTTTTTGTGGTTGGCCCAAACCCGTGCTAGGATCCTAGTTCAAATTTCCACAGTCCGGTCCGGGTCCGGTCCGAGTTCTGGTCTTTATTTTTATTCAGTGAGCAGTCATATAATTTTGACCAGATTCAAAATTCAATTTAGAGAAAATGGCTACATGGATTTTTGTGTTATTTATATCAAAATAAAGGTATGAAAGTCTAGTTTCCAGATAATATAATTTCTCTATACAAAAATATTACAGATTGATATAGTTTTAATGATTAGTTAACAGAGGTCAGAATAGCTAAATTCGGATATGGTCCGGTTCTACACAGTGCGGTCCGGGTTTGGTCCGGTCCGGGTTTGGTCCGGTCCGGTCCTACACAGTTTCACGGGTAAGTCCGGTCCGGTCCTAAATGGTTCCATGGGTAAGTCTGGGCCAGTCCTACACGGTTATAATGAAAATTAGTGACCCAAACTCTTGCTAGACCCGTTTCTTGCCAAGGTCCGGTCCGGTCTGGGTTTAGCCACGGTCCAGGGCGGTCCGAGTCCGAACCACGGGTTGTCCGGTCCAGTCCTGGACCGGCCGGGTTATTTCAATACACTAATTTGTACACATGAGTGGCTAGGTACAAAGATGCGATCTGACCTCGAGATCTGCCATTGAGTTTGACTAGTGAATTAAATACAAATAATCAGCTGGCAGTGCGCTGGCCGTGATGTGCTATGTGAACTGAATTCGTATTCTTTACATTAACTCAAAAAAGAATCTTTTGAGTTAAATGTATCTGGACCGTCTAATCTACTTTAAAATCTGCGCAAACTAGATATGAACTAATATTAAAAGATCTCCTGCTTTATAGGCACAAACCGAATTAACTCCTTACAAAATCAAACGGTCATCATACAAAATGGATGGGTGGATTTTATATATATTAGTTATCAACTGAATTCATTACACAAAATAAATAAAATATATGAATGCATCTCAATTCTACCTCGAGCAATGCGGCATGGCTTGCTATGTAGTTGAATTATTCACACCACGTGAATGCTTTGTTTCTTTCAAGATCTACCTCATTCTCTGCCACGCATCCCGTTTGTTGCATGATGTATATATCGATGGGTGGATTTTGTCAGAGAACTTTTTTCTTTTAATTTATGCAGCACGCTGTATAATTTTTTTAAAATTTATGCAACACTTTTTTTGAAGATATAATTAGTGTTATCTTTTTCAGAAAAATGCAGGATGAACAAACAAAATATACTTTTTTGGGTACTTAATACATTTAGTATGCATTCTAATTTTATATTATTTGAATCATGCAGATTCATCTATGTACTTTTCACGCCTTGTTATAGCATGATCATCTTAATCATAGCACATGCAGAACCTTGAATTCAGATCCGGTGCACTACCTGACCAAGTAAAATGAGATTTGTATCTTCAGTTCTAGTCTGACACAAATTCCAAAACGGATCTGAATTCAATTTATATTATTTTTGTATGAATTACGATTTTGTCATTTTATCAAATTATCTGTTTGATTTCTGATGTAAATAATTAATTACTTACTATTCTGGTGGAAAACATCATAATAAAATATAAAACACAAGTACCATAAGAAGACTTAAAAATATAAAGTCAGACAAAAGTGGTCTTGTCATTTAGAGAAGCCTAGAGATACTCCACCAATCAAATTTAAGGTTTTTTTTCGATTAAAACCAATATAGTTCTATCAACAAAACAGACGTCAATGTTTATGAGCCATAAGTTTATTTGAAAAATTTAAATATCTATAATATATACATGCACGACAAATTAAAATCAAAGTCAAGAGATGGAAGTCAATATATGTGTTATCCAATCCTATAATTTAGAGATTTACGCCAAATATAATTACTCTTCAGTAGTATTATTTTTTGTGTGGAAGATCCAGTTTTAAAAATTTACACAAGTATAAGCTAAAAAATAAAAACATGATTTAGTCCTTTCTTTCACGCAAGAAAAAGTTTATACAATTTAATGCGAAATGGAAAATACGTGACAACATTATATTTGAGATATTTCATAAAAACTACAATGCATGCGCTAGAATTAAAACAAGATTAACACACTTCTGTTGTCATTTTGATCTTTACAATTGAGATAATATGTATATTATCAAATGCTAGGTCAACAACTGAAAAACAAAAGAATAAAAAAATTATGTTTGGTTGGATCCACGCATTTAGTATCGCCTAAGGTCAAAAGGAAACACAACATTAAAAAAAAAAACGAAGTACAACTGCCAACTAATTTAGATAATATGTATATTATCAAATGCTAGGTCAATAACTGAAAAAAAAAATTAAAAAAATTATGTTTGGTTGGATCCACGCATTTAGTATCGCCTAAGGTCAAAAGGAAACACAACATAAAAAAGAATGAAGTACAACTGCCAACTAATTTAGATAATATGTATATTACCAAATGCTAGGTCAATAACTGAATACCAAAAGATTAAAAAAATTATGTTTGGTTGGATCCACGCATTTAGTATCGCCTAAGGTCAAAAGGAAACACAACATAAAAAAAAAATGAAGTACAACTGCCAAATAATTTAGATAATATGTATATTACCAAATGCTAAGTCAATAACTGAAAAACAAAAGATTAAAAAAATTATGTTTGGTTGGATCCACGCATTTAGTATCGCCTAAGGTCAAAAGGAAACGCAAGATGAAAAAAAAAACGAAGTACAATTGCCTACTACTTTATAATTAATGGCAAAGAAATGGTACTTTTAAATGATGTCATCAGATCAGTTCTAAAAATTATATTTGGTTACAGCATGAGTTTTTTTCTATGAAGAACTTGTGAAATGAGTCATTTACGTACTTTCTCAGATCTGTTCAATAAAAACTTTCTCAAATCTAGAGCCCATTAAATTAATTGCGGCCTCGATTTCAAACAAATTAGGAATCTATACATTGTTTATATTATTTTCTAATTACTATCATACTTGCAAAAGTGGAGCAATCTAATTTGAATTAAAACCAAACACAAAAAAACATTCCTATATATCACAGTGGATTTGATGTGATTAATTTAAAGAAATAATTATTATAAAATAATAATAATAATAAATCAAAACAAAATAGAGAGCTTGCCTCTTAGAGAATTCAAACGACATATATATCCCAGCCAAGTTGTACAAATACTATAAAAGTATTGTATCATGTAAAATAATTAAGTACAGCACTATCAACATCTTATAGAAGAAATAATTGTAATTTAAAATAAGAATTAGATTAATTTGGCCAACGAAATAGTAGTTTCCCTAGTTCACAATATATGTTTGATATTGATGTGCTGCAAGTAAAAAATATTTTATTGCGATATATGTTAATTAAAATGTTTAAAACAATAAATAATCCGAAAAAAATAAACAAAATATGTTATTATAAAAAAAATGCTAGCTATTATATATAATTGAGATGATGTAATATAATATGTCATGTCAATGGCCGAAAAAAAAATAGAATAAACAAATTAAATATGGTTGGATCCAATCAATTAGGATGAAACTATAGAAGAGCAAGTCATAATGGGACCCCAATCAATTTCAACTGTTGCAAGGGTCAGATGACCTTTGGTTCATTGGAAAACATGGAGTTGAGTATAATGTGCATGAATTTTCACTTTATACATAGTTATAAACAGTATAACCATTTATAATGTGCATAAATTTTCAGAGGATTCAGAATCGTGTTTTTTTGCTTTGAACACGGATTTAATGAGAATTTTAAACAAACATGTATAAGAGCATCTCCATTGGTGAAAGCCTTTGCAATTGCAAACATCATGTCATGAAAATAATTGCAATTTCAAATCATTTTAATTTCAACCGCTCTACACTATGAAATTGGATTTAATTTCATTTTAACCGCATCAGCGATATCTTCTATTTTTGGATTGACATCTTTCTTTCTTTCTCCGTGGGTCTCCGTGAGTTTTCTTTTTTGAGAAACCCATAGGTATTTGTACATCAAACAAATGGAGTTTGTAAACAACAGCACATTGCCATCAGGCCAAATAAACAAGTTCATCTACTAATTTAAAACTAAAAAACTGGAGAAAAATAAAAACCCTGTCGTTCATAAAGCCTACAATACTGAAACCCAACTTCTTGCTTTGAGATAAAATAACTAAAAACAACATTTCAATTAAAATTTCGGGACCCACTTCTTACTTTGAGATAAAATAACATGTTTGTGGGTCGACATGTAAGATTCCCAAATGCCTCTGACATCTCCCCGCCAAATTACCAGTACTTGATAAACTTACGAAATTACTGGTACCGCTTCACCATTGAACTGGTACCTCTCCACTAAAGTGTTGGTACATCGCTGACACCTCTCTCCTCTAATACCAGCAAGTGCTAGCCCCTTCTCGTAGCTGGTCTTTGGTTTGTAGTGTGTTGGTACGCCGCGAGCCCCGTGCCAGTGGTGATTCCTTTCCCTAGTTGAGGTGGTCCATCATAAGATTGTCCCGTTCTTCTTGAGAGATTGGCATTAGTGAAAAGATAAGGGCTTTGTGAGCTTACTTGTAGATCTTTCAATTCAAAATAGGCATCCCAGCAACTACAGCATTCCTCCCCTTCAACTGTTGTACAATAATCTGTCAAAATATGCCTCTAATTAATCAATACGTATATAATTTAATGTTACAAGATAACTTCAAATACAAAAGTCAAAATAATTCTACATTAGAAATACCAATAAAGAAATAAAAAAATGGCCCTGGTTCAAATTCTTAAATTATTATACACAAGTCCAATATTTTCAATAATATAAATTCGCATAGGAACTAGAGAAGAGTAAACATATTAGGAATATAAAACAGAGCTGCGTGCGTATGATTTTATTGAATCCCTCTAGTTTTCACCTTATCATACCCTAAATTCTCTTCTATTTCAATTAAAAATAAATGCAAACAAGATTGATTGTAACACAGATTCATTCATTTCCCAAACTAAGTTTTCACCTAAATAATGTGCATAGATAACACAGGACGTATCCAAAAATATTAGAATGTCAAAAAATTAATTAATCTGGCCTGGATGAGCACAATAAATCAAATTAAAAGCTAGCTAATTAAAGAAATTGCATGGAACGCAAGGAGAGATTTTCATTTCTTTGAACAACGGAAGCATAGCAAGGATCTACTGGAGTCACACCATGATTTATTGTAGAAAATAAAGAAATTAAGAGATTTCATTTCTCTCAATTTATTGGAGCATTAATCCAGTAGTTCTTTGAACTTTCTTATAGTGCACAAAACGCATGGTTCCTCTGTGAGGCTAAACTCCCAAGGTATTCAGTTCAGCCGGATATAGTTTTATCTACCTGTCGAGCACGGATACCAAATTCTTCAGGTATGCCACACTAGTGAAGATTTCAACTATTGTTTAGATTTTGCTCGTGTGGTACTAATTGATGCAACTGAGCAGATGAAGCAACAAAATTATGACAAAAAGTTATCACAATAAATTAAAATCATTAATGAAAGTGCAGGTATTGTACTAGTACTGGACGTGCTATTATATCATGTAATAAGGTAATCCTTTGTTTTATAGATTAGCACAGTGACCAACTAGGATACGGTGAAAACTTTAAAGAAGACAAAGTTTGGATAAAAACATTCGAAACCATAAACCTTGATTAAGCACTAGTATGACGGCTCCATATTCTCAGCTAATTTTCCCAACAAGCAATGGAATCTTCTTTAAAAAGTGATACCAATTCTTGAATTTCAACACTGAAACCTAATTCGAGAAGCCGATCTGCCTCATCAAGAATCAAAATGGCAATATCTTCAAGCCCAACTGACAATTAGAGTAGCTTTAACCACATAGAGGAGAGATATGGCAGAGAAAATATCAAATGTTTTGGGGGTTTTAACCACAGAGAGGAGATGATATGATGAGCGGAGAGGGAGGAGATGAGCGGAGCGGAGCTCTTCAGCGGGAGGGAGGAGAGGAGCTTGAGCGACTGCGGGAGGGAGGGGAAACTCAGAGGGAGGAGAGGAGCTTGAGCGACTGCGGGAGGGAGGGGAAATTGAGAGGAACGGAAAGAGGACGAAACATTTCAGCTTGAGCGATGCGCGAGAGGAGGGTTTTGATTGGTTCTTGTCGCGAGAGTGGCAATATGAAAGCAATTATGAAAGCTTTCATAATTTGAAAGCTTTCAAAATTTGCCAGGGCTCCGCATTTGTGAAAGGCAAAATGAAATTGACAGCGTGGATTTTCTAATCGCCAGCGAGAACTTTGCAATTCGATATGCAAGCCGCTGGAGATGCTCTAATATACCATATATACTTTGCATTTTTGTAGTAGTTATTGCTAAAGGAACGTTAAATTTGTGTTCATTGATTGTGGGTTATTAAAATAAGGACCTGTAGAGAGAAGTGTCCTAATTTGTATATTGAATTGCTTATTAACACACGGTCTTGAATTCCTTTTTCAATTTTTTTTATAGGGGCCTCTCCAATTTTTCCACATTTGGGGCTTCTATAGTCGTTATGAAACTATAGAAGAGCAAGTCATAATGGGACCCCAAATCAATTTACACTATTGCAAGGGTCAGATGACCTCTGGTTCATTGGAAAACATGGAGTTGAGTATTTAAACTCCCATTTGATGCGTTCTTCAATTCATTCTTAAATGAGAACATGGCATCACTTGGACAACAACATGATAATGTTTTCTATTATTGGATATAAAAAATAATTGGCCCAAAATATTTGATTTTCATGATCCTAAAAATAAGGTTTACATCCTCACAAAGCCGTCCGTTGCGGGGGTGTCGGTGATAACCTTTTAACCGATTACCCTCCGCGTACCGTATTCTATGGGTAACTTAATTATTTTTGTTAGCTTATTAGGTATTGCTATGGGTAAGGATTTTTTTCATTAGTTAAACGGGTAAAGGTATAGGTAAAAGCTATTTTGTACCCGTTACCCTATATGGTAATCATATAAGATAAAATTATATTATAATGTTTCAGCAATAATTAGTTATGGTAAAATAATTGCGTGATATTTAATATATGTTTTTCTATGATAAAATGTTAATCATATTACTTTATTTACATATTTTTTAATGAGTTAATTAATTGAATTTGCCCGAATAAATATTCGTGTTTTTAAATTCTCTTGCTTTAAAAAAAAAGCAATTTAGTTGGAATCTATTGCACAATTTTTATTATTATTAGTAATACGATTACATATGCGTGAAATGAATGAGTTTTTGATTTTCTATTTGTAAAATATAATAAAATTAATTATTATATTATTATTATTCGTTATTCAACCGCTACCGTTTCGATACCCGATAATTTTAACGGGTAAAAGTAGGGTATAGGGTAAGATCAATTCTTAATGAGTAAGGGTAGAGTATAAGGAAGATCAATTCTTAGTGAGTATGGATATGAAAATGCTTCCATACCCATTAAGACCTCAAAGTGGCGGTACATGTTAGTCTTGCTGCTATGTTGAAAGTAGAAGTTAACAAGTTTAATTAATACTCAATTTATAGAGAAAATTGAATAAACTAATGTGAGTGTACATATAGTTCACTTTTATATTATATTCAACTCGTATGCTCATATATTTTTGAAAATATTATTCAAATTAAAAAAGAAATCTGTATAAAGTATTGACAATTTGAATCAATTCAAAATTTGATTGATCTATCAAATCTATACAAAATAAACGAAATGACTTATTAAGTAATAGAGTTGTTGGATGGGAAAATAATATTCCATTTCTTAAGAATTAAACTAAGGTATATACCCTCATAAGTTCTCTTCGTTTAAAAAAAAAGGTTAATTTTGCAAAGGGATCACATCTAGGTCCGATAAATACGCTACCCCTATTTGAAAAACTAGAAAAATAATCCCTACATGTCATGCATGATGCTTTGTGATGATATGTCTCTTAGCCACGTTTTATTGAGTTATGACCATTAATTTTTATCATGTACTTGCATTTAGAGGTATATTGAGTTAAATAAAAAAACTTAAAAGAAAGATTTTGAGGTATATTGAGGTAAAGAGCGATAGGGAAAGGTAATAGGGTAATTATGAGTGTATATAAGTGAAATTAGAGTTATTTAGAGTAGTTTAGAGGATTTTGTGAGAATAAAAGAGTGGATTTAGGTTTAGAGTCATTTGACTCGTTGTAAGTTCGTTTTTTTTTATCAATGAAATTGTTAGTTGGCACTTAAAGCCACTAACCTTCAAAAAAAAAGATTTTGCTACCGTATTTTTTTTTAGTAAATAAAAAATTAATGAATACAAAAGCAGTATTTATTATGTGTTTTTGAAAGATAAATTAGTTATTTTATTTGATATTATAAATTTAGTAATAAGCTAAGGATAATAGGAATAATTAACTTGAAGAGAATTTGTTCTTTAGTTTTACTACTTTGTTATTTTATCAAATTCTTTGTTCGATTTCTCATGTAAATAATTAATTTATAACTATCATAAGAAAATATAAATTTAAAGTACCATAACAAGACTCTAAAAATAAAGTAAGACAAAAGTGAGGTCATGTCATTTAGAGAAGCCTAGATATACTCCGCCAACCAAATTTATGTTTTTTTGGTTCAATTAAAACCAAAATAGTTGTATCGACAAAACATACCTCAATTTGTATGAGCCATAAGTTTTGTTGAAAAAAATTTACAACTGGTGCGTGCATATATGGTTACTTATGCGCACAAGCATTACTATATAATATATTAAGTATTCATACCTAAGACATCAAGTATTTGACAAAAAAAACTAGACATCAACTTTCTTTTCTCTCTAATCACACACCCATCTTTTACACATTTTTAGAAGTAGTTTTTTTTTCTTTGTTTAATCTCGTCCAATATTTCCGACGATCTGTGAGAAATTTTGAGAATCTAAAACCACAAACATCTTCTATGTAATTTTCTCTTTCAAATGAGATCCATGATGAGGTAATTTCGGGTTCTTCATCGTTCAAGTATTCATATCTCGGCGTGCAAGTATTCATATCTCGTCGAGAAAATATTCATACCTTGTCAAGTATTCATCTCTAAATTGTCAGGTATTATTCTCTAAAATGTCAAGTATTTATATTTACTCAGTAAAGTGTGAATATTTATATTGTAACGTATTTATGAGAAACTCACATATATGTCTTAAGCATTAACTACCTGGGGGATTACGACTGACATGGGGAGACCGCAAACATCTCTTGAAAGCGACCACGATAGGAACGACACAGAAAACCAAGGACAAGCGGATGCATAACGACCATCACAAGTGTCAGCGCCGTAATTGTTGTAAACATTTATTTCTAAAATATTAAGTATTCATACTTACGTATTGAAGTGTGAATTTTTATATTGTATAATATTCCTGAGAAACTCCTAAATGTGCATGTGCATTAGCTACGTAGGGGGACCACTACCTACATGGGGGGACGCATACGTCACTTGAAAGCGACAGCTACGGGGACCACAAGCACAAAAGCGCATGCGTAACCACCGCACAATCACTAGCACTGTAGTTTTAGTAAAAATTTTAATATCTAAAATTTTAAGTATTCATACTTACGCATTGAAGTGTGAATTGTTATGGTGTGAAGTAACTTAAGTTAGTTAATCTGTTTGGTGATTGAATGTATTGATAGAAAAGAAAGTATTCATACTTATAAGTGAAGTATGAATTGTTTATATATGATACTTGTTAACACCTACCAATATTAATATCGACGCTTACAAGTTGTCACAACCCCGCCGCCGGGCCGGGGCACGCGACAAGAGAGGCACCTTGCATCCATCCTTCGTCCCGTCAATCTACGTCGCAAACAAAAACAAAAAGAAACAATACGGAATAAGCTACAAAGGTCAGTAACTGGTTATTTAACGACGTAGCTTCTCTATAATTGGCTTAATTAAACAACCATTCAAACAGACTGGATTAATCCACACAATTCAAATCAAATTATGCATGCATATTTAACCGGTGATAGCACGTTGGTCTAGGTTATCAGTAAAACAAGTCACACAGTATTTGGAATGTCTATCACACAGACCATTCCTACATTCTCAGAACACATTCTCATCAGTTCACAATCAAATTTGAACCTCAGACCCGCTATCCCGTTAAAATATGCCTCATAATCCAATATCCAATTCAAATATCCAATTCAACCAAACAAAATGAAAACACAGATTATAGAGAAGTCCAGTTACCTGATAGCGATCAATCCAGAAATCCAATTCGAATTGCAATAACTACTCAGAATTAACGCAACGTAGTCAGAATTCCAATCGAATATCAAATCAAATATCAAAATTTTTCTTTTCATTCTTTTCCAATTTCTTTCTCTCTCATTTTTTTCTTTTCGTTTATGGCTTTCATTTTTGGGATCGACTAACAGTCCCCCCATTCAGTCCCCTAAACGTCCCCCTAACTGTCAAAGTACAACTGTCAGTCCCCCATTCAACATACATTAATTCAGTCCCAAAATGGAAAGTATGAATACCTAAGATATGAAGTATTCATATATAATTCATCAAGTATTCATACCTAAGATATCAAGTATTAATTCACATACGAACTGGGGACCATTACTTTTCGGGGACAGTAACTGTCAGACTGCATTGGGGACCACAACCAAAAAGTCACGTGGATCACACCACCAGTCCCCCATTCATTGATTAAATTAATTCACATACAAAATGGAAAGTATGAATACCTAAGATATCAAGTATTCATATATAATTCATCAAGTATTCATACCTAAGATATCAAGTATTTACTCTAAAAACTGGACACAATACTACTCATCTTTTACACGTTTTTCAAGGTAGTTTTTTTTTTTCTCCATTCACTCTAACCAATTTTTGGGACGATCTATGAGGAATTTTGCAAATCTAAAACCACGAACGTTTTCTATTTTTTTTTCTCTTCCAAATGAGATCTATGATGACATACTTTTACACGTTTTTCAAGGTATCAAATATTCAAATATGGAAAGTATTCATACAAAATGGAAAGTATTCATACCTAACATATCAAATATTTATATATAATTCATCAAGTATTCATACTTAAGATATCAAGTATTTAAATCCAAAAAACTGGACTCAAATATGAAAAGTATTCATACAAAATGGAAAGTATTCATACCTAATTTATCAAATATTCATATATAATTCATCAAGTATTCATACTTATGATATCAAGTATTTAAAGAAAAAAACTGGACTCAACTTTTACACGTTTTTCAAGGTGATTCAATGATTGAAAAAGTTAGTTAGAATTGAGGAGACGTTTAGAGGACTGGAGTGGGGGACTACATCTTTACTCTTCATTTTTTTCTTTTCGGGATCAATTAAAGGAGAAGGGGGAGCTTTTGAGTCATTTACGGTGGTCAAAACTTTCCATGCATGGGGGCACGTGGCAAGGGCTGCCACGTTGGTCTCTTTTTTTTTAAACAAAGTTTGTATTTACATTTGAAACCTTTAAATTTACAATATTATAATTAAGTCCAAAATATATTTCAAAAATTAATATAAAAATTTACCGGTTGTTACACAAGTAATCATACTTCATTATACAACATTAAACAGTACTAGTTCCATGTGTTTATAGTTAAATGAAATGATAATCCATCAAATACAAAGCACAACTAATTAAGTACTATAATACTGTGTCCGAATGCTGACGAAACTCAAGGTGTCAGGCGTTCAAACCCTGAACCCAATACTTTTGGAACATTCACCGGTAATGCCAGAATGATATCGGATCTAAACCCTGAACCCAATTCAGTCCGATAAAAAGGAATAGAGTAAAACTGAGATGCGTTGAATTATCACACCACTTCCAAAATAGCTATTTGATGCTGCCTCAGTTATATTGCATGCCTCCATCTAACCCAACTTTATAAAAATAAATAAATAACATTATTTTATTATTTAAAACGTAGATAGAAATAATATAGCATATTCAACTATTAGTAACGTAACATTGGAGGAGTTATAATTTTAAAAATAAAACACAATAGTCGCTTAATTAATCAATTCTGGTAGTTAATTAGCACATTCAACTATTCCAAAAGAATCCTTAAAAATTGATCTTCGAATTCTTCTAATTCTGATTTTGTAGATAATTTTCTTTTCTTAATTTCATCTTGAATATTCTTCATCTCATTGAGCTCTGAAAAGATCAGCTCACCAACTAGCTGTTTCCTAAACAAGTCAATCTCATCCTGCCAAGTACAATACATCATATATATATAAGTATATTGAACAATAATTCATTTCTTCTATACAAAGTGCAAGATAAACCATTTTATATAAAAAATAATATCACACCTGTGTGAATTCAGTAGCAAGCTTTGATCCATCCCATAATTGCATGTACTTGAGTGCAAATAGACCACAAGAACATCTAAAACACCAATTGGGATACTCAATCGAATGAAATAATTTCTACTGATATCAAATGAATAATGATGTAATATATTATACCTGTCTTTTTGTTGTGGTAAATTCGACATAACAGATATAGGCCAATTAAGTACGTTGATCTCTGGTCTCCATGCTTGTAGAGTACCTTGGGAATCAAGTGCAGCATCAATACACACTTGAATTCCTAATCTCTGAATGGCAGAATGCAAATATGATCATCATAACATGCTATAATTAGTATATAGAATATGCAAGCAATACTTATTTTGAGAGAACATATACCAGCTTATGAGTTGTTTCTTCACAAGGTCTGCCCAATGAGTTCAAGGAATTCAATATCTGAAATTCCTTCTTTGAAGCATTGAAAGCCCCAACGAACCAATGGTTTTGTACTTGGATTGGCAAGAACACCTACAAATTATATATGATTGCGAGTTCCAACAAGTAAGAAGTGAAAGTTGTAATGTACAGTTCATATACTAATGAAAATTACCAGGTCATTTTGAATGAAACTGTTGCCCTTCTCAATGATGTTAGACGAAATGCGTTCACAACATTTATCTCTTTCATCCATTGTCGATCCCCAAGACTGCAATAGCTGACTATCGAATGTGCTAAGTATCATGATTTTACTGGATGTACTTGCTTGATTGTTCATGATACCAATATAGCAGTTGATAACCTGCGAAATTTATCCATTCGTAGTAAGAGTCAATTCTGATGATTGAAACTTGAGAGAGTGAACAATTGAATATTGCAAATATTGTGCTTAGCAGCTAGCTCCTACTAACACCATTTGGTATGAATGTCGATTAGACATTAGAAGTATAGAACATAACCTTCCATGAGTGAATTAATGCTTAATTTGCTTGAACTGGCCCATAATTATGCAATTGGTAAATGCGAAAACATAACATATGATATACCAAGGAAAATGGATACCTCGTCAGGAATCAATATGTCAATTTCATCCTTGTCAATTGGTTTGATGAGACACTGCATCTTCTCAGCAGTTAATCTGGCACCACCTATAGCTACTATTTCTTCTGACATCCTTCCAATCAAACTATGCTTTAGAAAACTTATGGACCAGAAGTCACATACTCGTAATGGGCATTGGTATGATGGTGGAATGTCCTTCTCTACCAAGTCAATTGCTACTCCTTTTCGCACACATTTCCCTTGTTTTAATTCATCAGAAGACAATTAAAGGACAATAATCAACTAAACTGGATGAATAGTTATTGCATTAGCAAAAGGTTTGTGTTGTTACATAACATATATTCATGTGTAGCCACTGGCTCAGACTTAAAAAATAGAGATTTGTTCCAACCCATATGAGAAAAAGCTATGAATCTAAAAAATAAGCAGAACGTTTTTGCATTTGCGTTGGAACAAATCCTTATTTGAATAAATATGAAAATAGTTATCCAAAAGAAAGAAGTTCTAAAAAGTACTACAAGATATGGGTTTCTTACCACTGCAGCTTTCATCTGATAGCCAATTATAAGAGCACAATAAAGCTTCCAATGTCCTTGGACCCAATTTATTCTCAAGTTTTTCTAATCTATTAAATTTATTCGGCCCATAAATAAATGGACTGAAAAGGCCAACTCGGAGGGTAGTGAAGAAGCAGGTATAGCAAGAATATGACATGCTATCTTTGAAAGAATGGGACAATTTGATTTTTCATTCTTCCACCATCTCAAAACATCAAAATCACCATCTATGACCTCCACATAGTCTTCTTGTAAGTATCGCTTAAGTTCTGACATAACCCCATCATGTTCATGAATTTCAAACTTAATGCACATGTCCCAAATACATTTTTTAGTTTCCTCTCTATTAGATATGTGTTCCGTATAGCAACGTTCCAAGTAGGTCGACTTGAATCGGGGATCCAATAGAGAGATGGTACTTGATGTTTCGGGCTATATTAGCATAGTTGCACTGTTTTCCTATCTTTGCTTATAATATGTGACCTGAAAGATATTAAGTTGTTTAGAAAAATAATTTCTTGTGGAAACTGTCTATATGTAGGGTAATATTTTATCTAATATTTACAGTACTGTCTCAAATGAGTGCTCTTCTGATGTTGTTAATTAGCTGAGTACTAATATTTTATCTAATATTTATAGTAGTTTTGTAGTCATACTCTTTATAAAAAGTATATATGATGCTCCAACATGGTATTCAACTTATTATGTCTTGATGTGTCCATTATTTATGAGACCTATAAGGCTATAACAAGTTGAGATTGCAAATTAAAATGCCTCTTCGAAGTAATCTAATGTGACAGGATCTTGTGGGGCACCGCACATTCCATCACAAAATCTAATTGATGTAACAACACATAATCCGATCCTTGCAAAGGATCAGACGATCATTATCGGTAATAATCCTCTTAGCTCTTGTCAATCGTTTATATTTTTTAAATTGATTACGTATCATATATACTCATCTAGGATAAGTGTCATATAATATACAGATTAGATGGAAAATATTAAGCCACGTCAGCAATAAATTAAAAAAAAAATTTGAACCAATCATTTGATCAGCATGGAGTTTAATTATAAACAGTTTCTTAATAAGAAACTTTACTGCATAGTTTCTAAATAAGAAACTCTTCCACGTCTATGAAATTGGATTAGAAACTGCGACATTAGATTAGAAACTCTAATAGTATGAGAAATGTGGATGCTCTAAATTAATTAATTAATTAGCTCCCTAACTTAACTAACTCCATTTCACATTCAAATTAGAAAGCAATCAATCATTATCATGTCATGTCTATGATCCAGGTTGGCTTTTAAATTATGGGAATTAATGAGCTGGAGATGTAAATTAATTAAGAATTTAACTTTGTGAAAGGATCTAGACATCGTTTGACTTTATCGTTCTATTTTACAATTTTTATCCTTCCGAGATGCTGTTTCGCATCTTTGAGGAAATAAATTAAAGTAAAGGTGATATATAGTTGCATATTTTATCCGCATATTTACTTAAATTTTAGATGCTTTATACTTTTGTCAAAAATATTTATATTTCATACATAAATGTTTATATCTCTCGTTACTAGAATAAAAAACTTTGGAAGTTATTTTTTTACTCATTCAATAAAGTTTTTAATTTGAACTTTTATGATTATATATAAAGAAAAATTGATCAATATTTTGTATACTGGATATAAACACTTTTAGAGTTCCAATATAAATACGTATCTCCGGATATTAAAAGAAAATTATTTGTACGTAATTGTCTCAAATTATAAATTGTATACATACATCCTTTCCAGTTTCCACAAGCATTTGAATAAAAATTCAAATACAGACGTATAATATCCAATCATTTAGAGCATTTCCAATGGCAGTAATTGAAATGAATTTGTAAATAACTGTTAACCACTTTTTAGAAATTAATTGAATAATCATTTAGCTAGCATGGCGTTTTGCCCAATAATTTTTAAATAAAAAAATGGAGTACAGCTCTGAAATTAGAATAGAAACTGCTACATCAGATTAGAAATCTATAAAATTTCAGGAATGAAGATGCTCTTAAATCTCTAAAAAGATAATTTATATTTACTTTATTCCGATACTCCAAATTGGCACACAAATTGAATTCACATTTAATATGGATCCGAACTTACTCTCCTGTAATACTTCAGCACTGAAGTCCGCTCACATTTTGTCTTAGTGGGCTTTTGGCCCATGTTCCCCCGAATCTAATTGCTGGGATGGCTTTTGACCCAAAACACAGATTCTTAAACCCTCTCGCTGTTTCTCCACGCGGCTGCCATGCCGAACGCTCCAACAGAGTCCGACTCAATCGATCGCCTCTCTAATCTCCCCTGACGCGTTGCTTATCACAATCATCTCGTTTTACCCCACTCACATCGCCGCTTGCACCTTTGTCCTATGCTGCCTCTCCTTCCCTTGCGCTCAATATAAATACTTTGTTTTCAAGGCAAAACGTGCGCTCCTCGATCGCAATGCTTCCTACCCTCTTCTCAGCTTGCACCTTGAGGTCTCACGTTCGGTTGTGTCCCAAATATAATGCATATTTTTATCCTAGAGAACTTGTATTACGACACAGTATTATAATGTTTTATATTAAACTGGTACTTGTTCTTTAGAACCAACTCTCTGATTTCAAAGTATTCTTTCCTCTCAATGAATTATCCAATTATGCACAATGGAAATGTTCTGCATTCTTATCGGTCCTTGATATTTTAACACTACTGTCTCATTAAATGGTGACATAAAGCAAACAAGATGGCATTACAATTTTATTTTTTTCTAATTCAGTGTAAATTGTGAAAACTGGAAAAATTAAGTTCAAGATACTGTGAACTGGTACAGACCTAAATCTTAACCACTTATTCACTGGTGACTGGTTTCTTAAAAGGAAGACATGCATTCAGATATGATAAAACAGAGAAGAGATATGAAAAGAGAAATCATGAAATGCCTAAAAGAAAAGAAGAAAATGACTAACCAGAAAAGCATGCAAAGATTACCTACCAAAAGATCCTTATAAGTGATAGAATATGAACATTGTTACTTGTGCAATCAGATCAATAAGAAATTAACAGCTTTATCAAAACAGAAAACATTTTATTTAACAATAAAGCCCCTTAGACCATGTTTTATTACCAAACATTACCACAGTACTAAGTTAAACATGAAAGATTATATTAGAGAGGATTTAAGAAATACGGAAGAAAAGGAGAATGACATCAACAGTTGACAATATGCATGCAAATCCATATAAGTTTTCATTTTCATTCAACTCATCTGTTGAATAAAACTCTTATTAAACCCTTCTTTCAGAGCTTCAAACGTTGTCAAGATTCGTGTTAGATTGTTTCGATCGTTACACGTCATATTGTCCTATCGGGTTTGTTCTTATTAGATTCTCATCTGATGGAGAAGTTTTTAATGAAATTCCTCTCATGCTAAAATAATTTTAATCATTCCTGTTGACTTTCTTTATTGGATTTGTTTATTGGTATTGGATTGATCATTGATGTTTAAAGTATCATTTTAGAGATAAGATTTGCAAAGGGAAGAATGGTACCAGTACAGTAATCATGTGTCCTCAGATTATTATACTGAACTGCTACCAGTCCTTTGGTACCGGTATCACATCCCTAGGCACGAGGCCAGGGGAATCCCTAGGTTGTTGCTCTGATATTTTACCCCTGCCTTCACATCTCAAGGCTTAATGTGTTCCAACTTATTTCCAACTTTGTTCCAGTGTTGAACATCATGTCAGGCAATAAAACATGTCACATTTGCATGTTCAAACTAATTTATATGTTTTCTTAAAGACAATTAACCAATTATAACATTCTAAGCCGTACCGGCACGTCATTTCATATCCCTGTAGAGTCAATTTAGATTTAGGTGCCTCTTTTTTGATGTTTGACTTAATGAAAGCTAAGGATATTATCAGTACGAGTGTTGTAAATAACGGTATGCGCTTGTCGGACGGACAGGTTACCGTCAAGTGATTAATCGGAAATAATCTAGAATAATTGGTAATAATCGGGAATAATCGGCCTATTAGTCTGGAAAATCCATGAAGATTTGATTGCTGACAATGACTAATCGGCCAATTAATCGGCCTAACCGGCCGTTTTTCACAACACTGATCAGTATCAATCGAACAACATCACTGTATTACCATTTACCCTCATTCTCTTCTTCTTGGGCGACAAGATCTGTAAGTTTGAAGAAAGTTCTGGCATGTGGGACCTATCGGGCAGAGAGAAAATAAGAGAGATGAAGCTGATTCGGAGAAGAGTGAAACTCATTGGCGAACGGGGCCCGTGAGTCATAGAGATAGGGAGGTGGAGGTCCACGAGTCAGGTTAAATGAGAGAGAGAGATAGAGCGCCGGTTCCATTCACTTGGGTGCGCTAGGAGTACGCGAACCAAATCTTTGGTTTGTGTGAAGGAAATCTTTCAGAATTAGTGAATCCGTACCGTTCTTTTTAATTTTACACGAATCTCAAAGCCCAATAATAGTGCCCCTGTGCTAGCTCAAATCTCAAAGCGGTTGAGAGTACCTCAAACCGTAAAGTGAATGGAATCTTTTACACATATTGGAGAGGATACTTGATCCTGCATGCACGGCGAAGAGATGAAATTTTTGCTGAATTCCTCAGTGGTTGTTTTTTGTGTGAATCCGGTGCTAATGAGCTGCGATATTTATTCGAATTAAACAACAAACGTGAGGGTCATGGGTCACACAATTAAGCTTCCTTATATCTCCCTTCTTCCCTATTTCTTCATTTCAAACGCATTGGAGATCTCCAATTCTCCCCCTCCTTAATTTCCTTTATTTTTCACTAACCATTCAGTGCATAATGGCTACTTCCATTTCCCTTTAATTCTTATTAGAGGAGGGTTCAAATGTCTCCATTTTTCATGCCTCCACCATGCCTCCATATTTTAAAACTTTAATAACTCAAAATTTAAAACTTAAAAGTAAAAATAAAACCGTCGGATATGGTCTACATCATTTTATCTATACACGTGTAAAAAATTATGATATTTCAATTTTGTTTTAGTTGTCATCAAGAGAACGTTGATTTTTCAACTTATTGATTCACATAAAACCAAAATCGAAATGTGATAATTTTTTATGAGCACATAGATAAAATGATGTAGATCATATTCAATGGTTTTATTTTGACTTTTAAGTTTTAAATTTTGAGTTATTAAAGTTTTAAAATATGGAGGCATGGTGGAGGCATGAAAAATGGAGGCATTTGAACCATCCTCTTCTTATTATATTTTTTTTAGTTTTCTTTTTATTGCCTTTTTTTTTCTATTTTTTCTTTGAGGAAAATAAAAATAATGTTTATTTTTGGTTTATAATAATCAACAAATAAAAATAATTCTCTCTCTTAGTCCATAATGGCTACTTCCATTTCATTTTTTTTTTGAACTGCGTCATGGGTCCCACAATTTACAGATTTAATATTATTGGTTTAAATTTACTTTTTTTTTAATATATTTATAAAATTAGCCAAAAAATAATGAGTTTGCTTTTTATTTCAAATGGGACATTTTTAAGTAACTATATTAATTTGGGAAGAAAGCCAAGGTAAACATAGTCAGGGGTGTTCATCTGGTCCGGTTTAATCGGTTTTTAACATAATCTAGAGAGTTCAGATTAAACAGTTCGGTTTTTTCAGTAAAATGGATCAGTTCATTTCATTTTTAAAATCGGCTTAATTGTTCAGTTCAGTTTAAAATTTTTATAAACAAATTAGACTGAACCGATCGAAAATTCTAAACTCGTCCCCTGACCGAACAAAACATATAAGAAATAAAAAAAATATAACATAATGTATATTGCTTGGTTCGGTCTAAAACCAGTTAGACTGAACCAAACAAAATTTTTAAATCCATCTTAAAAAATTAATAAAAATATTTATTTTTATTTTTTATGATTAATCTTCTTATTTCGATTCAACCGAACAAATTAAAATTTAGTTTGGTTTGGTTTTAATTTGATTGATAAGTTTATTTTGGTAAGTTGGATTGTATTTTAATTTCAAAACTGAATAAATTTTTAATTGAACCGAACTAAGGAACATCCCTGTGACTTCCTAATTGTCACCCTTTTACCCAAAGGACAGAGAAAGAAAGCAAGAAACAAAGAAAGAAAAGAAACATTTGGCTTTTGACATTGAGATGTCTCTTCATGCATATTTTGCTCTGACTTTTGGTTTGTACTTTCTTCTTTTTTTTGGCGAATTACAAATTCCTAATTTTGGAAATAGAATTAATGTTTTCTTAAATCCTCTAATCGGGACTCAAACTCAAACTGAGACTGGAACTGATTTTATTTTAACACAACCGGAAATATATAAAAGAAAAATGCACCTCTATTAACACAAAATTGAGACTTGAGACTTGAATCGGTGGGCTTAAAGTAATGGACTTATATATAATTGCAAATAAAGTATTGGGCTTTTATGCGTTGCTCTATTTATTAATTTTGGTGAAAGGAATTAGAAATTGTATGGGCCTTTTTGGGCAAACTCTTTTTGTTCTCCCCATTAATTGTAAATTGTAATGAATGGAAATAATACGTACCTTCATCTTTGAAATTTCTTATATAATTAATAATTGTAATGTATGCTGTTAAATTTCTTATAATATTTTCTAATATCGCGGCTAATTTTTCATTAATAATGCCTTCAGGCACACTAAGAGGCGAATTAGTTTATTAATAATGCTTCCCCCTCTAGAAATTGAAAATAAAAAAGTGAGCACTATAGTTCAAAATATTTTCATTTTATAATTAAAAAAAGTTATTTCATATAGTGCAAGTACAAAATAGTATTTAGAATATATTTATTAGTTTGATTAATAATGGATTTCAAATAAAGCCTTCATTAATTAAAAAAAAAAGAGACGCACCATTTTTCTTTTTAGAAACTAAGGAATGAAATCTTCAGGGAAGGATTTTCCCGATAGGTTTTTTTTCTTCGAAAAATAGCTAAGACCGCACCTTTCTCAATGTAAGCATGCAATTGCAATGCTTTCTCAAACTTTTTGTCAACAAATAAAAGGAAATAAATTGTAAGCAATCACAATGTAGTAACAAGTTGTGTCAAGAGAACAATTTCATGCATAATTAATCTTACAATAGTAAGTTTCACAGTTCCACACAATTGTGCCCCAAAACTTTTTGTGTGGGCCATTTGTACACATAACGACATATAGAAGTTCTTCGAACTACAATTTATTTCTTAAATTGCAATAAGTACAACAAAACCAAATGATTTATTCTTCTCATTATGCTGATTCAGCTAATTCTTCTGATCCAGCTACTTCTGATTCTTCAAAATATTTTGTTTCTTCTGTAATTAATTTTCTTTTCTTAATTTCATCTTGAATATTCTTCATCTCATTGAGCTCTGAAAAGATTAGATCACTAACTAGGTGTTTCCTAAACAAGCCAATGTCATCCTGTCAAGTGGAATATATCATGTATAAGTACATTGAACAATAAATTTATTTTCCATGAAAATTGCAAGTAAACCATTATAAAGAATAATAGCACACCTGTGTGAATTCAGTAGCAAGCTTTGATCCATCCCATAATTCCATGTACTTGAGTGCAAATAGACCACAAGAATATCTGAAACACCAATTGGGTTACTCAATCGAATTAAATAATTTCTACAGAAATCAAATGAATAATGATGTCATCATACCCGTCTTCTTGTTGTGGTAAATTCGAAATAACAATTATAGGCCAATTAACTACGTTGATATCTGCTCGCCATGCTTGTAGTGTCCCATGGGAGTCAAGTGCAGCATCAATACACCTTTGAATTCCTAATCTCTGAATGGAAAAATTCAAATATGATAAAGATTACATGGTATAATAGAATATGCGAGCAATACTTATTTTAGAAAAGGTATACCAGCTTTTTAGTAGTTTCTTCATAAGGTCCGCCTAATGAGTTCAAGGAATTCAATATCTGGAATTCCTTCTTTGAAGAATTTAAAGCCCCAACAAACCAATGGTTTTGTTCGAAGATTGGCAAAAACACCTACAAAGTATGATTGTTAGTTCTTCCAACCAGTAAGAATTATATGTTGTACTGTACAGGTCATATAGTAATGAAAATTAATTACCAGTTCATTTTGAAGGAAACTGTTGCCCTTCTCAATGATGTTACACAAATTGCGTTCATGAAGTTTATCTCTTTCATCCAATGACTGCAATTTCTGACTATCGAAGGTGGTAAGTTTCAGGATTTTAGCTGATGTACTTCTTTTACTGTTCATGATACTAATATAGCAGTTGATAACCTGCGAAATGCATCCAATCGTAGTTAATGTCAAATCTGATGATTGAAACTTGAGAGAGTGGACAATCTAATATTGCAAATATTGTGCTTAGTTGCGCCTATTGCCACCATTTGCAATGAATGTCAATTAGGCATTTAACTAAACAACTATCCATGATTGAATTTATGCCTATATATTAAGGGCACAATTTGGTCCAAATGCGGGAACATAACATAAATCAAGGAAAAGAAAAAACATGGAGCAGGGTGGATACACATTGTGCATAACCCAAACATACATCATCAGGAATCCAGCTGTCAAGAATCCAGCTTTCAGGTCCATCCTCATCAATATGGTTGATGAGACACTGCATCTTCTCAACAGTCAATCTGGCACCACTTATCGCTACTATTTCTTCCGACATTCTTCCACTACAGTCATACATAAGAAAACATATGGACCAGATGTCACATGCTCGTAATGGACATTTGTATGATGGTGGAATGTGCTTCTCTACCAAGTCAATTGCTGCCTCCTTTTGCGTAAATTTCCCTTATTTTAATTCATCAGAAGAAAATGGACAATAATCAACTTAAATGGATGAATAGGTATTGCATTAACAAAAAGATTGTGCTGTTACATAATCAAATAATCCGGATCAAGGAAGGACACTACATGTTTCATATTTCCATTATAGGAATCCAATTATAGACCAATTTTTTTCAAACATCCATTATTGGTATGTAGCAGCTGGCCTAGACAAAACAAATAAAGTTTTTAAATCTAAAAGGTAAGCATAGCTTTTTCGCATATGGGTTGGAACTTGGAACAGATCTTTATTTGAATAAAGATGATAATAGTTATCCACAATAACCATCTATTAGAAATGGAAAATACAAAGTTATGCTCTACACGTTCAAAGTAAATGAATGACTTTAAATCTTGCTAGATGCTGGAAATTTTTCTTTCTGTTAAAAGAAGCTGTGATGGTACAGTTTTCAGTAAAACACTACAAAATAAACAGTATACAAGCAGAACAAGATGAAGGTTGCTTACCATTACTGCTTGCATCTGACAGCCAATTATAAGAGCACACCAAAGCTTCCAATGTCCTTGGACCCAATTGATTCCCAGGTATTCCGAAACTATTAGAATTTCTGTCTTTGTGCCAAAAAGCCGACTCGGAGGGCAGTGCAAAAACAGGTATAGCCAGAATATGACGTGCTATCCTTGATAGAATTGGAAAATTTGATTTGTTATCCTTCCACCATCTTAAAACATCAAAATCATCACCTCTGACATCCACACGGCCTTCTTGCAAGTATTTCTCAAGTTCTAACATTCCCCGATCATGTTTATTTTTAAACTTAATGCAAAGGTTCCTAATAACTTTTTCAGTTTCATCTATGTCAGAGATGTGTTCCATATAGCAACGTTCCAAGTAGGTCAACTTGAATCGGGGATCCAATAGAGAGGCAACCATCAAAACATTATTGCAATCTTTCAAATAGTATGAAATTATCATCAAGCAATCTAAGAATTTTCCACCATTGTATTGATTATTTGGGTTCAAAAGTACATGCGATAGCGCATCATACATTTCAAAAACAACTTTCAAAGATAAGTTCGACGTGGGATATTGAGAGGAAGAGAGAATGGTAACTGCTTCATAAATAGGTTTCAGAAGTTTGACAGCACTTTCCACTTCATTCCAATTTTCAAATAAAGGGAAACTCTCATAGAAAACTTTATATGCATAAAAAACATCTTTGTATGCAAGTGCATCAGATAACATGTTCAATGTAGAGTCCCACCTTCTCTTATCATCAAGTTGAAGATATAATTTTGGGGAAATAATTTTATGTTCAATAGCAAGTTGATTAAAAGTATGCATTTTGATAGGATCTTCGTCCAAGAATTCTATCATTTTCCTGATAGATCCAAATACTTGATGCAGTTCAGCCCATATAAATCTCAATAGTCCATTGAACATTCCCTGGACAATGCATTGCAACTTGATTGCACCAACACCATAAGTCAACCCATCTAAAATTTTCTCGTCATGAAAATTTTCGGTTGTAAATGCAAGTACCTTTTTAGGAAGCTCCCAATTGTCTATGCATCTCTGTACTTGTGCAGTTATTGCCGAAGGATTCCTATAAAAATCATTATCAATGATCTTTATACCAATTATTCTTCTGACCAAATTAAAACAATTATCAATGAAGTGTGCTGTAACACAGATATACATGGTGGGGTATCCTTTTGCATTGGTACTGGGGCAGCCTCTTGCTAGGTGGGCACTAAAGCAAACTCTTGCTAGGTGGGCTGACTTTACAAAGGTTTTCTTATGGAGATTTTTAAACCTTTGTCTCTCTATTTGATAGAAACCTAGGCACTTTGTCTCAATAGATGTCACATCAATCGGAGTGTAGAATGGCTCAAGGTGTTTTGCCCATTATATGAACCAAGTACCCTTAACAAAATGGAATGGAAGTTCACATGAGATAACCAGCTTAGCATGCAACTCTTGGCATTCTATCTGATCATATATGCAACTGTTACTTCTCTTTGAGTGTTCAGAGAAAGCTTGATCAAGGTGTCTCCTCTCAACAATGTTTTCTATGCCAGCCACATAATTACCTGCTTCAAATAAAAATTATATATTAATATATATATATTAGTGTTAAATTCTGTTTATTTCAAGTTATCTAAAAAGAACTCGGTTTATTTCATGTTATGTGCCAGGTAAAAACAATGTATACAATTACAAAGTGCATAAGAATGATAATGAATTGTGACTCTTATTTAAACTATATGAAAACTCTAAAGCAACCAATATACATTCATTGTTTATGATTATATTTATATAAGATCTCCACACATTGATGCATTTGAATCATATATAGTTTTCTTTGCTTGCTATCTGTGCCACCAATAAATTCTAATTAGAAACTCTTTGTACTGGTAAAGCAATAGAAAACAATAATTTTGGTATAACAGAACAGAAAAGCAGATTACTTAGTATATGAAGCCCTAATAAATGAATTTAATTTTTTAACAGAGGAATATGGAGATTGACTTTGCCCTGACTACTAATAGTTTGAACAATTCAACAACAAAACTCAGGAAAATGTCATGGGTAAACAAGCTCAAAATTTTAAAATTCGAGAAAAAACAGAGTGATATTTATCAATTCTCTAGAAGGAACTATCTAAAAGAAGAAAATACATGAGCCTAAATAATCCACAGGAACTGTTATAGGCTATAGCAGGTGTCAACTAAACAAGTACTCACTACTATAAAAAAATTAAGCTACAATTTGGGTCTGAAAGTTTCGTAGATATATAATCACAAGTAAATCTAGTAACCATCATGTCAACATCTATAAAAAAAAAGGTACTTATATGGACGCCATACCAGCACTATGACCAGCTCTCAACCAATTGTTGCAGCAAACCAAGACCTTGGACATCTCTGTGTCCACTGTAGAATCAAAGATCTCTTGAATAATTTCTTTCATAGATTCTGTGCCTGAATTAAATGAGGAAGAAGTGGGTATAGCAAGAATATCACGTGCCATCCTAGAAAGAATCGGGTATACTAATTCATTATCCTTCCACCAACCCAACACATCAAAATTCACATCTCCCTCTTCCACCCAACCTTTCAAATACTTTTTCAGCTCTGCTATTTGAGATAAACTGTCAAATCTGTATATCTCTGTGCTCTCACTTTGATATTTATTGTACAAACTGCAGAAGAATTTATCAAAATCTTCTTCATTGTCAATGAACTCCCCAATGAAGCGTTTATGGAATCTTAATTTGAACCGAGGATCCAACAAAGAAGCAATCAGAAGTATATAATTACAGCTTGCCAAATACTCATCCAATTCTGCTAGCGAGCTGTCAATAGCATCTTTGGTATCACCAGATAAAACAGGAGAAGCCTCTGATAGGACATCACTGATTTCAAAAACAAATTTTAGAAGTAAATTTGATGTGGGAAATTCAAGGGAAGAGAGCTTCACAGCCACATCATTTATTTTATTTAGAAGGGGAACAACTACCTCCACTTTGCTCCATTCTTCATTATTCATGTCAACAAATGAGCAAAGGACATTTTTATAGGTACAAGCTTCATTGAAAATATTGAGATCAAAACCCAGTACTCCTTTGTTAGTAAGCACAAATTCAAATTTATGAGCAAGATTATGTTGCGCTGCAATTTCGTTGAAATAGCACATTTTTTCTGGAGATTTATTCAGGTCATTCATCATTTCTATAATATAAAATGACCTAATTTTATAGTGGATACCATAAGCTATTGAACAAAAACACTCCAGAATGCACTTCACATCGAATGTTGGGCTGGACTTCTCTGCACCTCTACAATAAAATTCTGGTTTTGACCATCCAAAAACTTTATTACAAAGTCCCCAATCATTTAGGACTCTCCAAAAATTTTCTATTATTGACCATGAAGTATCATCCTCCACAAACCCAATTATTCTTTTGAACAATTTGAAATCATTATCAATAAAATGTGCTGCAACACATGAGACATGACATTGGGCTTTTGGATTATAGAACTCTGCCACACTAAGGCTGACTTTAGAAGTTAGCTTGGTGATTTTCTCTTTCAACTGGGCTTTCTCATTTTTATAAAAGGTGAGGCAGTGTTCCTCAACATCACTCCGAGTTACCTGGCTATACGATGGCTGAAGGAAACTTGCAAACTCTTGCAAAAAAGGATTCTCCACACCTGCTTTCACACAAGGGTTTTGTTGGGATCAATTACCGTTTCACACTAGATATCTAGGTTCTACTTTCTTTGCAATCCGGGGGATCGTGAGAACTCCAATTGGTTCTCTGTTTCCAGAAGGTTCTGTGTTTATTTGTTGGACTACTACCCAAATGTTCTCTCCAAAATTATTCTCTTCAATCCATAAGGTTCTGTGTTTGTTTGCTGGAGACATCCCAATTGGTTCTCTCTGTTTTCAGAAGGTTTGTTTATTTGTGTTGACATTCCAAATGGTTCTCCCCCAAATTATTCTCTTGGCATCCAAAGTTTCAGTGTTTGTAATTTGGAGCCTCCCAATTGGTTCGCCTCTTTTCCAAAATTTCTGTTTTTATTTTGGTGGCAGGAAGATTCTATGTTTATTTGTTGACAGAAGTTCTATTTATTTGTTGGACATATACCAAATGGTTGCTCTCCAAAATTATTCTCTTGGCATTCAGAAAGTTTTGTGTTTGTTTGCTGGAGATATTCCCCAATTGGTTCTCTCTGTTTCGAGAAGGTTCTATGTTTATTTGTTGGACATATCCCAAATGGTTCTCTCCCAAATTATTATCTTGGCATCCAGAAGTTTCTGTGTTTGTTTGCTGGAGATATCCCAATTGGTTCTCTCTGTTTCCAGAAGAGTAAGATAGTAGAGTAGTTCTTGCATTCTTGTTTGGGGGCTCAGTACAATCAACACTTTTGAGATGTCGCCAAAGATGAGATGTTCCATTCTTGCTATCGCCACTTAGGAGTTCTCCACACTTGTTACATTTTGCCTTTTTACTACCATCAGGCTGTTGTTCCTCAGTAAAACTATTCCAGATTTTAGACCTTTTCTTTGATGGTCTCTGTTGGGCCTTTTCTTTCCCTTTATTCAACATACTACCAGAAGCCTTATTTTGCACTATGTTTGAAATGATAATGGAATTGCAACCTGTTTCATAAGTGATGTGAATCAAAATATATATATATATATACTAGCTACTTATAGTGAGCAAATCACATTTGACTTAAATTAATATAGCAATACACTACACTAATTTGTATGTAGAGAACATTGGAAAGCACCATATCATTCTTGATCACTAGATCTAAGTTTCTTTACAACAATTCATATCACGGAATCAAATTATCAGTATAAACTAGCAAAAAGAAAAAAAAAATTACTTGACGTACCGCTTTGGATTTGTACTCTGTGAATGTTATCTGATCCTCGGATCTATGCTGATGCAAAAGGGCATGGATCTAGATTACAGTAGCAGAGTTGATTGGAGAGAGAGATCTGCTTGGCTGTTCTGTAACCATTAAAAAGAAAAAGAGAGAAGAATCTTAGTTCTTGTTTCTTACCAAGTGAAACTTGAACAAGCACTTTTTCCTTCAGAAAAAAGATCCTGGTGAGGAATTAGATTGACAAACCTGGTGAGAAATGAGATGCAGCGAAAGGCCAAACACAAACAGAAAAAAAAAAAAAAAAAATCCTAAATTTTAGATGCCGGGAGAAATAGAGGGAGCTGACCTCACACAGTGAAAGCTTGGCAACGGCTGCCCCTCTCTCTCTCTCTCTCTCTTTTCTTTTCGAAAAACAGCAATAGAGGCGCTCTCTTTTATTTTTGTCTTTCGAGAAAGCTCTCTTTGATTGTCTCTTTTCTCTCTCTTTTTCGAAAAGCACGCTCTACTTTTTTTTTAAAAACTTGGGAGAGGAGCTCTCTCTGATTTCCTGTGGACTGTGGCGTATGGTCATTTTGTATGATTAAGAAACGGGTCGGTGAGAATTGATGTAATATGTACCTAATCAACTTCCGAAGAGGGCCCTCTAATTGGTCCCACTCTACTCTTCTACCCGCATCAATACTCACCTCCAGTTTAACAACGCAAGAGAAGGGAGAGCTAAATCAGATCTAGGTGGTCAAAGAGAGGTGTTGCCATGCGGATTATCAAAAGAATAAAACAAAGGAGGGTAATTAAGTGGAAGGGAGAGTTAGTGGGAGTTTGGTTAAAAAATTAAATATATTGTCAAAGTGGTTAACACATATTTAAGTAAGAGAAATTTATATATATTATATATCCATCATAACTTGTTTAATTAGATATTTTCTCATCAAAATTTTAGAATTAGTTATTTTCCCATCTAAACTCAACTAAATTATTAATATCCCCATTTCTTACTTTAATTACTTAAAAATAGAGATTAATATTATTAAACAAATAAAAGGACAAGTTTGCCCTTCAAACAATGTACTATCTCTCTCTCCTGCTGCCTCCCTCCCTCTTTTCTTTCTAAAGAAGAGCAGGAAATAAAAAGAAGCAAAATCTGAAATATGCTAGCAATGCGATCATTGTGAGTTCTAAGCATCAATATTCGGATTGGACTTTTGCTAAGTTGATGTTGTACTTCTTTTTAGCAAGAAATAAAATTCATTTTCTACTTGATTAAAGTCTCAAAGCTTAACTGAAATAAATTAAGTGAAAACTGTACATTAAGTAGAGTTCCTAAATCTTCCCTGAAGGGAAACAGAGTTCATAAATTAACTGAAAACTTGTTTGTTATGGTTCTATGATGACGGGACAGCTTGTTTGTATTGGTGTCAGGATGATTTTCCAACATGATTTAAGCAAAAAAATTATTGAACAAATTTTCCAACATGATTCCTTTTAATGCAGATTATTTGTCACAAGTCATGACAACAGCCCCTCAAAACAATTTAAAAAAGTGTCACGGGGGTCACTTGTCTCAATGCATGCATAAATTGAGTTTTATAAATAATAATTGTGGATTCTTATTACTATTTTTTTTTCTAAAAAGCAATAATGAAAACATGTGATATGAAATTATTTCTACAGTTTTTTTCTTACATTTTTTGGCAAAAAGTTAGATAAAAAAATTGTGAAGAAAAATAATTAAATTTTCTCTACTCTCCACCATTTATAAAAATTAAGTAATTTTTCTCTACTCACCAACATGTGATTTGAAAAATTGTACAATTTTTTATTTTTTATTTATTTTACTGCACATCAAATGACCTTAAGTTCTTAATCCTCTGCATCACATCCCGGCCAGCGCATTGCCAGCTGATTATTTGTATTCAATTCACTAGTAGCTAAACTCAATGGCAAATTGCATCATTTGTTTAATTTAGTTGATTCGTTAGAGGTCAGATCGCATCTTTGTACCCAGCCGCCCATGTGGACAAATTAAACAAAAATAGGAAATGACAAACAAATAGAGTTGCTAGTTGGGGTAATCTTATCCTTTCAACAAATTAATTTAGTTGTAATTATAGAAATTGGTTGCAATACATTTATTATTATTATTAGTATTATTATTATTTTAATGCAATCAAGTTGTCCTCAGAATCATTGACATGTCACATCTAGGTCCCATAAATACACTGCCTGTATTTGAAAATTTTAAAAATATTAATCCACACATCTGTCATAGAACCGAATTTTTTCTTAATATAAAAAAAAAAAATTTCAAATTTTACGCCCTGTTTAACAAGATTTCAAAAAATGTCCAAACCGCAAATAAAATCCACTGTTTTGAGCCAACTTTCTACAAATAAAATCCACAGTTTTAGACTCTCTAACACCACAGATTAAGACCATGATATTGTGAAACCAGATTTCAAAACCACGGATTTTGTTCACGGTTTTACGAAACTAGAATTTTTTTTCACGGTTTTATGAAACCGAAATTTTTTTCACAGTTTGGGCATTGACTATATAAGGAACCGTAGCCTCCCCTTTCAAAATAGTATATTCCTTTCTCCCTTCCTCTCTCTCTCCCTCTTTGACTGTCTGATCGATCGGTGATGAGTCCAAATTGAACTACTTACTTTTAAAGATTTATAAACCCTAATTTCTACTTACGTTCAGATCATTAGCGCATAATCCTACCGTGTAGTATGATTGGGGTGTCGATCCACAGGGATAGTGTATTAGATTATAAACAATTTTCACTAGTCTAGGTTCTCGGGGGGTTTTATAAGTTTGATGCGGTCGCACTAATTGTGCTAAGGTTCAAATTAAACAGTAAGTAGAGAGCCTCTAGGGTTCAGGTTCTCTCTTTATTAATTATGTAAAATATAAGTTTCGACATCTCTTTATGTCGCATGCGGCACTGTCACTACCCCGCAGTGCGTGCTGGGTTCTTGTTTATGCAATTTGAAAAGTTTTCCGATCTTGCAATCGGCTTTTGGGCTACCAAGGCTAAAGTGTTTTAGGTACGTAAATATATTATTTCCCTATACTACCTCGCAGTTAAAATATCCCAAAGACCCAACCTAATCTAGGTGTTTCCTAATATAATTGTTTGACCCTGAAAAAGTTGCTATTTAAAATCTAACATGGCAAGTAGCAAAATTCCTATTCAAATGGTCGTTGGGTGCAAGTTGGGGTTGTTAAACAAATCCCAGTAACATAGGGCCCACATGTCAGCTACACAATCCCCTCTTCGCTGGACTCCTGATTCGGGTGGACTCAGAGCACCAAGAGTCAACAATATAGACCGAGCAAGCAGCCGCATGACCCATGGTACGCCAAGACCATGCACCCGCGACCATATGTCGCTGAAATTTAAACATGGGCATTCCGACCCCTTCAACGGAGATGGACTAGGTGTTCATACACCGTAGTTTACTCCATGCGCGGTTCACCAAAGGCCAAGCTCAAAGGGAGTAAAAGGAAAAGCTTAAAACCTGATTGGCCGCGCCTAAGAGGGGCTGACAGTGAGCCCGTCCCTGTCAGCTCCCTCTTCTCCCTTTCTCCTCCCCGATTTCAACAAATTTCTGAAGTTTTCAATTCGGGTCTGAAGATCAAAGCTTTTATAAGCAATTATCTGAGATTAGAGAGAAACTTCTACCTCTTCTTCTTAGTTAGAGCTATGAACATGAAAGTCTCTAATGCACTCCAATTTGAAGCCGAAAAAGGAAAAGAATAGAAATGGAAAATGGATAATAGGCTTCAATTCGGGCTTTGAGACTTTGCAGGCCTACACCACATGATTATATGATGGTCGTGTAAGCATTAATTGAAGGAGAGAGGGGTTGATTTGGTGTACACCATAAACCTGATTTGCACCAGAGCCGAATAATGGCATTACTGCAAGCCCAGCTGCCTAAGTGGTAAATTAAGCTTGAGTACATGATAAAAGAATATAAACGATGCTCCCTGTCAAGCCCTCATACTCTGGGATATTATGATCAAGATGGGGACACGTTAAGCCAAAACCGGCTCGGGTATAGCTCACCAAGTCCATTGGAGCTATTACCAGCTGTAGGGACCTCATATACACGTGTCCCTCGCTCCCAGAATGCGGCCAAATAAGGGAAGATTCCCTCCAGAGACACAGGAGCATGCACATTGAACCATGCCTTCTTTGGCCGGCCAATCAAGGGCTACAATGTAATTCGCCAAATAAAAAATCAATCTAAAGGCTAAAAATCATCCAACCAAGGATCAATGACATGTCACATCCTTATTGGACAGATAGTGCCATGTATACATAGATAGGTGAAGGAATCAAGTGAAGACCATTGATCAAACAGCTGATGGGCATGATGAAAGCCACATCAGCTGAACCCTAAACCCTAGACCCTTGCTGCCCTATATAAGGCACCCCAAATACTCAGAAAAGCACACTTCAGATATACTTCTTCTTCTCCAGAAACTCCTGTGCAAAGAGCAAATTAGAGAGTTCCAATTTCAAGAAAGTTTAAATTAGAGATTTCGAGTTTTCAAGCTTTTAGCAAAGTTAGAAAGGTAATTCATACCTGAAAAGATGTAAGCTCAAGATGAGCAATGGTCTGTACATATTCTACTTTGATCGAAATAAAGAAGCTTTTGATGATTTTCTTGTTTGTTCTTTACTGTCTTGAGTATTGATCTTCTTTCTTTATTTTTCTTTTCATTTTAAAATCTCAAAATGATAAATGTGAGAGCTATATAATTTCTAGTTCATCATAGGATGAATAAAATGAAATATGTAGCTTGATGATCAAATAAAAATGTTTTATTTCTTCTTCTTGCATTTTCTTTCCTTTTAAAGTATGAAAAATATATATACAAAAAAAAGGGGTTTATTTGCATCTTCTTTGCCTTCTTGATGACTTTTATAGGAATAATAACAATAATATCGAAATTTGCCCTTTTCCTTCCTTCTCTTCCTTCTCTGCCTCTTTTTCCCTTTCCTTCTTTTCTTCTCCTTTTCTTTTCTTTATTTTATGTTGCAAAGAAAAAGGACAAAAATACACACTTACACAAATACATAAAGTGATATCTATATTAAAAGTGACATTTTATATTATAAGAAATATAAAAGAAGAAGATATTAAAAGTTGATGTTTAACTACATCCTTTTAAATATCCAATTCTCGCATAGTTCTTTTAATATAAAATCAAACTAAAAAATGTTAAACAAACAAAAAGGAATTTAAATTAGGGATTGATGTTTAACTGCATCTCCCTATTTATGCCATTTTGGACTTTTTGAAGGACTTTCATGCATAAAAGAGAAATAAAATGAGTGATATATGGAGGATTGATGTTTCACTGCATCTCTTTCTATATTATGAGTTTATCAATCTTTAAGGGACCTAGATGCATAATTAATAGAAGAGAGAGCAAATGAAAAGAGGGAAATCATCAATCCCCATGAAATGATGCTCAAAGATCTTCTATATAATTATACAAATGACCAAGGGCCTATGTGCATGTTTTCATTGACATTAGTAATTGACATGTTGTGATATTAGTCCTTTTTTATCTTTAATAGCCTAAGTATGGTACCAAAGCTCATAATGAAGTCCAAGTAAATAAAGACCAGTTGGTACCAGTACCAAACTATGATCTAAGTCAAGTTAAATCAACACTGGTACAGTATCAATGCTGGAAATACCCCCAAATGACCTGTTGGCACAAATCAGCCAGTGCAGGCTGATCTGAAAATCAAATCAAAAATCTGTTTAAAAAGAAAGATAGAGGATGAAAAGACAATCAATTTAGACTCAAACCTTGCATTTTTCTGATTTTTCTACTATTTTCTAGCAATTTTCAAAGTTGGATTTCAGAAAAAAAAAAATACAGCAGCTGCACTTTTTACTTGCATACCCCTCTGCTCATTTTATGTTCTCTAAAAATAAATAAAAATATACAAACGAAGTTCATGAAATTTCATCCATTGTGATTATATCATGTTTCCAAGCATGGCTCAATGATCAAATGAACCGATTCATGAAATTTTAGAAGAAAAGGTAACATGAAACCCGTGTTCTTCCCAAACCCGAAGCATAAGTTCAAATACCATGTTCAAAATCAATCCTTTCCAAACTTGATTACTTTCCAGATACCCTCCAGATACACTCAAACTACATGCCTCAATCCCAAATACCCTTTCCAAGTCAAGCATTATGTACTAGTGCCCAGTCAGTACCAGACCGAGGAACCAAGATTTGAAGAACCTTCCAACCTTCAAGGAACGTGAAATTGAGTTCACACAGAGCTCCCATATGCTCTGGCGATGCCAAATGAAAGGCAATTGAAGAAAAACAACAATGACAGCATGAAAATTAAGTTCAAAACTTCAACCGGTACCGGGAAACCGAGTTCATCGTACCACTACCCCCGATAACCGACAACCGCCGACAATACATCTAATGAGCTCACTTTCTCAAGGCGACTCCAATGGTGATACCCTTCAGCCTTGCCGTGACCGGGAAACTCGTCGGAGCAGCAACCGGGTTAAAACCTGAGTCGGGCTTCATACCCGATTAATGTTTCACTTGCACGACTCTTGAAGCAACCATAGCCACTTGATCGCGGCGCCAAAGCAAGAGTTCAAACACCAACTGAATCTCGATGAAAGGAAAAGATTCGAGAGCCATATGCTAAGATTTGATTCCCTGCCTTCTGGACCCCCTTTGTCGGGTCAAGAACGAAGGTCCTTAAACAGCAGCACGAATCTCAAAGCCCAATTCTTAAAACCCAACAGCCAAATCCTAAAACTCATGATCCAGATTCATTAATCTGCACAAATCCAGAAGCATAACACAGATCTCAAAGCTCCAGCACACATCTCAAGCACCTAATGCAAATCTCAAAACCCAGAATCCAATCCTACAGCCCAGAAATGTCAAAACAAAATATATTCATGAAGAGATCCCTCTGATAAAAATCATTTACAGCGCAGCCCCCAGATATTTACAAATAAATCCCTGCTTGTATAAAGGTTTCTCAAATAAGCCCCTGGAAGCCCAATTTCCAATCCAGACCCTGCAAAAACCCAAATCATAAATCCCAATCCTTCCAGCTCTACAAATAAGTCCCTGGAAAACTTAAAACTTCACAAACAAGCCCTTTCCAGCCCTTTTTGGCCATAACTTCTTCATTTCAAATCCAAATCACCTCAAACCAATTCCAAATGAACCCAAATCAAATTCTTCATGATTTTAAATTAAAATCAAACGTAACCAAACATCATACAACCAGCTAAATGACCAAAATGCCCCCCTTTTCTCCATTTTTCTCACATTAATCATTTTCTCTTAAATATAAAATATGAATAAAGCACAAATATATTTTTAAATACAAATATGTTTCTAAAAATAAATAAAAGAGTATAATAAATATATTTTAATAATATTTGTTACATCTCATGCATACATATTGATTAGATATCCAAAACAAGGAAAGTCAAACGGAAATAGAAAGACTAAGTACATGAGTTCTCCCCTTTTAGCCCCCTTTATTCAATTCACAACAAATATGCCCCAAATCTCGAAATGAACGAGGTGTTCAGTATGGCTTGGAAGGGTCATCTGATGTAATTAACAGCGGAGGCTTGCGCCCGCTGGGAGTTAAACGTTCCCACAATCAATAAACTCTCTCGATAGACTGATTATGAACAGTAGGTCTGTCGAGGGTGAACCGAAGGAATTGTAGAAAGAAAGTAAATGTTTCAAATTCGATGTTCTCCTCCATTGTCTTAAAAATCGAGAGCATTGAACCATGAGGCATTTAACATACATGCACACACCTTCCACCGCTATGCAACTTTCTGCGCCCTACAATAATCTAAATTGACAATTTACGCAATCCTGCCAACGGAGCCCACTGGGTTCTAACCCTAGTCTTTGAACCGCAGCCAAGCCTCGTTAGTTGAAGTGTTCAAAGTACTTATATGCATTATCCTTCTCACACAAGGATGCAAAGACTTTAAACCTATTGACATGTGGAGGACATTGACATATAGTAGACAGAACTATGTATGCAATGATTTAATAAAAATGATTCAAACAATAAAGTAAACTCAAATCAACATAAACAAAACATAAACATATATTAAAACATAATTAAGAATTCGATTACAACCCTCACCCTAGAGATGAGAAGTTTAGCATCTCATGGCCATGTCAAAATAAAATGAATAAAATAAAGAGAACATAAATTACAACTCAATTGAAGACGGATGAATCTCTCCCTCCTTAGATGACGCCTTCTTCTCCTGCTTGGCTTCCGATGGCTACTCTTCTCTCTCTAAGTAATTCTCTAACCTAACCTAGCAATGTGGATTGATAATCTCTATTCTATGGACTTGGCACAATTAAACACGCACACTAAACCTAATTACAAGAGGGGTATCTATGCAATCAAGTTGTCCTCAAGAACTATTGACATGTCACATTTAGGTCCCATAGATACACTGCCTGTATTTGAAAATTCAAAAATATTAATCCACACTTCTGTCATAGACCCGAATTTTTTATTAATATCCAAAAATAATTCAAATTTTACACCTGTTTGACAAGATTTCAAAATATATCCAAACCGCAAATAAAATCCACTGTTTTGAGCCAACTTTCCGCAAATAAAATCCACAGTTTTAGACTCTCTAACAACGCAGATTAAGAACACGGTATTGTGAAACTGGATTTCAAAACCGCAGAATAAGAACATGGTATTGTGAAACCGAATTTCAAATCCACAGTTTTAGTAATAAGCTTTGGGTGGACATGGAACAACTTGAACAAATATGTTATGTATTTTGACAATTTTGTCATTTTATCAAATCAATGGTTTGATTTTTGGTATAAAATACCAATAAATATTTTTAAAACTGGAAATTTAAATCAGTAACACTGTTAAACAGATTCTGTAACTATTGAATATATGCTATTAAAAAGATATACTGAAGTATAACCATATGTCATAAAACCAATGTAATTGTGTATATTACATCATGTAAAACAATTGTATATATCTTGTAAATGCAGACATTCAGATAACAAGAGATTTGCGAAACAATTGCATATATCCTATAAAATAATACCTATATCCTGTAAAACTGTTAAACATATCATGTAAAAATAATAAAAGAAAAACAATGCATAGATCCTGTAAAATTCTTAAATATATCATACAAAGTACTGTACATAACCTTTAAACCTGATTAATACATCATGTAATACACTGTATATATCCTAAAAACTTATTAGATAAATACTGGAAAATTAAATCAGTACAACTGTTAAACAGATCCTGTAAATTTTCCATAGATCTTGTTAAATACTATATATATCCTGTAAAAACTTTTATATGTGGTTATTATGTGTACAAATGGCCCACACAAAAACTATTGGGGCACAATTGTGTGGAACTGGAGAACTTAATATTTTTTATTTGATTAGTGGCTTTGTGAAACTTATTATTGTAAGCTTAAGCATGAAATATTGTTCTCTTGGCACATCCAAACTTATTTTTCCGAAGAAAATCAAACAATCTATCGGGTGAATCCTTCTCCGGAAAATTCATTTCTTAATTTTAAAAAGAAAAAAATCATATGCACCTAATCTAACTTCCAACAGAAAATTTTAAATATATCCTCGCCCAAAAAAAGATAAACCAAAAAACCACTGAATCCTAAAAATTCAAAATTTAGCACATCCGCAACGACAAATGGCTGATACATTTTTGGTGTCCGCCATTATTGTTGCGGACAGTCAAAAAAAAAAAAAAAAAATTCGGATATCAACGCTAAATTTTAATAGATTTGTTTAATAATTTTCAAAAATAGAAATAAAAACTAATAATTTGAATATATTAGAAAGATCATTAAACAAAATAGTTAAGATTAGATGTACTAGAAGGACTCTGAAACATTTTTCAGGCAGGATTTTTCCCGGCTGTATAAAAATTAAACTATTTTTTGGGGTGTTACTGGAAAAAATTGAAAATATTTTGGATCTGAGTTATTGATCCCGATTCAAAAATCACTTCTAGATAAATAATTAAATTATAGTGATTCTTCTAGTACATTCAAATTCTAAGTTACTCCATCTATTTTAATATAATCCTAAAATCACTTCAACAGAAATAGATGGATTACCTTAGTACTAGAAGGATCACGATAATTTCTTTATTTACCCAGACATGACTTTTGAACCGGGATCAATAGCTCATATTCAAAGCATTTTTATTTTTTCCAGTAACACGCCAAGAAATAATTTAATTTTTTTTACAGCCGGGAAAAAATCATGCCTGAAAAATGTTTTAGAGTCCTTCTAGTACATCTAAATTATAAGATGTTTTATCTGTCTGATTTGATGTTTTTTCTAATATATTCAAATTATTAGTTATTTTTTTCTATTTTTGAAAATTGTTAAACAAATATATTAAAATTCAGCGTTGATATCCGAATATTCTGGTTTTTGGCTGTCCGCAACGTCGACAAATGGTGGACACAAAAAATGTGTCCGTCATTTGTTGTTGTGGACGTGCTAAATTTTGAATTTTCAGGATTCAATTCAGTGGTCTTTTGGTTTATTTTTTTTTTGGCAGAGGTATATTTAAAAATTTCAGAACTTCCGAAGATATAATTTGATCCACAAGAGGGTCCATTTCTTTCTTTTTCTAAAGATTTTATTGACATAATTTACAAAGTGTAGTAAATGATTGTAAAAAAAAAAAATCATCTTTTCTAATTATCTTAGAGGGGCTTTGTACAGTGAAAACTTAAAAAAGGCATTGGCTGTTATAACATATTTTGCGTACAAAAATCCCTTGGACCGAATTTGAATCTTATTGTGTGCGTCCCTTTCATTTTTTTTAATTAATGAAGGCTTAATTTGAAGTCCATTATTCATCAAACTATTAAATATACTCTAAATGAATTTTTGTACTTGCTCTAAATGAATTTTTTTAACAATCAGTAGCAGATATGATAAGTGTTGGGAAGTGATTTACAATCAGTACAGTAGGTTTTCATAATTAGAAATTTGTAAGACTTTTTCACCTACTAACGCAAATCTAAGAATTTTTTTTATAAACCATAATTAAAAATAAGAATTTTATGAAACCAACATAATTACTTTTTTTTTTACAAAAATTGTAAGAACTAAAATGTCATTTCGGCCCGAACTTTTTTTTTCGGACCGAAATGGTAATTCAGACCAAGGTGGTTTCACAACTTTTTCAGAAAAATAGGTGTAGCTTTTGGTGTAACACCCATGGACTGGGATGCCATTTCGGTCCATTGTTTTTTTAGTCTGCACTGAAATGTCATTTCGGTCCGAACCTTGTTTTTTTTTTTAGAGTTTGCTTATAAATTGTTTAGAAAGGTTTGTTTATAAATTGTTTAGAAAGGTCCGAAAATAGGTTTGTTTAGAAAGGAGAAAAAAGAGAAGAGAGAAGAGGTTGTTTTGGGTTTAAAAAAAATTAGTGGGAGTGAATAACATTTAGTCTAGAGAGATTTTCAGATTTTCTGTGACCGCTGGTATGAAAACATGTAAAAGCACTTTGGGGTGAATTGCCATTTCGGTCCGTAAAAAAAAAGATCGGACCGGGGCATTTCAATTCTTATGGTTTTTGTAAAAAAAAGTAATCATATTGGTTTCATAAAATTCTTTTTTTTCATTATGGTTTATAAAAAAAAAATTCCAAGTCTAAGGGTGTTTTCTCAAAACAAAAAAAAATACAAACCAAAAGTCAGAGCAAAATATGCATGAATTGACATCTCAATGTTTCTTGCTTTCTTTTGTTTGTCGCTATGTTCAGGAGTGTTTATTATATAGTTCGGTTAAGTTAAAACTGAAATAAGATAGGCAAACTAAAGTTTATTCAATTCTCAAAAATACAAGTGAATTAAACGAAATAAATTTATCAACCTAATTACAACCGAACAAAACAAACCAAACCGAACAAACAAAATTTAAGTTTAGTTTGTTTGGTTGAATCGAAATAAGAAGATTAATCATAAAAATAAATATTATTTTTTGTTAATTTTTTGAAGCTTTTTAAGATGGATTTGAAAATTTTGTTTGGTCTGGTCTAACCGGTTTTAAATAGAATCAAGCAATATACATTATGTTATAATTTTTGAAATTTTTTCAAATATATGGTTTTGGTTAGGGGACGAGTTTATAAATTTAGTAGGTTCGGTCTAACTGGTTTTAAAAATTTCTAAACTAAACTGAATAGTTAAGCCGATTCTAAAAATAAAACGAAGCGATTCATTTAACCAGAAAAACCATAACTTTTAATCTGAACTCTCTTGATTATATGTTCACCTTTTTTCAATACCTTGGCTTTCTTTCCAAATTAATGTAGTTACTTAAAATGTCCCATTTTGTAAAAAACCTCATTATTTTTTGGCTAATTGTATATGTATCATTAAAATATAAATTTAAACCAATAATTTTAAATCTGTAAATTGTTGAACCAGGACGCAGTCCAAAAATAAAGGGAAATGGAAGTAGCCATTATGCACTAAGAGAGAATTATTTTTATTTGTTGACTGTTATAAACCAAAAATAAACATTATTTTTTTTCCTCAAAAAAATAAGAGGCAAAATAAAAAAAAAGATAAAGAAAGGCAATTAGAGAAAACTAAAAAAATATATAATAAGTATAAAGGGAAATGAAAGTAGTTATTATGCACTGATTGGTGAGTGAGGAAAAAAAAATGAGGGGGGAATTGGAGATCTCCAATGCGTTTGAAATAAAGAAAAAGGGAAGAAGGGCGATATAAGGAAGTGTACAGTGTACTATACAAAGGAAATGAATATGTTATGCTTAATTGTGGGACCCAGGACCCAGGACGCAGTCCCTCACGGTTGGTTCACCAAAAGCCTTTACGAGGAAATATCGCGGCTCATTAGCACCGGATTCAGACAAGAAAAACACGGCTGAGGAATTCAGCAGAAAAATCATCTCTTTGCCGTGCACGCAGTTCACACAAACCAAAGATTTGGTTCGCATACTCGGAGCTCAACCAAGTGAATGAAACCCGCGCTCTATCTCTCTCATTTAACCCGACCCGTGGACCTCCACCTCCCTATCTCTCTGACTCAAGGGCCCCGTTCGCCAATAGAGCTTAATTGATTCCTCTGCCCGATTGGTCCCACATGCCAGACCTTTATTCAACTTACAGTTCTTGTCGCTCCAAGAAGAAGAGAATGAGGTGAATAGAGTGAGGTTGTTGGATTGATACGGGGGTGGGGCAGCCAGAGATGAGAAAGGAACTCATAAGATTCTCGGCTTTGACTAAGTCAAACATGACATAAAGAGGCACAAAAGTCTAAATTCATGGCACATTCACCACACTACCTCAACCATAATTTAGTTTCAAATATGGTGAATTGAATTGAACACCACAAATTAAGGCCCTTGCGAAACCCTAGTTCCCTAGGCTATATAAAACCTGTTTTAGACTGGTTAGCCTCCATTGTTTTCGTGTCTCATTCATATCCTTCATGTTTATCTTTGTTTTCAAAATTCAAATATACAATTTGAATCGCTCAACCTGATCTCTATATTAAAATATGTGCTTAAAAATCAAGCTTTATATTTTTTAAATTTATTTACTATTTGTTTAGATATCTACAAAATCACTGATTTTTTTATGGTCCAATAACAGTGATTTTGTACCTTTCTAAAACAAATAATAATTTTTTTTTTCAAAAACTATAAAATCTGATCTCCAAACACATTTAAATATGGAAATCATGTTGAGCAGTTTGAATCGCCTGTTTAAACTGAAAATAAATCTGTTGTTATTCTAAAGGAATAACAAGAACCTGTTACTCCGATCTCAACTGTTCAAATTTTTCCATATGCGAATCTCAAGAAAGAATGTTTTTTCATACGCGAATCTCAATAAAAATCAATGATTGACGATAAATATAATCTTATCCTTATCCATATCTGATAAACTAATGAAAAAATATAATCTTATCCTTACTTATCTTTTCGAATACCATACGAGTTGTGTAAATAGATAAAAGGATCTCATTAACACCCCTAATTATGATTATTTTTCCGACAAGTTCAATATTGTACATAATAACTTGAAGCCTCTGCTGCGCAGCTCTGGAGAAACAAAAGTGTTTTCCATCGATCAATCTTCAACACATTTAATATACAAATTTCCATTTTCATTCACAAAACCAATAAACTACCAAATATAGCTCTATACGTGATAGAAAATTTAGTGTATTCCTCATGATTAAAAATCTAATTAAATGTAACGTAAAATTAGATATTAATATTGAACTTGCATGTACACTAAAATTTTATTTTACTTTTTTTACAATAGCATTTTGCATGTACACTAAAATTAGATATTAATATTACTTTTTTATTAATATTGAACCGCTCTATCTCTCTTAACTAAAAAATAATGGTATCAAAATTTTATTTATAAATGCATAATTTTATTACTATTACTTTAAGTACATGACTACATATTTCTTTCGTCTACATGTGCAGATAATTGTTGTCTTATTGCAAATTTAGTAAAAAAAAATTATTTGTCACACATATAAAATGTACAATCACATTTTCTTTCCTCCTACATGCACTTTTTATTTCATTGCACACTTTTTGTTGCCTTCTCGGTGAGTAGCTTAACTACTATAAATATTAAATGAGAAAATTCAATCGTTTGTGAGTTTAAACAAACATTTTTTTTTAAACCTTCACAGAAGAGTTTAAACAAACATTGTAGTTTAAAATAATTTAAATAAAATTGAATCACATGTGAGTTTAAAATATCTCATATAATATATAAATATTAGATATTAGAGTAAATCAATTATCCATAAGAAATATTATAAAATAACACATCATAGTCAAAATATGGGCTTCTGATACATATTTTTTATCAGTTTGTTCCGTATACTACTCAATTCAAGTTAACTGGAGTATATACCTTGTTCAACTATTTGTCTATTCTGGCAATATTTATAATTGTTGTTGTGGCGATAAAGGTAATTTTAATTAATCTATTGTTTTACTCTAGTTTAGGTTTAGTTTATTTATTATATGACAAATAAAGTTATATCTTAATTTACGTCACTGACCTATTATTTTTGTTTTTATAAAACCTTTTTATGAAGTTATACAATTTCGACAAGACAAATTCTCGCCCCACAACAAAAAGTTCAATAACAACTACTGTCAATTTGAGCCAGTTTCATTTACTTTCAGCACGTTGTTAATTTTTTATTTTTCTTTTCTCAATAAAATATTCCATATTTTTTTTGGTAAAGAAAGTGGTAAAAAAGAAATATTTTAGCTTTAATGAAAATATGAAATTTCGGGTTGAATATCAGCTCTTCAATCAAATAGTCTTGTCTTTGATTTTGTGCATCTTATTGATGTTTTTTTATGTGTAGAAGTCTAAATTTATTTAAGTATGTAACCCCACACATACTCGCCACACGTAATTGTCAATTTTTTTAAAAAAATTCTAAATAAAAACCACAAAATGACATATTATAAAATCTGTATCAAATTATTAATTCATTTCCACACGTGCATGCTGCTAAAAACGTTAGAATTGAAAGAGTAGAGCTCAATGATCCCAATAAAAGAATTAATAAGGTATGTTAAAGTATATAGTGATTTCTTTATATCCATTCAGATTTGAAATCAATTGTCAATATTAATTACATATATGTGCTTGATCTAATTACAAAAATATTGGTTTATTCGTTATAAAAAAATATGTAGTATTTGATTATAAATGCATTTTTTATCGTCTATTTTTTTACGAAAATATATCATTTTGTATGAGATCTTTTTTTGTTCTCTTATAATATGTCGACATTACAACACACATGCAAATATTATAAGTAACATTTAATTTGAATGAGGTTTGTATTTGAATTTAGAATCAATCTATTTTAATGGATATTGTTGAATAATTTTTTTTTTCATTGGGCTATTTTATTTTGAAAATATGTTGTTTTGCATGAGTTTGTTTTTCTTCTATAATATGTTTCCGTTGCAATGCACGGGCATTATACTAGTTTGTAAATACAGGGATAATGATGTTATAGATTTAATATTTTTTTAATGTTATAAAAAATCGAGATAATAATGAAACCTAATATTTTTTTGGGGGAATAACAATGGAGCCTAAAATTGACAATGAATAAAAAGGAACATTACCAATAACCCTAGCTGCAGCAGCAACTTTTTTTTTTTTTTGATGTTTCAACTTATCAAGGTTTTAAAATAATTTATCTGATTTGTTGAAAACAATTTATCTGATTGATTTTGTTTGTCGATGAAGTGGAAATTGAGCATTTAATGTTACAACCAATGATTCACAACCAGGAAAAAAAAAACCAAATATGTTACAAAAATGAAGTAAACCACAACAAACCAATCCAATTCAAATCCATGGAAAATTTAAGAGTACAATTACAATATTTTTATTGTTAAAATACAGACAATAAAAAGAAATTGAAATTACAACCATCGCAAGTAATTAAGAAAGTAGAACAATACACCAACAACAAACTCCAAATGGGAACTTGCAATGAATGAGAGTGGAGATGAAACCACACACAAACCATTCATTTCCGTGAAACCAAAGCGTTGATCTCTACGCAGAGGGGATTTGTAAGATTATGTGATATCCTCTTACTTACATTCTTTCGTGTAGTCTCATTTCACTCATTGAATTATACACCCCCCGTTGCAGATCTCTCGCAATCTTTATCGCGACCGCCAATCTCAAATGCATACTCCTAGGTATTCTGCTTAACATAATCCACGTAATTATAATTAATAGTAGATCAATTAAAACGAAAAGAACTAGGAAATTGCCCAACAGTCATGCCAAGTACATGAATAGCAAATCAAGACGAGGAAACTGTAAAGAAATTTTACAACCAAAGAAGCATGAGATCTCACCTTATTATACGCTGGATATGCTGAATTTTGTATAGATCTTTTCCTTGCATAGATTCGGCTAGCTCATCTGATGAGTATTTTACCAGTAACTCTTGAAGAGTCCGCACCTTTTGTAGCTCGGGAAGTGTGTGTAGCTTTCTACAATTGTTAATTTCGAGGTGAGTAAGGATGGGCATGGCTCCCACTTCTATGTCCCAGTGACATAGATTCGGCAGATCTTCGAGCTTCAGGTTTTTGAGGTTAGGAAACCCTCCAGTTGAACAGATCAACTCAGTTCCCATATATGAGTTATTAACTAAATGAAGTATCCTGAGGCTTTGCAATCTCTCTAATATGAACATGGGATCTTTCTCAAGCCGAGTATTTTCGAGCTTCAATTTTGTGAGATTTGTTGGGAACATCTCAACACTTGGATCAAACAAATTTCTTCCCCACTCCCACTCTCCTGAGAGAGATAATATTTGTATCTTCTCATGACAAGGTAAGTCTGTTGTACCACCAAATGGTAGGAACCCATTTGTTTGAATACAGAGAGAGACCAACTGTTCTGTCATTCTCAGCACACCCTTGAGGTTTTGCCACTCTTTTAGAGCCCTTTCATTATCTAGATCCTCGGCAATGCCAATCCATAACGTACGTAAGTTGATACAACATCCTAATTGAACAACTAATTCCATCTGTATCAACGTAGAAATTGTTTGTAGATTTGTATGCTGATCCCATTTTAAAGGTAAATAAAAATCCACTCCACCATATACATGTCTTAGAGTTGGGATTACGACATCACACAAATCTAATGTTTGTATAGATTCTTCGTCAGTTTGTGCTTCCGATCCCTCTAAATCAATGGTTTCTAGATTACAAAAGGAAAAGTTCTTAAATATATCCAGTGGAATATGGCAGTATCTTAAACCCAAATACCTCAAGTGTATCAAGCGCTTCGGCCACTGTCTGCATTTGGTCATATTGACTCTCTCAAAGTTCAACACTCTAAGTAGTCTAAAGCCACTATAATTTAGTTTGGTAAAGCTATCATCTGGTGCATATTTGTTCAAACCAAAACAGAGTAAAGAACGAGTATTTTCTGAGAAAATACCATCCTTTATGTGAGTGAAAGATTGCAGTGCCACACGGTGCGGTTCGCTAGCAGCTAGGTTGTTAACATCTTTTTCTGTTTTGGAGAATACGGTGAAGAAGTTCTTCTCCTTGGCTTTCTGAATAGCCAGGTCCCGTAGAAGATCATGCATACGACAGTATTTGCAGTTGCCGTTCCAAGATTTTTGAGTAACTTGAATCAAGCACCTATAACAATATTTTTCATAAAAATTGACATCAAAGAAGTTGGGAAATATTTGTTTATGAATAAGTAGGTATTTCTTAAGTCAAATTAAATGAAAAGTAATGAATGGTCAGTTATATCTTTCGTCCAAAGGTTATAGAAATGATGAACCCTTCGCTATATAGGTAGGCCCACTTGGATAGTCCATGGTGCGGTGATAAAAACATAAAATATATTTAGGCAACTCGAAATGCTAAATTTTTTTTTAATTCTTACTCAGCTGTTGCATATATCCGATTTTTTTTAACTGTAACATAAAAAAAAAAAAACAAAACATAATATTATATTATTAATATCTCAAAAAATATCACTACCATTGAAAAAGCAGGCGGTAGGTTTTGAACCCGAAACTTTTTAGTTACCACCCTATTAAATTATAATTAAATAAATACCACTCAAATCAACTTTTTTTCATAGATACCACCCACGCGGACTGGAAGAGCGCACCAAATTAGAATGGTGCGCATCCTGGGGAAAGGTACCATTCCAACTTAGAGCGCGCACCAAGTGGTACCCTTCTCCAGAGTGCGCACCAACTCTTTTTTTTTTTTTTTGTTCTCTTCTGAACAAAAAACAAAATACAATAATAAAGAAAAATAAATACGGATAAAGGGTGTCATTTTGAAATATAAAATAAACAAAAGAAGAAAATAGTGAAAAATAAAAATAAAGGACGACAAATTCTAAAAAAGAAAAAAAATTATTTTGCCAAGTTATTTTTTTTGGGCAGTCTATGTCAAGTACAGTTGAAAATTGGCTTGCTATCTAGAATTGGTATTTTTAATTTTAAATCTTATTCCTTCCTTTTCTGTCTCAGTACTCGGTCTATGGATATAAACTAGGCATTGTGATTAGTAATAAAACATTAAGAGATTTTTCGGACCTTTTCTTCTTTTTGTTTTGAAAGGTCCAAAGACTTTGCTTAATTTAAAATATAATTAAATTTTAACCATCATGTAAGAATAAATTAGTTATAATTCAAATATCCTGTCAGTGGAATTCCAACATAATACACGCATATAAAAAATAATTTCAGCTTAAATTTAATTTTAACTATGCATTCATTTGATATTCACAAAAATACAATTCAAATTTATGTTTTTTAAGAAAAATAAAATTATAAAGCAAATAAATTCAGCATCCAAAACGATAATTCCAAAACAAAATTCATAATTCCAAAATTGCAAAATAAAAACAGAACAAAAAAAAAAAGAGTTGGTGTGTACCTTGAGGAACGATACCACTTGATGCGCGCCTCCAGTTAGAGCACCAAATGGTACCTTTCCCCAAGGTTCGCACCATTCTAATTTGGTGCGCTCTCCCAGTCCGCTTGGGTGGTATTTATTGAAATAAATTAATTAGGGTAGTATTTGTTTAATTAGAATTCAATGGAGCGATAACTAAAAAATTTTGGGTTTTGAACTTCTACCGAATTTTGGACGGTAAACAAAAGTTAGAAAAAAGGTAAAATAAGAACAGCGGCTCCATCACGGAATGACACGGCTACCACACGGAATGGCACGGCACGTGTGTCGGTTACGTGATGTGACTCGTGTGTCCCTTGCTGTGACTATTCTCGTGGTGTGATCATATTTTGAAAATTTGGCACGGCACGGCACGTGGTCACATGAGTCACGTGTAATTAGGACTGTTAGATCTTGAACAAATGGTGAATCTTGAATAAACTAACCTAAATTATGATCAAATAGTCACGTGAGTCACGTGAGTCATGTTTGATCACGGCACGTTTGGACACGGCGTAACTCATGTGGCGTGACCATTTGCGTGCCGTGACCACCTATTGACATTTTAGTCACAGCATTGAACATCACGTGAAAAATTAACTTGACCACGGTAAGGCACGGTACGAGACCAAAATCACGGCGTGTTAGTCACAAGACAACTCGGAACAACACGTTTTTTCCACTCTAACGGCAAGACCTTTGGGTCTACGAGATCAGGGGAAAAAGAATACCTTTGGGAAAGATAATTAGAGAAAGATATCCAATCCCATGCTTGAAAAAATGAATTAGAGAAAGATATCTTCGAAACTATATATTTTAAAATAATCCAATCCCATGCTTGAAAAAATGAAATCCGAACACCTACTAAATGATTTTTTCCATTCTCATCCAAGTTCCACCAATTCCCATTCAAACAAATACACTGTTAGATCATAAAAAAAAAAAAAAAACTCAGAAAATTATATCGCTGCCGCTAACGTTGCCTTCGGGACAAGTTCAAACCTGCTGCTTTTACCGGCAATAGTGAATTTTTTTAGATTTTAGTAATTTGATGTTATATTTTAAATTTTGATTTTTTTTATGTTACAGTTAAAAAAGTTCGGTGCATATGCATTTGTTTTGAGTGGATCTATTAAGTTGCATTGTAAAATTTTCTATATGGATAAATTAAGAATGTTGGTATTGCTTGACGGTGAAGCAATTAATTAAGAATATGGCTATCCTCATTTTTCTCCATAGGCTCCTTACTGTATGCCATTGTTATAGTTCATGTCTTTATCTGACATCTCATAGTAATGCTTCCTTAACTGTTAAATTAAGTTAAGTTGGTATATGGGCTGTACAAAATCGCTGAAACTCGTAACTCGCTTATCACTCGCTCGCTAACTGCATGCTTTAACTCGCTCATTTACAACTCGAGTCAGTTCTAACTCGAGTTGGCTGACTCGTTTAATAGATGAGTTTAGTTTGAGCATATCTCAACTCACTCATTAGTAACTCAAGTTACACAAAATTCATCACAATAAATCCCATGCCCTTCTAATTGATTCCTAAGCTGCTGTTTGGCTTGTTTGTTTTATTAGTTGTTTTGTTATGTTTGAATTGTTTGTGTTTCGATAACTCTTAATTACTAAGTCATTTAAATTGTTTGTATTTAGATAAACTCTTACTAGAATATAATTGTAACTAAGGAAATTGACTGGTCAAATAGGTTATAAACGAGTTATGAGCCAACTCGAGTTAATAATGAGCTGAATTCAAATTGACTCGCTCATTAACTAAATGAGCTGAGCACGAGTTGGAGGTAACTCGCTCAAACCCAGCTCATTTACAACCATAGCTAGTTAGTATACGGTAGCAAATGTTATAGTCCAGGAGAGAAATTTTTTAAAAGAACTGTTTTGACCATCTTGAATTGACTCCTCGTTAATTGTGTACAGTCTCATTGCAACAAAATTAAATTTGAAGTAAAAGATAATTAAAACCCGGGTTGGCCTTTACGGCTTAGCACAGAAAATTGCTGCTTGGAACTTCGTGCTTATTTCCCCTCTTTGACAGAGGTTATTACAAGTTTCCAAGTTCCAACTTAGTAAAGACAAATTTAAAATTTCTAATCAGTTTTATTGTTCAAACATGTTTATCCTTTGCTTCAAAATTTCTCTCTAATAAAATATGTACGGAAGTTTTATTTTAATGAAGTTTTGTAGACACGTATATATTTGATTTTTTATGTTTGACAGTCTGACAATATTGTACAATCCAAGTAAAAAAAATATTTTTGTATATGTTTCTAGGATAAAGAAATACAATGAGATCAAAAGTATAATTTGCAATAATACAAAAATTACAATATTAGCTTTTATTTCAAATAAAAAAATTAATTGTTCTTTTCAATTATATTGACTGACCAAATGAAGTTAATTTTTCTCTACCATATTTTTATGTTTTTAGAATTAGTAGATAACTAAAAAATTTTGAACTAAAGTTTTCTCTACTATCTAATGATTTAGATATTAAAAAAAAACATTTAGCTATTTTATGATGAAATTTAGCCACTCAAGTCAATAAAGTGGTGAATGAAAATGAAGACTTAAATATGACCATTGAGAATAATATTAAATTTGCCATAATACTTAATTTAAATATATTTTCTAATTTTAAACTTTTCAGTTCTATTATTAAAATAGCAATAAAGTGTCCACTAGAAACTTTCTTCCATATTGTATTGTAAAGATAAATTTCTAAAAGTAATGACTTTTGTTTTTTATCGTACGGTTTTCACTTTATTTTTTATTCCCTAACTTTTATATATGTTAATTTTACGATTCAAAGAATATGTATGAAAATTTAGTATCGAAAAATTATTGCAAGAGTAAAAAAATGAAAATGGTTTAGTATCGAATTCTTTTCCTGCTCAACAAGTTCTATCTTCTCCACACTACTGGTTCTATAATATCTAGCTAAATGTTAATAATATCTATCTATCTATTAAGAGATGCCAACTAATAACATATTTGTTTGAATTAATTTAGTCTATTTAAAATAATATATTTTTATTGGAAAGCTTGCCGTAAAATAACTTCTGCACTGTAAACTGATCTATGAAAATGGTATGTTAAGAAGTCGTGTATGGATACGGAAAATGTTTTATAGTTTCGCTCCGATCAAAATGTTACAGAAATTGTCTAAAATTTGTAACAGACTATTTCTCTGAGGTACAATGCTTGACCTTTATGCATTAATTAGAACATACTAAATTTCATGCAAATATTCATATATAAAATAAAATTTATTTGGTATTATTATTGGAAATTACTTTTTTTAGTGCAGTTCTAGTTTGCACGAATCTTAAAACAGATCGGATGGTCGAGATTCATTAACTCAAAAGATTCTCTTTTGAGTTAATGCAGAGGATAGGAATTCCTTATAAATTTGGTTTGAATGTGATGGGACTCGGCTGGATTTTGTATAATATGCATTAACTCAATAAAGAATCTTTTGAGTTAATGCATCTGAACCGTCCGATGAGCTTTAAAATATGTACGACCTAGATCTGCACGAATATTAAAGAACCTCTGTGTTATAGGCAGAGACCGAATTGACTCTGTTTAAAATCACATTAACTCAAAAGATGCTTTTTTCAGTTAATGCAGACGATGCGGACTCATTGGGCTGGGCCAAAAACACATCAAGACTTCTTTTATACCTCCCCGGTACCATAATATGAATTCGGGGAGGATCTGAATTCAGATCAGGACTGGGCTGGGCCGGGCCAAAAACTTCTTTTATACCATAAAAAAAGGTGGGATATCGATGTACCTTTGCACTAGCTCTGCAAGACATTTTCTTAGCTTTGTTCTCCATTGTTCCACGTCCATCTTTCGGTATGAATTCTTCAGCCATCCACATTTCTGTAAGTTGCCTTCCCATAATGTTATAATCTTCTGGAAATGCTGCAAAATAAAGAAAACATGATTTGAGATGGTCTGGCAACTCTTCGTAACTCCTGGCTAGGATCTTCATGCACTTCTCCCCATCTTCACTAGTCCAATCCATGGTCTCCTCCACTTCACTCCAATCACTGTAGGTGCGATCTTTCGTTCTGAGGATACCACCTAGCACAACCAATGCCAAGGGTAGCCCACCACATTTTTTCGTTAATTTTTTGGCGACCTTCAAGAGATCAGGACGGTAATTCGCAGGTTGTATTTGTTGTTGGAAAGCCTTTCTGAAGAGGAGAGCTAGACCCTCATCATCATTTAAGTATTGGAGTTTATGCATATCTGTATTGCAATCTGCTGCTTTAGAAACATTATCCAATCGGGTGGTAATTAGCACGCGGCTCGCATTTTTTGGATCGGGTAATGCTATTTCCAATTGCTCCCAAAGATCAATGTCCCACACATCATCTAGGATAATTAAGTATCTTTTAGAACTCAAGGAGCTCTTTAGCTTCAATGGTAAATCCCTATCTGTTATGGGTGGATTTTTGTTTTTCATTCGAGGATCAACAGAGTAAAGAATTTCTCTCAGGAGATCGTTTAAATTGTACTTTTGAGAGATGGACAGCGCGCCATGCGCGACAATTGAATTGCCCCTCCAGTTTCGCACTGTTATTAGAGAAATGAATGTGTTACAAATATATAACAAACTTGTACATCGTTAAGAAGATATAATTGGACCAATTTTAAAACAAATTTATATATCGTTAAGAAATAAATTAATATTATCTGTATTACATGATCTTTGTAAAAGGTTTTGTAACATAATTTGTAACAATATATATACATGATCTTTTCCAATTCCGCACTGTGGTTAAAAGAATGAATTTACAATAACAAACGCAGTACAAAGAGAAAATTTTATTGGAGACTTTTTTGTGTCCATGTTAATATTACATGATTGAATATATGTATTCTTAAGATGATGACCCTTTGAACCACGTCTACGGGCATAAATTTCCATGAAGCTAAGAACATTTGGAGCCATTGGTACCATTTTGTAAATTCTATTCAAAACAGACGCTAATTTTGATTAAGCGTAAATATTACGGTGATGGGGCGGTGATTATTTTGGACTAAATTATCTGAATTATATCTATTGGGCTGTTGAGTAAATTTTCGGTAAATTTACATGCATATTTGCAAATCATTACAACATAATTTTCTCTATCCACTTGAATCACTAAACAATCCCTTTACCCATTCTGCCATTCATGTCATGAAAATATAATATAATTTTTGTTGAACGAAAATTCTGGATTCTGTTCACCATTAAAAAAAATGTGTCTGGTTGCCCTAGGTAAGGTTACATGCAAGGTAATAAAGAATTCAATACAAAATCTCTTTTTTCATTATTACCAGGTTAGATCGAAGCATTGAATTTCATCACTTCTTGAGAAAGGAAAAAAATCTTAACAAAGGATTGATTTTCGACAGTTGAGTTCTCCGCAACTAGTTGGTTTGGAATTTAGCAATTTTCTTGTTATAGATTAATTGTTCCACAAACATTTACCCTCTTTATATAAAAAGAACGGTTTAAAAGAGAGGACATGCACCTTTTGTATACTTTTTTGGCAAGGGTGGTCTTGCCAAGACCGCCAGTACCCACAATCGAGAGCACCGTGCGCCTCGAAATCTTTCTATCAAGCAGCTGCTCAATAATCTTGGCCGTGTCATCCTCAAAGCCAACAACTTCTGGATCATCAACCATATCAGACGGTTCGGAATCATCAACATCATTTAGAGCGCCAAGCTTATCCTGAATTCCCAACTGAGATTCTTTGTGATATCTATTGGAAATTTAATCGGATTGTGGTTTAGTAGAAGACAAGAGTTATACTTTAAATATGAAGTACAATAGCTTGATGTATATTCTCTCTCTCACACCTTCCTCATTCACACATCTCATATGGACCTCTAACCTAGTAATTTATACTAGGTTTATATCTCAGTTATTGAGTTCTCTATAATATTGTACATGATACAAGATACAAAATATTAAAATAACATATATAAGAAATTTCCAGCTCAATCCTCTTAATCGACAATATAAGTCGGTACAAGTTTCTAGATTTGTACATATATATAGATTCTTTACCGGTTTTGGATAAGTTGGTTTAGTAGTAACTTGAATAATCTTGATTTAAACAATACCTTCGAGCTTGGCAGGTAGGTCGAGCATGTAGGTCTTATAGTTTCTTTTAACATTCGTCGTAATTTCATTGTAAATTTTCTGAACAAGCTGTTGGAACTTGCTGCACGATTTTCTTCAATCTTATCCCGGAAGGTACCAATCACAGTAGCTATTGTGTTGGCAATATCTCTGACCTCGTTCAGCCACAGTGTTACCAATTCCTTTTTGTCACGTTTGGAATCGGCATCTCTTAGCAAATCTTGGATAAAGAGAAGCTCCTTCTTCATCTGTTCGATCTGCCCACGCACAGCCTGCAGTTCTCCATATTTCTCGAGCAAGAGAGCACCAAGTTTTGCCAAAGCAGTGCTCACAGAGATCACAACTTGTGCCATGTATTTCTGATTGTGGGAAGTGTCTTTCGTTTCTTTCTTCTTTTCTTTTTTTCCAATTGGAGAGGGTGGGGGGAGGGGTTGAGAGTGAATTTTACTTTTTTGGCAGAGATTATTGATAGACAAAGCAGCATGAGTGGTTATATATATAGCCATAGAGAGCTTGGCCGCAGTTTTAAATTTGAGAAACAAACAATTGGTAGATTTTTATTTTCTTTGGGCGGTGCTAATGTCAAAGCTTCTCAAATAAAATAAAATCAAATAAAAATTTATTAATTAAAATTTTGTCATCCAGATCTTGATACACTCGGTTTTAACATATTTCGATTTACATGTACAAATAAATTCAAATTCTACACTCTATTTAGCAAGATTTTGAAAAATGTCAAATACAGGCAGCGTATCTATGGGACCTAACATGTCAATAGTTCTTGAGGACAACTTGATTGCATTAAAATAATTTTACCATGCAATATTAGTTCTTAGTGTTACAAAATATTTCATTAATGTGATAATAAATTATTATAACCAAAAAAATTATTGATTTCGTACATTAAACACAACCAAAATAAAAAAATAATAATAATAATAATGATGATAATAATAATAATAACAATGATAATAATAATAATAATAATAATAATAATAGTAATAATAATTATAGAGTAGGGTTAAAATGCCCCACTGTTTTTTTGCCCCATGTGTCCCAACATTATTATCACTATTTTCAAAGTCTAAATAATCAATCCGAACCGTTCAACATGATCTTCATACTAAAATGTGCTTTGATAACAATTTTTAGAATTTTTTTACTAATTGTTTAGAGTGGTACAAAATTACTATTTTTGAATGGTCCAAAATTTTCTAAAAACAGTGATTTTGTACCTATCTTAAAAAATAATAAACAAATTTCAAAAATCTAAAATTTTGTATCCAAAAACATTTTAATATGAAGATCATATTGAGCGATTCGGATCAATTGCTTAAACTTTGAAAATAGAAATAACAATGTTGAAGTATAATGGGGCACAAAACCAATAAAGCATTTTAACCGTACTCATAATAATAATGATAATAAAATGTATTGCATAAGATTATTTCCCCATCTAATAACTCTATTTGTTAGTCATATGACGATCATATCCTATTTTTGTTTCTACACTTGAGAGGAAAGATGCGATCTGACCTCGACCGAATCAACTCAATTAAATAAATGAAGGAAGCAGACCTCGAGATCTGCCATTGAGTTCGACTACTAGTGAATGAATTGAATACAAATAATCAGCTCGCAGTGCGCTGGCCCGTGATGTGCTGTGTGAACTGAATTCGTATCCTCCGCATTAACTCAAAAAAGGATCTTTTGAGTTAATGTATCTGGACCGTCTAATTTACTTAAAATCGGTGCGAACAAGAAACGCACTAATATTGAAAGATCTCCTGTTTTATTGGCGGAAACTGAATTGGCTCTGTTTAAAATCAAACGGCCATGATACATTAACACTAAAGAGCAACGATGCAGACTCGTGTCAACTTCACTTTATATTTGGCATCAACTGAATTCATCACACAAAATAAATAAAATGAATGCATCTCAGATCTACCTCGAGCAATGCTGCAGGGCTTGCTATGTAGTTGAATTATTCACACCACGTGAATCCTTGGTTTCTTTGATTATAACTAAATTAATTTGTTGAAAGGATAAGATTATTTCCCCAACTAACAACTCTATTTGTTAGTCAAATGATCATATCCTATTTTTGTTTCTACACATGAGCGGCTGGCTAGAAAGATGCGATCTGACCTCGACCGAATAAACTAAATTAAACAAATGAAGGAAGTAGACCTCGAGATTTGCCATTGAGTTTGACTAGTGAATTAAAATACAAATAATCAGCTCCCAGTGCGCTGGCCGTGATGCGCTGTGTGAATTGAATTCGATCGTATCCTCTGCATTAACTCAAAAAAGAATCTTTTGAGTTAATGCATCTGGACCATTTAATTTGTTTTAAGATCCGTACAAACTAGATATGCACTAATATTGAAGGATCTCCATGCTTATAGGCTGAGTTCTACCTCATTCTCTGCCGCGCATCCCGTTTGCTGCATGATGTATGGATGGGTGGAATTTTCAGGGAACTTTTTTCTTTTAATTTATGCAGCACGCTGTATAAATTTTTTAAAATTTAGGCAACACTTTTTTGAAGATATTAGTGTTATCTTTTTCAGAAAAATGCAGGATGAACAAACAAAATATACTTTTTTGGGCACTTAATATATTTAGTATGCATCCTAATTTTATATTATTTGAATCATGCAGGTTCATCTATGTACTTTTTTCACGCCTAGTTATAGCATGATCTTAATCATATATAGCACATGCCAGAACCTTGAATTCAGATCCAGTGCACTACCTGACCAAGTAAATGAGATCTGTATCTTCAGTTCTAGTCTGACACAAATTCCAAAACGGACTGCCTATTTAGATGCACCAAATTTCAATAGCTCGGCCGAAAGCTCATTCTAGTGACCTAGGAGGATATTCACTCATTTTTAAAAGACATGATGTACCTGTTTCACAAATTGAAGTCGTTGTCAGCAGGGGCGGATGCAGGATTTTAATCAGAGTAGCACAAGAAATTATCAAATCAAGTTTAAATAGATAATTTGGTTCAAACTCATTAAATTTTATTTTTTTCTTTCGAGTCAGCGGAGAAGAGCGGAGGAAAGGCGATAGAGAGATGTGTATTTTTTTGTTTCGTTTTTGTCTCGAGTCAGAGATAGAGAGGCGCAGCGCGGAGAAATGTGTATTTTTTTTTTGTGCATTTCAAAAGTCCGTAGGCACATTACATAGTTCAGTAGATAAAGATTTTCACTGGTACAGAGGCATTCCTTACATGTTATTCTCTAAGAACATTTTCAAAAAAGGAAGAGAAACTAAACGACAAACAATTATAATCTTTATGTGAAGTCCTTTCTTCATCAAACTAATAAATCTACTCTAATTACTATTTTGTATAACTTGCTCTGAATTTCTTTTGCGCTAAATGAAATAACTTTTTTATTAGTAAAATGAAAATATTTTGAATTATATTGGTAACTTTTTTTAATTTTAAATTTATAGAGGTGAAAGCATTATTAATAAACTAATTCCGCCTCTTACTGCGGTGAAGGCATTATAAAAAAATAGTTAAAATAGCTTAGCTCTTAAGAAAATGCGTCTTTCTAGAAGGCCCATCAAGAATTTGCGTTCTTCTAGAAGGCTCATGAGGAAATCGCCTACTTTTAGGAAAGTCCACGGATCGTGCGGCCTCAAGGCATGCCGCATGCGGTATAGAGGAGGCCGCAGGGATTCCTGACTTAGCGGATTTTCTTTGTATTTTCACCATTTCGCATGTTGTGCACTTTGTGTGAGGTGTTGCATGCTCCATGTAATGTCTCATTTTGACGCCTTATTCAGAAATCACCTAAATACGACACTTTTACTCTGTTTTTGCCCAAAGTATACAACTTTCTCAAAAACTTGCCAAAAAGACCTAAAAACACGTTTGCAGTAAATAAATCGGAAAAATGGCTACTTTGCATTCGCATTTCGCCATTTTTCGGAAGAAAAGATACTGATTTCCGTTATATGTTTTGGCTTCATCACACCCCCAAGATTAAACTTTTGTTCGTCGTCAAACAAAATAAGCAAAAGCTACTCGATAGGTCGGCTAAAAATTGGCCGTTGAATAAATTTTTTGAAAATATTGATTCATTTTCTAATAATTAACCTAATACAAAAATGTCTACTCAATTCATAATATTTGTACTTGGTGAAATTTACCATGATGATGTTAAGACAAACCTGTCTTAACATCATCATGGTAAAAGAAATCTTAAAATCAATCAATACTCACTTTTCATCCTTCTAAATTTTCAATCCCTTCTTCGAGCTAAAATTTTATAGACTAAGTGTGTTAGTAGAATGAAACTTTATTGATAAAAGTAAATTGCAAGAAAGTAAATACACCTTACTCAATTTGGCTTTACCCTTCTAGCGCATAGATACAAACAAGAGGTTATGCGTTCCGAATGTACCTAAGGATTTCATCGGGTGATTCTTCTAGCGCATAGATGCAAACGAGAGGTTATGCGTTCCGAATGCATCTAAGGATTTCATTGAATCCCAAATTGAAACACAGTGGTGGGACCTATTTTGCGTCCTCTTCTAATAATTGATATTTTTAGATTTTTGGTGGGACACATTTTATGTCCTCTTTTAGTACTAGTTGCATCTACTATGAATACACACAATTTCTAGATTTATATATATCTAAAAATTATCTTTTATAATTTTGCCAAATTATCGGGGTCACAATTTAAAAAAGTTGTGTTTAGAAAATATTCTCAACTTTAAGAAATTTTTGCTTACATAATGCATAAGGAAAATCATCTTCTTTTTCAATAAAATTATTGTTAGCCTTAGCCTTTCCATGTCCAAAATTTCAATCAAGTGTCTTGAAGACTATGCTATTTTTTCATTTTGGAATTGCCTCAACAAAATTGGATAAGTATAATGCTTTCAAAAATTTCAAAATTTCATGTGTTTTCATGTGATGACTCTACCTAACCTACACTTTATGCAATCTCAAACAATTAAGTTTAATCATGCAAGACTCTATTTTTATAACTTCGGTAAACATCCTGACAAGCTTGTAATCTCAATCTATTAAGTTCATTCATGCAAATCCTATTCGTGGTCAGGTAAAAAGCCTAGTTATACACCTAAAAAAAATGAAAAAAATTGACCCTAAAACCTAAGATACAAGGGTTCAGTCCCCTCACCTAAGCGTAAACCGTGCATTGTCCCTAATGCAAAGGTAAAATCTTCGAAGAATATCTCGAACCTTGGGTTAGAACTTACAGTCAGAATTGACGAGGTATGCCGTCGAAGAATGAACCTTCTTTGGCACCATAACTCCTGAAAAATTCCTACGAGTTTTTCCATGGTTGGGCACTAGTGAAGATGATCTGGTCTCATGGAAGTACCAGGTTCAGAGACGGTGGTTGATCTGTGATGTTCTTGGCTGAACAGGTTGGATTTGTCGCGATCTAGAAAGCCTGCGGCATAGGTTGAGGTTGCATGCGGCATGCGTGATGCCGTAGGGGTTGCCTCAGTTTGGCTCAGCTGCCTATCTGCGTCCGGCGTCGGGATGGCCGCATGAGGCATAGGTGATACCGCACGATCTACAGGCTGTACAAAAACTTCGCGTGCAGGTGGCCCGGTTGTCTCCTAATCTGGCGTGTTGACTGCATACATCTTTTCAGGTAATGCTAGTGCCTGACTAGGTACCTCATATGGCTTGCTCCTGCTTTTAGATCTGATGCGATGCTCCGATCTAACACTTCGTCCTTCTCTTGCTTGTGAAGGGTCTCGAGTATACATAATGACTTGGTTGGCTTGTTGATGATCCTCCTCTAGTTCCTCAATAGGTTCACCTTCTAGGGTTTGATGATGATCTACATTTGGTTTGTTGATAGGTTCATCTTCCAAAGTTGTGGCGGGTTTGCTTGAAAAAGGTTAGACGGGGTCTGAACAGATTAAACCTAATAGCCTATCTGCCATGCGGATGTAAATATGGATGTGCTTACTTCCATTATGGTATGCGGTGTATACTTGATCATTGTTGATCAAATATTTTAAGTTGATGCATGGATCGCCGTCTACTTCTTTTTCAAGTATGCCGACTTGTAAGTATTTTGCGAGGAGGATGACATATGCGCCTATAGTTATGTCCATATTTTTACGTTTCTCCTTGGCCACCTTCTTGAGGTGGTCAACAACGAAGAACCCTATGTTGGGTGGCCATTGTTGTTAATGTCCCTTCATTTGAGCTAGAAAGATAATGTCTCTATCATCTACCTTTGTGTTGAATTCTCGAGTTGGAAAGATAGAGTTCGTCAAGAGCATAAGCACATAATCCTTCCGTGTTGTATAATTGGGGTGTCGATCCATATGGATAGTGTATTAGATTTCAAACAATTTTCACTAGTCTAGGTTATCGGGGGTTTTTAAAAGTTTTATGCGGTGGCGCTAATTGCGATCAAGGTTAAGGTTAAACAGTAAATAGAGAACATCTAGGGTTCATTTCCTATCCTTCTTAATTATGCAAAGTATAAATTTCGATGACTCTCTCGGGCGCATGCGGCACTGTCACTGTCGCATGCAGCCTAGATTGTCCCATAGCTACCCCGCATGCCGCACTGTCAATACCCGCAGGGCGTGCTGGGTGTTTGTTTATGAGATTTGAAATGTTTTCTGATCTTGCGAACGACTTTTGGGCTACCAAGACTGAAGTATTTTAGGTACGCAATTATATTATTTTATAGTCAGACGGTTAATTAAATTGAACAATTCGATTCAATGACGCGTAATTCAATAATATAAGCAATATTGTCACCCCTCATAGATAGTGACTAGCCATAGACATTTACCACAGTTTTACTATCCTTACAGTCACAATTTACAATATCCTCTACCCAACCGGTACTGGGCTCAGTTGAGGCCATTTACCATATGCGCGTAAGGGTCATGGGTCAAAGTCTAGTCATGACCTAGACTTTGCAGTAATCAGTAAATTCAATAAAATTTGGTAACTGTGGAATCACTCAGTTACTTAAAACACGGAACAAACAATCGATAAACCATACCAAAATGACAAGTCAACAACTTCTGAGCATGCAATCTCGTCAAGCCTCACTTCACAATATTTAAGCCTATGTCAAAGTAATATTTTCTCGATCATTACTTATAAAATATCATCACTAAACAATTCACATGTACTAGTAATTCATTAACTCGTGTATGATTGTTATTCATGTTAATTAATGGCATCATGTACTGTGTACGTACTGGATTAATGATCCAATAGTGCAAAACACTGTTAACAAATCTAAGTCCAACAGTGCAATGATTCCAGCTCTTGGCACAAGGCCCTTGTTCATTTTTACTTTTTTATTGTATAGCTAGGGCACTAGTATAGCGCCTTGTGAAACAAGTACCAAGTCGTATACATATCATTGAGGTTTTGATTATAAACCATAAGGTTGAGATTGATTTCTATGAACAACTTCGATCTATATATAGTTCAAGAATTATCACCCAAGCAAGAAAAGAAAATAAACGAATACTTGCAGTTATATAGACTCAAGACCGATAAGAAAACAGAGGAAAGAAAGAGAGACATATAGGAAAATATACACCATCACACTATTAAACATATTTTTAATGCAATCACCATAAATTTGCGAAGTTTTAGATCCATCGGTTAGGAGAGAAACAAAATAAGAAGAGATGAATACCAATAGCTGCGCTAACTGTTGTGGGAGAGAGAACACCCGACCAACAAATTTCAAATTAAAGAATGAAAGAGAACTCTCTCGGTTTCATTGTGACTAAAGAAAGGGGGATGGGTTATACAAGAGAGACAAAAATATATGAGGTAATATCTAGAAAGCATACAGCTCACTCAGCACCTCGCTGGAGTGAGGAGAAGTCGCCACACAAGGAGATTGAAATTTTCACAATTGATCGAATGACAGGTGGGGTCCTTTATCATAATTTTGTTTATTTCAGTTTTGATTTATTTTTGCATTCTAGATTTTTAGAATTCAAAGGTTTTTATTTTCTCAATATTTCAGAAGTTACCAATTTATATAACAAATATTTAGCTAGGGATACTCCAATTTGAGTTTTGATAAGAGAATTTAAGAAAACATCAATTTTAGTTTTCGTTTTAAAAAGAAATATTAATTCTGATCACATCTGTACACTCATCGGTGATCAATGTGTCACATTCTCGTCCCAATAATTCCTTATTAAGTGAGAAAATAAGATTTAACACCATTTTACAGAAGTATATTTTTTTGTCTAAAAAAATTTAACTTGTGATTTCAATTTTTTTATTACTAAATTAGAAAATAACAATATAAAATATTTTGTATATATAATTTTATTTGATAAGATTATCACATGTTTTCTTGTTCCAACTTTTGTCATGTCAAGTAGATAAAAACAAGGGATTTAAATAACGTGTTAGATCCAACCCAATTATATTTTACTGGGGCGTTCGGTAACAAGGAATTCAAAGTGAAAGATTAAAAGCTTAAGGAGCGTTAAGAAACTGATGTTCGGTTCTCTTAATATGTGACTGAAAGTTAAAGAAGGTAAAGGAAGGAATAAAGATGCCTTAAGATTCAGACAAAATGAGGCTAAAGGATTATGATCTTAATTCGCGATAAAGAATCAGTTTTCGGCATAATTAAACACTAAAGAAACTAAAAGAAGCATATTAAGTCTTAATCCTTATTGCTAAACAGCCCCATTATTGAGTATAGGCAAAATTACCAGAGAGTGATCGATGTGTACCTACCATTTAAATTTTCCGTTTAAATAATTAGCTGCGGTCAGACTTTCGGTGTGAAAGAAAGTAAAGAAGTAACCACATCAATTATTTATAAATTATTACGTAGCAAAAGGTTAAAAGACACCACCAACTATCAAACACTGTAACAGAGACCAAGACTCTGATTATTGTTTCTTTAAGGTCATTTGATGTGCAGGAAAATAAACAAAAAATAAAAAAATTGTACAATTTTCATATCACATGTTGGTGAGTAGAGAAAAATTACTTAATTTTGGAAATGGTGGAGAGTAGAGAAAATTTAATTATTTTTCTTCACAAACTTTTTATCTAACTTTTTACCGAAAAATATAAGAAAAAAACTGTAGAAATACTTTCATATCTCCCGACATTTTTATTAATATCCAAAGTTAATTACAAATTAATAATATACCCATAATGCGCCAGTTTTTTAAAAAATAGCCGATTTCGACATTTTTAGAAAGACAGGCACATTCTGAGTATATTTATTAATTTGTAATTAACTTTGGATATTAATAAAAATGTCGGCATATCACATGTTTCCATTATTGCTTTTTTTTAAAAAAAAAATTAGTAATAAGAGTCCACAATTATTATTTATAAAACTCAATTTATGCATGCATTGAGACAACACCCCACTGACACTTTTTTAAATTTCTCTTTACTTAAATATGTGTTAACCACTTTGATAATATATTTATTTTTTAACCGAACTCCCACTAACTCTCCCTTCCACTCAATTACTCTCCTTTGTTTTATTCTTTTGAGAATCCGCATGGCAACACCTCTCTTTGACCAGCTAGATCTGATTTAGCTCTCCCTTCTCATGCGTTGTTAAACTGGAGGTGAGTATTAATTGATGCGGGTAGAAGAGTTAGAGGGGCCCTCTTCGGAAGTTGATTAGGTACATATTACATCAATTCTCACCGACCCATTTCTTAATCATACAAAATGACCATACGCCACAGTCCACAGGAAATCAGAGAGCTCCTCTCCCAAGTTAAAAAGAAAAAGATAGAGCGCGCTTTTCGAAAAGGAGAGGGTAAAGAGACAGTCAAAGAGAGTTTTTTCGAAAAACAAAAAGAAAAGTGAGCGCCTTGACAGCCTCACCCTCCGCCTGAATTTTTTAAAAGAAAAGAGAGAGAGAGGCTTAGGGTTTAGGGTTTAATTAACAGCCGAAAAAGCAGCCGCCTACGGGGAATTCGTTGGAGTTATGCTCGAGTGCAGGACTCCAACGAGTAATTAACAGTACACGTCAGGGCCACAAAAGGAAGGCGGGCCAAAGGCTCACAGCCCGTAATGCCTTTCAAGCTGGGCCTAGCAAAACGAAGTCCAAAAAGGCAACATATCAAGGCTCAACAAAAAGGCAACATATCAGGTTTGACCCGCTAGCGGATGAAAAATCTGAGTCTTAGATGGACTGAGCTGGTGAAGGTCAGCACTTTAAGAAGTTTCTTTGCTGTAGAAGTTCTTTCTAGATTAAAAATGAAGCAAATCAAACTCTTAAATTGGAATATCAGGGGATTGGGAAGTACTGAAAAATGTAGCGGTGTAAGAAGTACAATCAGATTAGCAAGATGTGGTATTGTTTGTATTAAGGAATCCAAATTAAATGAATTTGATTCAAATTATTTTTTGAGTTTTTTGCTGAGTTTCTTTGAGAAATAGTGTGTCTTCATTAATGCAATAAATACCTCGGGTGGATGCTTGATCTCTTGGAAAAGAAACTATACACCCCTAAACTCATGGTCGACAAGACACACATGCTCGGTTGCCCTTAGGCATGACAACTCGGGTATGATTTTTACGATGATGAATGTCTATGGTCCAAGTGATGATGCTCTCAAACCAGAATTTTTAATAGAATTGGCAAATTGACAGAGCTAATTACCACAAAATGGATTTTGGTGGGTGATTTAAACTTAGTGAGATGGCTAGTAGATAGGTCGGGTGACTTCAGAAGTATCAACTTGATGGACCTGTTTAATGAACTACTGTTGCAACTACAACTTATAGATGTTGTAGAATTTATGAGTTGAGACAGAGAAGTTTGAATGAGAAAATTGATTATTTCATTCTGTTATTTTCATGTTACAGTGGGCTATTTAAGCTGAAAATAAAGTGAAAAATAACAGTTGCCTATTTGCTGCCTATTTACTTATTTTCTGACCCTATACAAAGTACAAACGGTAACTTACTAAAAATGTACATAAACCCTATGATGGATATCCTAAATGGATCTGAGGGTAATTGGATCCGATTAGTCCCTTTTCTCAACACTCCCCCTCAAGCTAGGGTTGTAGATGTCGATTAACCCTAGCTTGCTCGTATTATTCTCAAATGGTTTCGGATCTAGACCCTTGGTGAATACATCCACCAATTGGTCTTCACTTCGTACATAGGGAGTTTTGATTTCTTTGGCTTGATTTTTTTCTCGAATAAAATGACAATCCACCTCAATATATTTTGTTCTTTCGTGAAATACCGGGTTGGATGCAATGTGCCGTGCCGCTTGATTATCACAAAACATTTCTATTGGTTCTTGAATTTTAATTCCAATATCTTCAAGGAGTTGTTTGATCCATGTTAATTCACTAGCGGTTGACGCCATGGCACGATATTCCGCCTTGGCACTTGATTGTGCCACCACGTTTTGTTTCTTGCTTTTCTGTGTGACTAAATTTCCGCCTATAAACGTGCAAAAACCGGTTGTTGATTTTTTATCAAAGTTACCGGCCCAATCTGCATCGGAATAGCCACACACTTTGTTAGAATTATTACATTTAATAAAAATTCCCATACTGGGTGTCCCTTTTAAATACTTCAATATTCTATTTACAGCCTCTAAGTGCGGTGTTCTTGGACTATGCATAAACTTGCTAATTTGGCTTACCGAGTATGATATATTCGGACGGGTTACCGTGAGATAGATTAATTTTCCTACAAGTCGTTGGAATTGGTTTATATCATCTAATGGCTCACCATCCTCGGTGTTTAGTTTGTATTTACCATCTATTGGTGTAGAAGTTTGTTTACACCCTAGTTTTTCGGTTTCTTCCAACAAATCTAAAATGTATTTTCTTTGAGATATAGATAAACCTTGGCTCGAATACGCTACTTCTATCCCCAAGAAATATTTTAAATAGCCTAAGTTTTTAGTGTCAAAATTTTCTTTTAATTGAAGTTTTATTGTTTTAATGTTCTCTATATTGTTTCGGTAATGATAATATCATCTACATACACTAAAACAATAGTGATATTTTCTTCTTCAATTTTGTTAAATAGTGAATGGTCGGCATTACTAACTTTAAAATTACAAGAGATTAAATGAGAGCTTAATTTTTCATACCATGCTCTTGGAGAATGCTTCAACCCATAAATTGACTTCTTTAATTTGCAAGCTAAATCACAATTTTGGTCTTTTTCGTAACCGGGTGGTAATGTCATATACACCTCTTCTTCAAGTGTTCCTTGTAAAAATACATTTTTAACATCCATTTGGTACAGTTTTTCCACCCTTGATTTATCGCAACGGAAAATAAAATTCTTAGTGTATTCATTTTTGCAACGGGTGAAAATGTTTCCTAATAATCTATACCGTATGTTTGTGTATAACCATTAGCAACCAAGCGCGCCTTGTACCTTTCCACGGTACCATCACTTTTATATTTAATTTTGTATATCCATTTGCATCCTACGGGTTTTTTATTTTTTGAAAATTGAACGATTACCTAAGTTTCATTTTTTTCAAGGGCTTTTAATTCTTCTTTCATGGCATTGTTCCATATGGGATTTTTTATGGCCTCCTCACGTTTGATTATTGTTCTTTTTCAATTGAGGTCAAGAAAGTTCTATGGTTGGAAGAGACATTACCATATGTAATAAAATTTGGGATAGGATATTATACCTTGCAGGTTATAAAATCCCTTAGCCTTATCAAAGGTTGTGTTGTTCGAATCGACCTTCTTATTGGTGTTTCTTCTATGATTTGATCTCCTCTATTTGAGTAAATTTCTTCTATTTTCTCCTCATTTTCACTTTCATTTTCATTTTCGGTTGGAATTTCAATTCCCATTGGTCTTACCTTTTCTATTGATGTTGATTTGGAGTAATGTAATTTCCTTAATGGATTCTCCTGAGGGTCATAGCATTTATATCTTTTTTTGTGATGAATAACCCAAGAAAATAGTCTTAATAGAGGTATAATCCAACTTGTCTTGTTCATTTTTATGTACATAACATGTACAATGAAATATTTTCAAATGCTCAATATTAAGTTTTCTTTGATAAATAATTTCTAATGGGCTCTTATAATCCAAATTAGCACTTGGCAATCTATTTATTAAATATGTTGTAGTGAGAACGGCATCCGACCAATAAGTTTTTGGTACATTATTTTGAAATAAAAGTACTCGAGTCATTTCAAACAAGTGTCTATTTTTTCTTTCGGAAACACTGTTTTGTTGGGGTGTATAACACATGTTGTTTGATGTAAAATTCTCTTTTCTTTAAACAAGTTTGAGAAATTTTGGTTTATAAATTCCGTTCCGTTATCGGATCTAAAAGTTTTAATTTTTGTTTCATATTGATTTTCTATGAAATTATAAAAATATGGAAATTGTGAGAATACTTCACTTTTATTTCTTAGTAAATATAAGCAAGTTTTTTTAGAAAAATCATCAATAAAAATAACAAAATATTTGTATCCATTAAAAGAATTAATTGGGGCGGGGCCCTATACATCCGAATGAACCAAATCAAAATGTTTTTCGCTTTTACAACTTGATAATTTAAAAGGTAATCTAGTATGTTTTCCTAGCTTAAATGTCTCACAACTACTATTATCTAATTTTGAAAAATTAAAAAGACTCTTTAAAATCTTGTCGGAAGGATGCCCAATTCTTCTATGCCAAAGTATGCTTAATTCTTCATTTTTGGTTATATGTTGATGTTGAATTTTTCTTCATTCAAAAAATAAAGCTCATTTTCTATAAATCCTTCACCAATCATAATCTTTGTTATCCGATCCTGAAAAATCACATTTTTTGTCAAAAAAATGAGCGCACAATTCAACTCCTTTGTGATTTTACTAATGGATAATAGATTTGATGAACAATCTTTTATATACAAGACATTTTGAATTATTTTTGAGAAAATATTTATTGAGCCTTCTCCAAGAATTTCCATTTCATGACCATTTGCAACCGTAACAATTGTTTGGTTTCATATTTTCGAAATGAGGTCAATAAATTTATATTATCGGTCATATGATTAGTTGCACCCGAATCCAATATCCATCTAGAACTTTTTGGAAAAAAAGATAAATTTGAGATGCAAATCATACCAGAGGTTTTTGTATTTTCTTGTTTTTGATTCATCAGGGCAGTGAGCTGTTGGAGGAACAACCGCATAGGATCCGAACTGGAGGAGCCAGTGATTTCTCTAGGACTCGGGTCAGACACAACCTGTTCAGTCCGTTCGCTCCCCTCTCTTGTTTCCGCTAAAAACCCCTTCTTCTTTTCAAATCCGCCGTAGCCGCCTCTGTTCCACTCTCCTCCTTTCTTGTGCCACTTTGGTCGGAGGTGGGGGTTGAGAAACCAGCAAGCCTCCTTGCGATGCCCCTCTCTCTTACAGTGTTCACATTCTCGACTGTTTGGTCTCCTCTCACTTCCGCCCGATAGCTAGGGTTAGGGTTCGGTCTGGCAACGGCGGCTATAAACCCCTTTGATTCTGGGTTTTCAGGTGGCTGTGACCCCATTACCTCTCTTCTCGTTTCTTCTCCTTAAACCATTGAAGCCACTTCATCTGGAGATGGAAGTTCGGCTAGGAGGAGAATTTGTGACCTCACAGCCTCATAGGTTGAGTCGAGGCAGGCTAGAAATTGAAAGACCTCACAGCCTCATATCCATTATGTTGTAATTTTTGATTGTTTTAAATGTTTTGTTCGGTCAGGGGACAAATTTAAAAATTTCAGTCAGTTCGGTCTAACTAGTTTTAAAAATTTCTAAACTGAACCAAACCAAACCGAATAGTTAAGTTGATTTTATAATGAATGAACTGATCCATTTAACCAGAAAAACCGAACCATTTAATATGAACTCTCTCAATTCTATTTAAACCGATTAAACCGGACCGATTAACACCCCTAACTATGTTCACCTTTTTGTTTTAATACCTTGGCTTTCTTCCCAAATTAATGTAGTTACTTAAAATGTCCCATTTTGAAAAAAAAAAACAATCTCATTATTTTTTGGCTAATTTTATTTATATCATTTAAAAAATTAAATTTAAACCAATAATATTAAATCTATAAATTGTGGGACTTAGTATACGCAGTCCAAAAATAAAGGGAAATGGAAGTAGCACTATGTTACCCAGATACTCCTCTATGGACTCCGTACTCTTATCGGGTGTGTATGCGATACAGATATACGCAATCGATACAGTCCCCATACATGTCAACTGGCGTATCTGGTTATGTGGCATATCCTTAATCTTTTGATATGGTCACTGATACAGTTTTACTGGCAATGATACGTCTCTGACACATACGCGGATTATGTAGATCCAAATAATTTTCTAGCGCCCTGCACTGTGAATCGCACATGGACCGACCCAGAGCTGTGCATCGTGCACCGCTCATGGACCATGCCAAAACAATTTTCTAGCACCAAAAAGAATCAAACCTGGATCCAATGGCAACACCCACATAGCCCTTGACCACTATACTAGTTCGGTTTTGTTGTTAAAAGCTAGTAACTAATACATTTAATGTATACTTGGATTATCCTGAATCCAGGTAGCTTACCCCTTGTGGGGTATCTGAATCTGATAGTATTATCAAACTGCCTAGCTACCTTGGCCAAGGGAAAGATATCCATAGGCATAATCAATATTAGTTTAAAGAAAATATCATCTTGTCTAACTTTGCACCAATAAGTAGTGAAATAATAGATGTGTCTATACTGGTAAGAGTTGGAATAGAGACATTATTAAAGCATAACTTATTTCGTGCTAACCAAATGACTTAAATAGTGTCAACCCTAATTAATTCAACTAAAAGGATATCTTTTAAAGGTATACAAGAGTCTAAAAACCAGATATCTTCTAAGGTTGTACAATCATATTGAAAACCATTATGTTGAGCTATCCATGACCAAATAGCAGTAATAAAAGGACAGGTGACAAAGAGATGATTAAGACATTTCAAATGAACCACAAAAGGGGCAATCCAGATTTCCTTGCCAACCTCTTTTAGCTAAATTAGATTTGGTAAGAATGTCATCATTTCTAAGTAACTATAAAAAGACTTTAATTTTGAGGGGTATTTTGGACTTCCAAATAGTTGTAAACTGGGTATTTGAAAACCCCCCAAATTCTAACCACTAGTAGAGTGAATGAACAGTAAAATTTCCAGAGGAGGTCCATCTCCAGGTAATATGGTCAGGGGTATTAGGTACACAATGAAAATAAATGGAAAGTTGCATATCATTCCATTCAGAAAGTAAGATGCCAGTTAATTGCCTATTAAACCTTAGAGATAAATGAGAAGTAGAGAAAGCATCAGATACAGTAATAGTAGGGTCAACAACAATTTTAAAGAGATTAGGGTAAAGACAGTATAGGGCAACATTCCCCATGCCATCTGTCAAACCAAAAGACTGTATCTTGACCATCATTAACGCGTCTATTAAGTCCTTACTCAAAAATCTGATGATAGCTAAGGATACCAGTCCAAAAGTGAGAAGATCTAGAAGTATCTAAACCTGAGCTGCCATACTTGTCAATGAGTATGTTTTTCCATTTACCCTCAATTGTGGGATCCTTAAATCTAAACATTTAGCCAAAAGAGCAGTGTTAATTCTAGTAAGATTAATAACTCCTAATACACCTTGGTCTTTACTTAAACACACATATTTCCATGAGATGAGGTGGTATTTTTTCTTAACAGGGGAGCTACAGACCAAAGAATTTTTTCCCAATTTTATCAATTCTATTTCTAATGGTAACAAATATTTTATAAATTGAAAGCCAATAGAGAGGGATAGAAGAAAGAACTGAGTTAAGTAACTCTATCCCCTATATATAATTTGGAGCCTTTCTAAGTTTGGATTTTTTTTTTTTTCAATTTTATCAATTAAAGATGTCCAATCTGAACACTTAAGGTTTTCCAGTGGAGAGGAACTCCCAAGGTAATGGGTAAAGCACCAAGTGTGCATCCTAGTTGGTTAGCCAGAGAAGAGGCTAAAGAATTAGAAATATTTAATGGCTCACTTTTATCAAAATTTATTCTCAAGCCAGAGACATCCTCAAATTCTAATAAAAGAAACTTTAAATTTTCCACCATCATAGGGTCAGCTTCTAAGAATAATAAAGTATCATCTGCAAAATGCAGATTATGTACTAAATTAGACTACTCGGAAAGCTACTCGTACTAATTTAATTACTTATTATGAAACCTTAAAATGTTTCAATTCATTAATTTTTTTTCTTTGAGAAGTTAATTAGGTGGGAGCCACAATGATAAAATAGACCAATCATAGAACAAGAAATATATACTCCATAGAGAATGAGAATTTAGATCATCGTCACACAAATTATAACTATGCATGTGAGTTTGTACCGAGAATTTTAATCCTACTTTAAAATAAAAGTCATATAGATATAGTTGTACAAGAAATTAACAATTTTTGAACTAAAATTTTGAACAACTAATTTAATGAAATTCTTTCGTGATATGACTTGGAAGAAACAGCAATTTGGTATTTGTCTTACCCATCACATGTGTGATGTGTACCAACATGATTGGACCATCAATTCTATTCAATGCAGATTCTTTACCACAACCACTCCCCAAAGTACTTCATCATGGATCTCATTTGAAAGAGAAAATACGTAGAAGATGTCCGTAGTTTAGATTCGCAAAATTCCTCACAGATCGTCAGAAATATTAACGAGATTAAACCGAGAAAAAAAATTCACTTCTAAAACGTGTAAAAGATGAGTGTGTAATTAGAGAGAAAATAAAGTTGATGTCTAGTTTTTTTTGTTTTAATATTTGATGTCTTAGGTATGAATACATAATATATTATATGATAATACTTGCACGCATAAGTATTCATAAATATGCACGCTAGTAGTAAATTTTTTTAATCATAAATGGTCCCCCAAATAGTTAATGTAGTTAGTGGTCCCCATCGTACTTTACACATCAGTTAATCAGGGGACGTTTAGGGGACAGAATGGGGGTACTATTAGTCCCTCCCAAAAGAAATATCTAAGTAAGATTAAAAATAATTATTTACAATATACATCCTTACTTTTTTTGGCAAAAGGTTAGAGGAAACACTGTAATTGCTTACATTAACGAGAATAACAAGCAAACATATGTTTAAGTAATTGCAATTTTTCATTCAAATAAACAAGGATTCAAGCATTAACTTGTATCAAGATAATGGATGCTCGGATGCTAAAATATTTTTAAACCCAATAACATGGGCCTGTTATAACAATAGACTAGGCCTTAAATAAGCAGGCTAACAGATCCTAACCCAAATTGGACCCGTCTAAGTTGCATGGAGTTGACCCCTGTTGGGTTGCGTACGAGTGATTATAGCAATTTGTGTAAGATCTGACCTCATTAATCACAAAACTAGTAGAGAAGCATCAATCATTGATTGATCTAATCTAGACACCAACCTACTCCTCTCAATGCTCAAATGACAACTGCTGACAAAGAAGCATAATTGCAATTGTACTAAGTATACTAATTACTATTATGTATTAAATTAGACTACCCAGAAAACTACTCTTCCTAATTACTTATTATGAAACCTTAAAAATGTTTCAATTAATTAATTTCTTTATTTGAGATGTAAATTAGGTGGAGGCAACAATGATAAAAAAGACCAAACATAGAACAAGAAATGTTTCATAGAGAATGAGAATTATATCATTGGCGCACAAATTATCCCATTCTTAAAATGAAAGTCATATAGATATAGTTGTATAAGAAATTAAAGATTTTTCTTGAATTATTAATAAAAAAAATTGAACTAAAATTTTGAACAACAATTTCTTGAACAATTTTTATCTTGATTTATAATAATAATTAATTAACGAGAATGACTGGCAAACAGATCTTTAAGTAATTTCAGTTTTCCATTAAAAAAAAAGGAGTTGAAGCATTAACTTATATTAAAATGTTTTCTATGATCATTTTGTTTGTAATAATAATTAATAAACAAAGAAAATTCACGTGTGTACCAACTTGGTATTTGTCTTACACATCACGTGTGTACCAACTTTAAACAAAACAAATAATTGAACGATCGATTTTCCAACATGATTGTACCATAAATTCTTTTTAATGCAGATTCTTTGCCACAACAGCCCCCCAAAAACAATTTAAATAAGTGTCACGGGGGTCACTTGTCTCAATGCATAAATTGAGTTTTATAAATAATATGAAAGTATTATTTCTTATAATTGTTGGAACATGTGATATGTGATATGTGATATGAAAGTATTACTATTTTCGTACAATTTTTTTCTTACATTTTTCGACAACAAGTTAGATAAAACAATGTAAAGAAAAGTAAATATTTTTTCTCTACTATCCACCATTTCCAAAAATAAGAAAAAATTCTCTACTCACCAACATGTGATATGAAAATTGTACTATGTTTTTATTTTTTTTGTTTATTTTCCTGCACATCAAACGACCCTTGAAGAAACAATAATCACAGTCTTGGTCGCTGTTACACTGTTACAGAGTTGGTGGTGTCTTTTAAGCTTTTCCTAAGAAATTATTAATAAATAATTGATGTGTTTACTTACTTTCACACACAGTCTTGCCGCAGCTAATTATTTAAAACAGAGAATTAAAATGGTAGGTATACATTGATCTCACTCTCCGGTAACTTTACCTAGCTATTCAATAAAGATATGATTGGGTTGTATCTAAGATGATATTTAAATTCCTTGTTATTATCTGTTTGATATGTATCTATTGAGGCAATTCGATCGGACAAAAGTAGGAATAAGAAAACATGTGATTATCTTATCAAATAAAATTATATAAAAAAACTATTTTATATTGTTTTTTTTTTTTTTTTTTTAAACTTGGCAGTGACTACCAAGACCTATTTTATATTGTTATTTTGTAAGATAATGATACGTGTAAATTTATATGAAGTGATTTATAATCATTAGTGATAACATATTTGGCACCATATTCAAATTGGTTCGTGCGATATATCATACAGTACCGCTTTTTAGTATGCATTTTATATTGCTATAATGCTATATATATATATATATATATATATATATATATATATATGAGTCTGGCTAAATTGCTGCCGGCAGCATTCTGGACAGCTGCTGCCGGGGGCATTTCGGTCATTTCCGGTGTTCAAACAACAAATCCGAACCGTTTAACGTGTTCTAAATATTAAAATCTACTTGGATACCAAATTTTACATTTTTTGGAATTTTTTTACTATTTATTAAGCCACTTTGAAAATTTCAGATCACATGGTCCAGAATTTTGTTGCACTGTTCACCCGGATCAGCCAATTTCAAAGTGGCCTAATAAATAGCTAAAAAATTCCAAAAAATGTAAAATTTGATCTCCAAGTAGATTTTAATATAGATTGAATATCTGTATAAAAAAATTTGTTGTTTGAACACCGGAAATGACCGAAATGCCCCCGGCAGCAGCTGTCCAGAATGCTGCCGGCAGCAATTTAGCCATACTCTATATATATATATATATATATATATATATATATATAGCTTCTTTTTCTATAAATCAATTATTTGAATCTTCATATAAATATATAAAATAAGCGTTTATTAAGCTAAAATCACTACTTGTCTTTTGAAATAGAAAGGTAGAGTCTATCTAGATTTTGAATCTACGGTCTCCTACACTACACAGATAATGTTGTTCTTTAGCAAATTAGAGGTTGGTTCTGCTAGCTAATTGTTTTATTTCTTAACTCTCTAATAATTCAAAATATAACACGGAGCTTCGTATCTAACATATAATTAATTAAATTCTTATGCATTTCAATTAACGCAAAATTCTAAGTTTAAAAATATTCTGATTCCATAGTATATAACTATATATGCTTCTCTTTCTTTTCGAATTCAAATCATCAAAATTAAAAAAAATGTGCAGCATTTATATTCTATTATTTTCAATAAACATATGCGAAGACATTTAAACACATCGATCAATCGTGAAGTGGATTGGTTTCAACATTTTAAATTTGTTATTTGAATTCATTCTCTTATGTTTTGAAATTAACACCAGAAAAGAATTGGTAAGATTATGAACAGTACCCTAGTTCTACTCTTCATGAAATTTTATTTGTGTCTACAGCGAAAGTTAGTGCATTTTTTTTCAAAATTATTTGATAAAAAAAACAACAACTTTCGTTAGGGGTGGAGATAAACTTCTCGTAACTCATGTGAGATCGATTCAAAAATTCAAATTTCATTTGGATTGCTGGAGGCCTTTAACTTTGTTATTATGCGTCAGTCATTTATGTATCCTGTAATTTTGTTATTAGGAATAAAGTCAGCTGTTAATTAATTGACATCTACTTTTTTATATTTTACCGCAATTCTTTATATCAACCTTGAGTTCCTGCTTTGGAGTTCTGAAACAAAATCTGTGTATCTCTATATAATATGTATTATGTCGGTTTTCACCGGGAAAATGTTTAATTTGCTCCTCTTTTTCAAACCAACAAACAAAATACTCTCCTCATAAATTATTAACAAAATGCCTTTGTGGGCTCCATTTCCCCGTCCTTTCCTCTCCCTCTCACTTCTCCTTATTTACTCCTACAATTTTATAATTAAAATGGAGGATACATTTAATACTATATGGAAATTTTGGGGACTTAGAAGTGCATATATTTTTCTCCTTTCTTGATCTATAAGTTGGATTAATTTTCTTGGCTTACTTTTATTAAACTTTCTAATATGAGGCATAGGTCAACTTATATTAATTAACATGTGACTTTGACATCATTATTAAAAAAAAAAATACAAAATCATGATGAGTACTAGTTAGTTACTGGTAAAAAGTGTTGCTGTTTCCCAATGTTTTTGTTAGTTGGGGGCATTTTTGTACTACTAATAATTGCTAGTACAATTATATTCTTCTAAATTAAGCCAAAAAAATATGATAATCCACTGTAGCACCACTAATCTCTACTTCTCATTATTAGATCAAACAGAGGAAAGAATAAAAAATAAAAAAATGAAGGCATAAAGATTAAAGATATTTGAACACTTTATGATTATCGTTACTCTAAATTAAAAAATTATTAAAGTGATTTTATCAACAATCTGTATGAAATGACAAAAGTCAGGTTCAACATTCATGTTTCATCTTGTGCAATTCTACTATAACAGATCTTGTGCACTCTAAATTAACCTTCCGAAACAGTGATTCATTTTTTTCTTTTCTTGCTGGTTCACATTATTTACTTAGATTCACGTATTTGTATCAGTCAAACATATTTTTAAATTAATTTAATTGAAGTCAAATTTTCATATAATTTTCTAAATATATAAGATATACTCCTTTATTGTGATACTTAAAATGACTACAAATTTGTTAAAAAAAGTTTCTAATTTTGCAACCCCAAGTTTCTAACCTTCAAACACAAACACAGTACTGAAGTGCTTATTATACAATAAAATATATGCACTTCTAAGTTCACAAAATTTCCATATAGTATTAAATGTATCCTCCATTTAAAATATAAGGTTGTAGGAGTAAACAAGAAGAAGTGAGAGGGAGGGGAAAGGAGAGAGAAAATGGGGCCCATAAGAGTATTTTGTTAATAATTTATGAAGATGGATATTTTGTTTGTTGGTTTGAAAAAGAAGGGCAAATTGTACATTTCCCCATTTTCAACAACTTGTTTCTTAATACAGAATGAGCATACGACGCAGAAAAACAGACAAAGAAAGAGAGAGAGAGAGAGAGATTGAGAGATTGAGAGATCAGAGAGGCAGATACCACAAGGTTTAATAAGAAAAGAGGGGGGGGGGGGGGGGGGGGGGGGGGGGGTTCAGCCACTGTCAAGGTTTCAAAGAGAAAACATGTACATCACAGTATTGATTTGAAATGGAACTATTAATTATAATGTTTAAATTTTTCAGACAAGAAAATATAACTTCTACACAAAAATACAGTCTGTTCTATTTTGAATTTTTAGAACGAGATGTGACACATTGACTGCTGATGAATTTAAATTTTAATATGAGTGTGAAGTAAAACATGTATGTTACTTCTTGAAGCACAATAGTTCATCTCATGGTACTTAAAGTATATCAATTAGTTTGGTGAATAAAGAAACTTAAAATTAATAAAGCAGTCATTAATTAAAATAATGAAAAGAGACGGACAATAAAATTTGTAGCATCCTTTTTAACTATGTTATCCAAATTTGATTCAATATCAAGTTGAAACCGGTTCAATATACATCACGCTGATAAAATTTAATATGGAATCTTGATGCTGGTCGGACACTGCAACCGAAACATTGGTCAAATATGTCGATAAAATGTAAGAAATTAGAAAAGAAAATGGATCCATAAGGGTCTTCTTCTGGATGAAATTATGTGGTCGGCAGTTGGGTT
>JAJGRW010000919.1:407043-700145 GCA_025461045.1 Carex parvula
TTTTAGTTTTTAGTTTATTATTATATGACAAATAAAGTTATATCTAATTTTCATCAATGACCTATTATTTTTGTTTTTAAAATCTTTTTTTGAAGTTATACAATTTCGACAAGACAAATTCTTGCCCCAACAAAAAGTTCAATAACACTTCCGTCAATTTGAGCCAGTTTCATCTACTTTCAACCGTTGTTAATTTTTATTTTTTTTCTCAATAAAATATTCCATATTATTTTGTAGAGAAAGTGATAAAAAAGAATATGTTAGCTTAATGAAAATAATAAATTTCGATTGATGAATCAGCTCTTCAATCAAATAGTCTTGTTTCTTTTGATTTTGTGCATCTTATTGATGTTCTTTTACGTGTAGAAGTCTAAATTTATTTAAGTACGTACCCACCACACATACTCACCAACTTATTGTCTTTTTTTAAATTTTCCTAAATAAAAACCACAAATGACATTATTATTAAAATCTGTATCAAATTATTAACTCATTTCCTCACGTGCATGCTGCTAAAACATTAGAATTGAAAGAGCAGAGCTCAATGATCCCAATAAAAGAATTAATAAGGTATGTTAAAGTATATAGTGATTCTTTATATCCATTCAGATTTGAAATCAATTGACAATATTTACTGATCGTTATCAAAGAATATATAGTATTCGTTATAAATGCATTTTTCATCGTCTATTTTTTTTCGAAAATATTCATTTTGTATGAGATTTTTTTGTTTTATAATATGTCTACGTTACAACACATGCTCATATTATAAGTAACATTTAATTTGAATGGGGTTTGCATTTATATTTAGAATCAATCTATTTTAATGATATTGTTGAATAACTTTTTATGAAAATATGTTATTTGTATGAGTTTTTTTTCTTTTATATTATGTTCCGTTGCAATGCACGGGCTTATACTAGTTTGTAAATATAGGGATAATGATGTTATAGATTTAATATTTTTTGTTATAAAAAATCGAGATAATAATGAAACCTAATATTTTTTTGGGGGAATAACAATGGAACCTAAAATTGACAATGAATAAAAGGAACATTACCAATAACCCTAGCTGCAGCAGCAACTTTTTTTTTTTTTTTTTTATGTTTCAACTTATGAAAGTTTTAAAATAATTTATCTGATTGATTTTGTTTGTTGATAAAGTGGAAATTGAGCATTTAATGTTACAACCAATGATTCATAACCAGGAAAAAAAAAGACCAAATATGTTACAAAAATGAAGTAAACCACCAACAAACCAATCCAATTCAAATCCATGGAAAATTTAAGAGTACAATTACAATAATTTTTTTTAAATACAGAATAAAAAAAATTGAAATTACAACCATCGCAGTAAGAAAAGTAGAACAATACACCAACAACAAACTCCAAATGGAACTTGCAATGAATGAGACTGGAGATGAAACCGTTGGTCTCTACGCAGAGAGGGGATTTGTAAGATTATGTGATATATATCCTCTTACTTCCATTCTTTCGTGTAGTCTCATTTCACTCATTGAATTATACACTCCCCCCGTCCATCGCGTCAGAGATCTCCCCACACCAATCTGCTTAACATAATCCACGTAATTATAATTAATAGTAGATCAATTACAACGAAAAGAATAGGAAATTGCCCAACAGCCATGCCAAGTCCATGAATAGCAAATCAAGACGAGGAAACTGTAAAGAATTTTCCAACTAAAGAAGCATGAGGATCTCACCTTGCATGCTGGATATGCTGAATTTTGTATAGATCTTTCCTTGCATAGATTCTTCTAGCTCATCTGATGGGTAATCTTACCAGTAACTCTTGAAGAGTGCGCACCCTTTTGTAGCTCAGGAAGTGTGTGTAGCTTTTGACAAAGGCAATTCGAGATGAGTAAGGATGGGCATGGCTCCCACTTCTATGTCCCAGTGACATAGATTTGGCAGACGTTCGAGCTTCAGGTTTTTGAGGTTAGCAAACCCTCCAGCTGAACAGATCAGCTCAGTTCCCACATATGAGTCATCAACTAAATGAAGTATCCTGAGGCTCTGCAATCTCCCTAATATGAACATTGGATCTTTCTCAAGCTGAGTATCTTCGAGCTTCAATTTTGTGAGATTTGTTGGGAACATCTCAACACTTGGATCAAACATATTTCTTCCCCACTCTCCGAAGAGAGATAATTTTTGTATCTTCTCATGACAAGGTAAGTCTGTTGTACCACCAAATGGTAGGAACCCATTTGTTTCAATACTGAGAGAGACCAACTGTTCTGTCATTCTCAGCACACCCTTGAGGTTTTGCCACTCTTTTAGAGCCCTTTCATTATCTAGATCCTTGATAATGACAATCTGTAACTTACGTAAGTTGATACAACATCCTAATTGAACAACTAATTCTATCTCTATCCTCGTAGAAACTGTTTGTAGATTTGTATGTTGATCCCATTTTAAAGGTAAATAGAAATCCTCTCCACCATATACATGTCTTAGAGTTGGGATTACGACATCACACAAATCTAATGTTTGTATATATCCTTCGCCAGTTGGTGCTTGCGATCCCTCTAAATCAATGGTTTCTAGATTACAAAAGGAAAAGTTCTTAAATATATCCAGTGGAATACGGCAGTATCTTAAACCCAAATACCTCAATTGTATCAAGTGCTTCGGCCACTGTCTGAATTCGGTCAAATTGACACCCTCAAAGTTTAACACTCTAAGTAGTCTAAAGCCACTATAATTTAGTTTGATAAAGCCATCATCTGGTGCATATTTGTTACCAAAACAGAGTAAAGAACGAGTATTTTCTGAGAAAATACCATCCTTTATGTGAGTGAATGATTGCAGTGCCACACGGTTTGGTTCGCTAGCATCTTTTTCTGTATCGGAGAATACGGTGAAGAAGTTCTTCTCCTTGGCTTTCTGAATAGCCAGGTCCCGTAGAAGATCATGCATACGACAGTATTTGCAGTAGCCGTTCCAAGATTTTTGAGTAACTTGAATCAAGCACCTATAATAATATTTTTCATAAAAATTGACATCAAAGAAGTTGGGAAATATTTGTTTATGAATAAGTAGGTATTTCTTAAGTCAAATTAAAATGAAAAGTAATGAATGCTCAGTTATATCTTTCATCCAAAGTTTATAAAAATGATGAACGCTTCGCTATATAGGTAGGTAGGTATTTCTTAAGGTCCCACTTGGATAGTCCATGGTGCGGTGATAAAAACATAAAATATATTTAGGCAACTCGAAACGCTTTGCTATATAGGTAGCTGTTGCATATACCCGATTTTTTTTTAATGTAACATAAAAATAAAAATAAAAAAACCAAACATAATATTAGATTATTAATATCTCAAGAAATATCACTACCATTGTAAAGCCGGCGGTAGGTTTTGAACTTCTACCATTTCTTTTTTTTGTGACTCGTTTCAATTTGTTTATATACAAATTAATTTCCTTCATGAACCATTTATTTTCATAAGTTAAAAAGTGGGGTCCACTTCTAATCTTCGTTCTCTCTCTATTTCTCACCAGCAACAGAGAACCATAAAAACTAATTAGAGATCAAACAAAAAACAGCAAGGCTAGCTTACCGAGCTCAGGGGGAAAATTATACCTATTAATAGTTTTGTGATCAATTCTAATCATCTGAAGTATTTATTATCGATATAACTATTAATAGTTTAAAATAATTAGAGAAAGATATCTTCGAAACTATATTTTTTAAAATATTTATTATCGATATAACTATTAATAGTTTTGTGATCAATTCTAATCATCTAAAGTATGATTATTAACATATAATAACATTTAGAGAAATAAAAATAATAAAATTATATAAGTATAATATGTTATAAAATTATATAAATGTTTTGACCATCTTCAGGTAATTGTGTACAGTCTCATTACAACAAAATTAAATTTGAAGTAAAAGATAATTAAAACCCTGCTGGTTGGCCTTCGAGCTTATTTCCTCTCTTTAACAGAGGTTATTACAAGTTTCCAAGTTCCAACTCAATAAAGATAAATTTAAAATTTCTAATCAGTTTTATTATTCAAACATGTTTCTCCTTTGCTTCAAAAATTTCTCTCTAATAAAATATGTACGGAAGTTTTATTTTAATGAAGTTTCGTAGACACGTATATTTGAATTTTTATGTTTGACAGTCTGACAATATTGTACAATCCAAGCAAAAATAATATTTTTTAATATGTTTCGTAGGATAAAGAAATACAATGAGATCGAAAGTATAATTTAAAATAATACAAAAATTACAATATTAGCTTTTATTTCAAATAAAAAAATTAATTGTTCTTTTTAATTATATTGACTGGCCAAATGAAGTTATTTTTTCTCTACAATATTTTTATGTTGTTAATATTAGTAGATAACTCAAAAAATTTGAAGTAAAGTTTTCTCTGCTTCTAATTAATTAGATATTAAAAAAAAACATTTAGCTATTTTATGATGAAATTTAGCCACTCAAGTCAATAAAGCAGTGAATCAAAATGAAGACTTAAATATGACCATTGAGAATAATATTAATTTAGCCACTATACTTAATTTAAATATATTTTCTAATTTTAATGGCTTCAGTTCTATTATTAAAATAGCAATAAAGTGTCCACTAGAAACTTAGCCGGACATAAACAATCCGATCTGCATCAAAATTTGTACAAACATTTAGATTCAAGGAGCCATTTAAATTTATTAAGTTTTAAATATGTTTGCACGAATCTCAATGCAAATCGAACGTTTAAGTTTGACTTTGGATGAGGCTTTGTCCAAAGCCCTTTGAACAAAACCCAATCCCTTCAAAGAATATCTACAAAAATTTAGTATCGAAAAAGTACTTGCAAGAGAAAAAAAATGAAAATGGTTTAGTATCGAATTCTTTTCCTGTTCAACACGTTCTATCTTCTCCACACTAAAGGTTCTATAATATCTAGCTAAATGTTAATAATATCTATCTATCTATCTATCTATTAAGAGATGCCAACTAATAACATATTTATTTGAATTAATTTAGTCGTATTTAAAATAATATATTTTTATTGGAAATTAAGCTTGCCGTAAAATAACTTCTGCACTGTCTAACTCCATTTTTGTTTCTCTTCTTTCAGTTGGCAAGGTATGTTAAGAAGTTGTGTATGGATACGGAAAATGTTTTATAGTTTCGCTTCGATCGAAATGTTACAGAAATTGTCTAAAATTTGTAGATGGGTAAGAATTTCTAACAGACTATTTCTCTGAGGTACAATCCTTGACCTTTATGCATTAATTAGAATATACTAAATTTCATGCAAATATTCTTATATAAAATAAAATCTATTTGGTATTATCATTGGAAATTACATTTTTCCTTCTTGGGAGAATGGTGAAATTAAGGAGGTAAAAAGAAGATCATGTGCATATCAGTTCTATTATTAAAATAGCAATAAAGTGTCCACTAGAAACTTTGTTCCAGATTGTATTGTAAAGATAAATTTCTAAAAGTAATGACTTTTGTTTTTTATTGTACGGTTTTCACTTTATTTTTTATTCTCTAACTTTTATATATGTTAATTTTACGATTCAAAGAATATGTACAAAAAATTAGCATCGAAAAAGTACTTGCAAGAGAAAAAAAATGAAAATGGTTTAGTATCGAATTCTTTTCCTGCTCAACAAGTTTTATCTTCTCCACACTACTGGTTCTATAATATCTAGCTAAATGTTAATAATATCTATCTATCTATCTATCTATCTATCTATTAAGAGATGCCAACTAATAACAAATTTGTTTGAATTAATTTAGTCTATTTGTTTGAATTAATTTTGTCTATTTAAAATAACTTCTGCACTGTAACTCCATTTTTATTTCTCTTCTTTCAGTTAGAAAGGTATGTTAAAGTCGTGTATGGATACGGAAAATGTTTTATAGTTTCGCTCCGATCGAAATGTTACAGAAATTGTCTAAAATTTGTAACAGACTATTTCTCTGAGGTACAATGCTTGACCTTTATGCATTAATTAGAATATACTAAATTTCATGCAAATATTCATATATAAAATAAAATCTATGTGGTAGTATCATTGGAAATTACTTTTTTTTTTTCTGGGCTGGGCTGAAAACACATCAACACTTCTTTTATACGTGATTAGTACCATAAAAAATAGGACTGAAAAGGAGGGATACCGATGTACCTTTGCACTAGCTCTGCAAGACATTTCTCAGCTCTGTCCTCCATTGTTCCACCTCCATCTTTCGGTATGAATTCTTCAGCCATCCACATTTTTGTAAGTTGCCTTCCCGAAATGATATCATCTTCTGGAAATGCAGCAAAATAAAGAAAACATGATTTGAGATGGTCTGGCAAGTCTTCGTAACTCTTGGCTAGGATCTTCATGCACTTCTCCCCATCTTCACTACCCCAATCCATGGTCTCCTCCACTTTACTCCAATCACTGTAGGTGCGATCTCTCCTTCTGAGGATACCACCTAGCACAACCAATGCCAAGGGTAGCCCACCACATTTTTTCGTTAATTTTTGGGCGACCTTCAAGAGATCAGAACGGTAATTCGCAGGTTGTATTTGTTGTTGGAAAGCCTTTCTGAAGAGGAGAGCTAGACCCTCATCATCATTTAAGTATTGGAGTTTATACATATCTGTATTGCAATCTGCTGCTTTAGCAACATCATTCAATCGGGTGGTAATTAGCACGCGGCTCGCATTGTCTGGATCGGGTAATGCTATTTCCAATTTCTCCCAAAGATCAATGTCCCACACATCATCTAGGACAATTAAGTATCTTTTAGAACTCAAGGAGCTCTTTAGCTTCAATGGTAAATCCCTACTTGTTATGGGTGGATTTTTGTTTTTCATTCGAGGATCAACAGAGCAAAGAATTTCTCTCAGGAGATCGTTTAAATTGTACTCTTGAGAGATGGACAGCCATGTGCGACAATCGAATTTCCCCTCCAGTTTCTCACTGTTATTAGAGAAATGAATGTGTTACAAATATATAACAAACTTGTACATCGTTAAGAAGATATAATTGGACCAAATTTTAAAACAAATTTATATATCGTTAAGAAATAAATTAATATTATCTGTATTACATGATCTTTGTAAAAGGTTCTGTAACATAATTTGTAATAATTTTACCTAAAGTATTTCAATTACTACATGATTGTCTTTTTTTTTGTTACAAATATATATATACATGATCTTTTCCAATTCCGCACTATGGTTATTTTTTGAAAGCTAAATTTTGTGTCCATGTTAATATTACATGATTGAAAATATGTATTCTTAAGATGATCTGGACCACATTTATTAAAAAAATTATTTATTGTTAAGAGAAGACCCTTTGAACCAGGTTTACGTGCATAAATTTCCATGAAGCTAAGAACATTTGGAGCCATTGGTACCATTTTGTAAATTCTATTCAAAACAGACGCTAATTTTGATTAAGCGTAAATATTACGGTGATGGGGCGGTGATTATTTTGGACTAAATTATCTGAATTATATCTATTGGGTTGTTGAGTAAATTTTCAGTAAACAATCCCTTTACCCATTCTGCCATTCATGTCATGAAAATATAATATAATTTTTTGTTCAACAAAAATTCTGGATTTTGTTCACCATTAAAAAAATGTGCCAGGTTGCCCTAGGTAAGGTTACATGCAAGGTAATTGATAACTAATAGTAATAAAGAATTCAATACAAAATCTCCTTTTTCATTATTACCAGGTTAGATCGAAGCATTGAATTTCATCACTTCTTGAGAAAGGAAAAATTTTTAACAAAGGATTGATTTTCGACAGTTGAGTTCTCCGCAACTAGTTGGTTTGGAATTTAGCAATTTTCTTGTTATAGATTAATTGTTCCACAAAAATTAACCCTCTTTATATAAAAAGAACGGTTTAAAAGAGAGAACATGCACCTGTTGTATACTTTTTGGGCCAGGGTGGTCTTGCCAAGACCGCCAGTACCCACAATCGAGAGCACCGTGCGCCTCGAAATCTTTCTATCAAGCAGCTGCACGATAATCTTTTCCTTGGCATCCTCAAAGCCAACAACTTCTGGATCATCAACCATATCAGAAGGTTCTGAATTATCAACATCATCTAGAGCGCCAAGCTTATCCGGAATTCCCCACTGGATTCCGCGCTTGTAAATCCAATTGAGATTCTTTGTGATACCTATTGGAAATTTAATAGGATTGTGGTTTAGTAGAAGACAAGAGTTATACTTTAATTTTTTTTTTACTTAAGAGAGTACCAAATTATGAAGTACAATAGCTTGATGTATATTCTCTCTCTCACACCTTCCTCATTCACACATCTCAAATATATGGACCTCTAACCTAGTAATTTATACTAGGTTTATAACTCGGTTATTGAGTTAATTCTCTAGAATATTTTACATGATACAAGATACAGAATATTAAAATAACATATATAAGAAATTTCCAGCTCAATCCTCTTAATCGACAATATAAGTCGGTAGAAGTTTCTAGATTTGTACATATATATAGATTCTTTTACCGGTTTTGGATAAGTTGGTTTAGCAGTAACTTGAATAATCTTGATTTAAACAATACCTTCGAGCTTGGCAGGCAGGTCGAGCATGTACATTTCATAGTTTCTTTTAACATCCATCGTAATTTTCGTCTTGAGTTTTCTGAACAAGCTGTTGGAACTTGCTGCACGATTTTCTTCAATCTTTTCCCGGAAGGTACCAATCACATCAGCTATTGTGTCGGCAATTTCTCTGACCTCGTTCAGCCACAGTGTTACCAATTCATCAGGGTCACGTTTGGAATCGGCATCTCTTAGCAAAGCTTGGATAAAGAGAAGCTCCTTCTTCATCTGTTCGATCTGCCCACGCACAGCCTGCAGTTCTCCATATTTCTCGAGCAAGAGAGCAGCAAGGTTTGCCAAAGCAGAGCTCACAGATGAGGTCACAACTTCTGCCATGTATTTCTGATTGTGGGAAGTGTCTTTCGTTTTCTTTTTCTTTTTTTCAATTGGAGAGGGTGGGGAGAGGGGTTGAGAGTGAATTTTACTTTTGTGGCAGAGATTATTGATAGACAAAGCAGCATGAGTGGTTATATATAGCTATACAGAGCTTGGCCGCAGTTTTAAATTTGAGAAACAATTGGTAGATTTTTCATTTTCTTTGGGCGGTGCTAATGTCACAGCTTCTCAAAATAAAATAAAATTAATTAATTAAATTTTGTCATCCAAATCTTGATACACTCAGTTTTAACATAGTTCGTTTCACATGTACAAATAATATAAAGTTGTCACTTATTTCCAACAACCATACATGAAATAACTAACAATATATATCACCTTACAATATCCAACGAGATTTGTGCTTGATTGATCCCAATTAAATGCAAATCGGCTTTTAGTCAATCTTAACATAAACTTACGGCTCATACAAATTGAGATCTGCTTATTTTTTTAATTGCCAAAAACATTAAATTTAATTAGCAGCGTATATATATCTACCTCTTGAATTCAGATCTTTGGAATTTGTGTCAAACTACAACATTTCATTAATGTGATAATATATATAGAGAGAGTGGCTAAGATCAAAGTGGTATGACCAAGGCCTTTGGTGCTACCAAGTCGTTTTTAGATTTTCAAAGTCCAAACGGTCAATCTAAACTGTTAGATGTGATCTCTATATTAAAATCTGGCTGGAGACCAAATTTTACATTTTTTGGAATTTTTTTACTATTTTTTAAGCCACTTTGAATATTGCTGATCACATGGTCCAGAATTTGGTTGCACTGTTTTTACTGTTCACCCGGATCTGCCATTTTCAAAGTGGCTTAAAAAATAGTAAAAAAAATTCCAAAAAATGTAAAATTTGGTCTCCAAGCAGATTTTAATATAGATTGAACATCTAACGGTTTGAATCGACTATTTGAACTTTAAAATTGCAAAAAGTAATTGGTAGCACCAAGGCCTTGGTCATACCACTTTGACCTTAGCCACTCTCTCTCTCTCTCTCTATATATATATATATATATATTTCACTTTTATATTATATTCAACTCTATGCTCATATATTTTTGAAAATATTATTCAAATTAAAAAAGAAATCGGTATAAAATATTGACAATTGGAATCAATTTAAAATTTGATTGATCTATCAAATCTATACAAAATAAACGAAATGACTTATTAAGTAATAGAGTTGTTGGATGGGAAAATAATATTCCATTTCTTAAGAATTAAACTAAGGTATATACCCTCATAAGTTCTCTTCGTTTTTAAATACGCTACCCCTATTTGAAAAGTTCTCTTCATTTCTTAAGGATTAATTTTGCAAAGCGATCACATCTAGGTCCGATAAATACGCTACCCCTATTTGAAAAACTAGAAAAATAATCCCTACATGTCATGCATGATGCTTTGTGATGATATGTCTCTTAACCACGTTTTATTGAGTTATGATCATTAATTTATATCATGTACTTGCATTTAGAGGTATATTAGTTAAATAAAAAAACTTAAAAGAAAGATTTTTCTACCGTATTTTCTTTTAGTAAATAAAAAAATAATTAATACACAAAAAGCAGTATTTATTATGTGTTTTTGAAAGATAAATTAGTTATTTTATTTGATATTATAAATTTAGTAATAAGCTAAGGATAATAGGAATAATTAACTTGAACATAATTTGTTCTTTAGTTTTACTACTTTGTTATTTTATCAAATTATTTGTTCGATTTATGATGTAAATAATTAATTTATAACTATCATAAGAAAATATAAAATTAAAGTACCATAACAAGACTCCAAAAATAAAGTCAGACAAAAGTGAGGTCATGTCATTTAGAGAAGCCTAGATATACTCCGCCTATCAAATTTATGTTTTTTTTGTCAATTAAAACCAAAATGGTTGTATCGACAAAACAGATCTGAATTTGTATGAGCCATAAGTTTATTTGAAAAATAAGTAATTAAATACTAAATATCTATAATATCATGCATAACAACTAAAAATCAAAAGACAAGAGATGGAAGTCAATATTTTGTATCCAATTATATAATTTAGAGATTCACGCCAAATATAATTACTCTTCAATTTATTATTTTTTGTATGGATGATGCAGATTCAAAATCAAATTTTTAATTAATTTAGTCATATTCTATTTGTACTAGTGTTTTGCAAACGGACCGGTCCAGTCCAGTCCGGTTCAGAACCGGCCGGTCCACGGTTCTCACGGTCCACGGTTCCCATGGGTCTACGGGTTTAAACGGTCCGGATCTGGCGGTCTGATTTTTTGTGGTTGGCCCAAACCCGTGCTACGACCGTGGTCCAAATTTACACGGTCCTTTCTGGTCCAAGGTCAGGTCCGGGTCCGGTCCGAGTTCTGGGCTTTATTTATTTTTATTTTTTTCAGTGAGCAGTCCAATAATTTTGATCAGATTCAAAATTCAATTTAGAGAAAATGGCTACATGGATTTTTGTGTTCTTTATATCAAAATAAAGGTATGAAAGTCTAGTTACCAGATAATATAATTTCTCTATACAAAAATATTACCGATTGGTACAGTTTTAACGATTAATTGAGAGAGGTCAGAAATCATAAAAGCTGAAATTCCAGTGACCAGTCCTATAATTTTGACCAGATTCAAAATTCAATTTAGAGAAAATGGCTACATGGATTTTTGTATACTTTATATCAATATAAAAAGGTATGAAAGTCTAGTTTTCAGATAATATAATTTCTCTATACAAAAATATTACAGATTGGTACAGTTTTAATAAATAATTAACAGAGGTCAGAATAGTTAAATTCGGATTGGGTCCGGTTCTACACAGTGCGGTCCAGGTTTGGTCCGGTCCGGTCCTACACGGTTCCACGGGTAAGTCTGGTCTAGTTCTACACAGTTCCACGGGTAAGTCCGGTCCGGTCCTACATGGTTCTAGTGAAAATTAGTGACCCAAACTCTTGGCTAGACCCGTTTCTAGCCAAGGTCCGGTCCGGGTTTGGCCATGGTCCGAGGCGGTCCGGGTCCGAACCACGGGTTGTCCGGTCCGGTCCTGAACCGGCCGGGTTATTTCAATACACTAATTTGTACACATGAGCGGCTGGGTACAAAGATGCGATCTGACCTCGAGATCTGCCATTGAGTTTGACTAGTGAATTAAATACAAATAATCAGCTGGCAGTGCGCTGGTCGTGATGTGCTATGTGAACTGAATTCGTATTCTTTGCATTAGAATCATTTGAGTTAAATGTATCTGCATATCTTGCTATCTAGTTGAATTATTCATACCACGTGAATGCTTTGTGTCTTTGAAGATCTACCTCATTCTCTGCCGCACATCCCGTTTGCTGCATGATGTATCTATGGATGGGTGGATTTTTCAGAGAATTTTTTTTCTTTGAATTTATGCAGCACGCTGTATAATTTTTTTAAAATTTATGCAACACTTTTTTTGAAGATATAATTAGTGTTATCTTTTTCAGAAAAATGCAGGATGAACAAACAAAATATACTTAATTTTTTGGGCACTTAATACATTTAGTATGTATCCTAATTTTATATTATGTGAATCATGCAGGTTCATCTATGTACTTTTCACGCCATGTTATAGCATGATCTTAATCATAGCACATGCCAGAACCTTGAATTCAGATCCGGTGCAGTACCTGACCAAGTAAAATGAGATTTGTATCTTCAGTTCTAGTCTGACACAAATTCCAAAACGGATCTTAATTCAATTTATATTATTTTTTTGTATGATTTACTATTTTGTCATTTTATCAAATTATCTGTTTGATTTCTGATGTAAATAATTAATTAATTACTATTCTGGTATTCTGGTGGAGAATACCATAGTAAAATATAAAACACAAACAAAATAAGAAGACTCTAAAAATAAATTTAGACAAAAGTGAGGTCTTGTCATTTAGAGAAGCCTAGAGATACTCCGCCAATCAAATTTAAGGTTTTTTTTTTATTAAAACCAATATAGTTCTATCGACAAAACAGACATCAATGTTTATGAGCCATAAGTTAATTTATTTGAAAATTAAATATCTATAATACATGCACGAAAAATTAAAATCAAAGTCAAGAGATGGAAGTCAATGTATGTGTTATCCAATTCTATAATTTAGAGATTTATGCTAAGTATAATTACTCTTTAGTAGTATTATATTTTGTGTGGAAGATGCAGTTTTAAAATCAAAATTTACCCAAGTATAAGCTAAAAAAGAAGAACATGAGTTAAGTCCTTTCTTTCACTCAAAGAAAAAGTTATACAATTTAATGCGAAATGGAAAAGTAAAAATACGTGACAACATTATATTTGAGATATTTCATAAAAACTACAATACGTTAGAATTAAAACAAGATTAACACACTTCTGTTGTCATTTTGATCTTTACAATTGAGATATATGTATATTATCAAATGCTAGGTCAATTACTGAAAAACAAAAGATTAAAAAAATTATGTTTGGTTGGATCCACGCATTTAGTATCGCCTAAGGTCAAAAGGAAACACAACATAAAAAAAAAGCCGAAGTACAACTGCCAACTAATTTAGAATGAATGGGAAAGAAATGGTACTTTTAAATGATATCATCAGATCAGTTCTAAAAATTATATTTGGTTACAGCATGAGTTTTTTTCTATGAAAAACTTGTGAAATGAGTCATTTACGTACTTTCTCAGATCTGTTCAACAAAAACTTTCTCAAATCTAGAGCCCATTAAATTAATTGCGGCCTCAATTTCAAACATAATAGGAAACTATTCATTGTTTATATTCTTTTCTAATTACTATCATACTTGCAAAAGTGAAGCAATATAATTTGAATTAAAATCAAACACAAAAAAACATTCCTATATATCACAGTGGATTTGATTAATTTAACAAATAAATTTACATGTTGTAAAATTATATAGGACATGGTAAGCTCTTCAAGTTGGCCTTTTAAAGAAATAGTTATTAATAAATAATAATAATAAATCCAAACAAAATGGAGAAATGGAGAACGTGCCTCTTAGAGAATTCAAAAGACATATATATCCCAGTCAAGTTGTACAAAAACTTTACATGTATTGTATCATCTAAAATAATTCAGTAGAGACTATCAACATCTTGTAGAAGAAATAATTGTAATTTAAAATAAGAATTAAATTAATTTGGCCAACGAAATAGTAGTTTCCCTAGTTGACAATATATGTTTGATATTGATGTGCTGCAAGTAAAAAATATTTTATTGCGATATAAGTTAATTAAAAAGTTTAAAACAATAAATAATCCGAAAAAATAAACGAAATATGTTATTGTAAAAAAATGCTAGCTATTATCTATAATTGAGATGACGTATAATATAATCTGTCATGTCAATGGCCGAAAAAATATAGAATAAAAAAATTAAATATGGTTGGATCCAATCAATTATGATGAAACTATAGAAGAGCAAGTCATAATGGGACCCCAAATCAATTTAAACTGTTGCAAGGGTCAGATGACCTTTGGTTCATTGGAAAACATGGAGTTGAGTATTTAAACTCCCATTTGATGCGTTCTTCAATTCATTCTTAAATGAGAACATGGCATCACATGGACAGCAACATGATAATGTTTTCTATTATCGGATATAAAAAAAATAATTGGCCCAAAATATTTGATTTTCATGACCCTAAAAATAAGGTTTGCATCCTCACTACGCTATCAATTGCGGGGGTGCGGGGGTGTCAGTGATACCCTTTTAACCATTTATCCTCCGCGTACCGTATTCCATAAGGCGGTAATGGGTAATTTAATTTTTTTTGTTAGTTTATCAGGTATTGGTATGGGTAAGGATTTTTTTCGTTAGTTAAACGGGTAAAGGTATAGGTAAAAGCTATTTTGTACCCGTTACCCTATATGGTAATTATATGAGATAAAATTATATTATAATGTTTCAGCAATAATTAGTTATGGTAAAATAATTGCGTGATATTTAATATATGTTTTTTTCTATGATAAAATGTTAATCATATTACTTTTATTTACATATTTTTTAATGAGTTAATTAATTGAATTTGCCCGAAGAAATATTCGTGTTTTTAAATTCTCTTGCTTTATAAAAAAGCAATTTAGTTGGAATCTATTGCACAATTATTTTTTTATTTTATTATTAGTAATATGATTACATATGCGTGAAATGAATGAGTTTTTGATTTTCTATTTGTAAAATAAAATAAAATAAATTATTATATTAGTATTATTCGTTATTCAACCGCTACCGCTTCGATACCCGATAATTTTAACAGGTAAAAGTAGGGTATAGGGTAAGATCAATTCTCGATAATTTTAACGGGTAAAAGTAGGGTATAGGGTAAGATCAATTCTTAATGAGTAAGGGTAGAGTATGAGGAAGATCAATTCTTAGTGAGTATGGGTATGAAAATACTTCCACCCTAACCGCATCCTACCCATTAAGACCTCAAAGTGGCGGTACATGTTAGTCTTGCTGCTATGTCGAAAGTCAAGAAGTTAACAAGTTTAATTAATACTCAGTTTATAGAGAAAATTGAATAAACTAATGTATATATATATTTCACTTTTATATTATATTCAACTCGTATGTTCATATATTTTTGAAAATATTATTCAAATTAAAAAAGAAACCGTATAAAGTATTGACAATTTGAATCAATTTAAAATTTGATCGATCTATCAAATATATACAAAATAAACGAAATGACTTATTAAGTAATAGAGTTGTTGGATGGGAAAATAATATTCCATTTCTTAAGAATTAAACTAAGGTATATACCCTCATAAGTTCTCTTCGTTTAAAAAAAAAGGTTAATTTTTGCAAAGCAATCACATCTAGGTCCGATAAATACGCTACCCCTATTTGAAAAACTTAAAAATAATCCCTACATGTCAAGCATGATGCTTGTGATGATATGTCTCTTAACCACGTTTTATTGAGTTATGACCATTAATTTTTATCATGTACTTGCATTTAGAGGTATATTGAGTTAAATAAAAAAACTTAAAAGAAAGATTTTGCTACCGTATTTTCTTTTAGTAAATAAAAAATTAATGAATACAAAAGCAGTATTTATTATGTGTTTTTGAAAGATAAATTAGTTATTTTATTTGATATTATAAATTTAGTAATAAGCTAAGGATAATAGGAATAATTAACTTGAAGAGAATTTGTTCTTTAGTTTTACTACTTTGTTATTTTATCAAATTCTTTGTTCGATTTCTGATGTAAATAATTAATTTATAACTATCATAAGAAAATATAAAATTAAAGTACCATAACAAGACTCTAAAAATAAAGTCAGACAAAAGTGAGGTCATGTCATTTAGAGAAGCCTAGATATACTCCGCCAATCAAATTTATGTTTTTTTTGTCAATTAAAACCAAAATAGTTGTATCGACAAAACATACCTCAATTTGTATGAGCCATAAGTTTATTTGAAAAATAAGTAATTAAATACTAAATATCTATAATATCATGCACAACAACCAAAAGTCAGAGCAAAATATGCATGCATTAACATCTCAATGCCAAAAGACGAAAAGTTGTTTTTTTAGACAGTGACTTTCTATTTTTTTTATATAAAAATGATTTTATATGACTTTAGATTAAACCTGTGTGACAGTCTCATTTGTATAAGAAATATTTCTTCTTCTATATATGATTGGTAGTTTTTTTGTGTCTTGCTTCCATCTAATTAACATTACAAAGAATTTTTTTAATGAATTTAATTAAACATTATAAGGTTTCACAATAAGTAATAGTAAGAGTAGCTTTCTGGGTAGTTTAGTTTAGTACATAATAAGTAACTAATATTAGTACAATTGCAATTATGTTTCTTAATGTGTCACCAGTTGTCAATTGAGAATTGAGACGAGTAGGTTGGTGATTTAAATATTTTGATCAATTTTTTTAAATTAGATCAATCAATTCTTCTCTACTAAATTAGATCAATCATGTCATTCTCTTCTAAATTAGATCAATCAATTCTTCTCTACTAGGTTGGTGATTTAAATATTTTGATCAATTTTTTTAAATTAGATCAATCAATTCTTCTCTACTAAATTAGATCAATCATGTCATTCTCTTCTAAATTAGATCAATCAATTCTTCTCTACTAGGTTGGTGATTTATGAGGTCACATTTTACACAAACAGGGTTGCTATAATCACCTCATATGCAACCAACAACCCAACACGGAGTCAACTTAGGTGTGCTCCAGAAAGGGGAGAGGAGGGGTTACCAGATCTGACCAAATTCTGTTTACTTGTTATAAAATGTTAAATTTTGAAGAAGAGAGGAATAGAGGGGAAGAAACTTTATATACAAACTAGAGTAGGATTAAAATATTTTGTACCTCATCATGCCTCAACAACATTATCTCTATTATTAAAGTTTAAATAGTCAATCCGAACCGCTCAATATGATCTTCATATACAATGTGTTTGGATGCAAAATTTTATAATTTTTTTGAAATTGTTTTGCTATTTTTTAAAATAGGTACAAAATCACTGTTTTTAGAATATTTTGGACCATTAAAAAATAGTGATTTTGTACTTCTTTATACAATTAGTAAAAAAAAAATATAAAAATTCTAAAATTTGTTATCCAAACACATTTTCATATGAAGATCATCTTAAATAGTTGAGATCAATTATTTATTATATCTATTTTGTATCCTAAAGGGGACATTTTAACAAACTGTTTTGGGAAGAGAGGAACTATATAGGAAAGAAACAAAGAGACATTTGGCTTTCTGATATTGAGTTGTCAATTCATGCATATTTTGCTCTGATTTTTGGTTTGTACTTGACCAACTACAAAATCAAAATAGCAAAGCAATCCTCCGTGCAAATTGACAGCCAAGCCAGGTGCTTTGTTCTGGCTTTTCCCCACAAAAGCTACTCCATTCAGGAAAGCACATATCACAGTATTGATTTGAAATGGAACTATTATGCCTGAGGGCTGTTTCTCAAACAAAAAAATAAAAATTGAATTATTATTTATAATGTTTAAAATTTTGAAGCCGTTTAGTTACAAAAAATTGAAATCACAAGTTTTATTAGACTTGATAGGTGGGCTTAAAGTAACGGAATTAGAATTGCAAATAAACTATTGGGCTTTTCTGCGTTGCTCTATTCATTAATTTCAATGAAAGGAATTACAATTGTTGGGCTTTATGGTATTGTATACTGATTCACTGAAAGGAGGTATAATTGTATGGGCTTTATGGTAAATGCATACTAATTCTGGCCCAAAATTAATTCAATGAAGGAATTAGAATTGTATGGGCCTTTTGGTAATTGTATAATAATTCTGGCCCAAACATATTTCAATGAAAGGAATTATAATTGTATACTAATTCTGGCCCATTATGCCCACTTTACCATCGCTTTGCAGTTTGCACGCAAACTCCTTTTGTTTTCTTCATTGTAAATTGTAATGAATGAAAATAATGCCTTAATCTTTTCAAATTCTTATATAATTGTAATCTATCATGTTAATCATCTTATAAAATTCCTTGTAAACTTTTTTATATTGGGACAATTTTTTTTTATTAATAATGCTTTCACCGTAGGTGGATCTAGAGGTTAATTATGAGAGCTAAGCCATTCCTATGAATTAAAAATAAAAAAAAGTGACCACAATAATTCAAAAATATTTCATATTATAAGTAATAAAAAGTTATTTCATTTAGTGCAAAGGAAATTTAGGAGCAAGTACATTTATATAATTGTATTTAAATTATATCTATCGTTTGGTGAATAAAGGACTTCAAATATAGTCTTCTTTAATTAAAACAATGAAAAGAGACACACACAATAAGCTTTACAATGCTGCTAAAAAACAATTAAAATGAGCATTACTAACCATTTTCTATTTCTATTTCTTTTCTTTTCTTAAGAAATAGAAAAGAAATGGAGCAATTAGCGGGCACATAGTACATACATTGTCACCGACCCGTTTCATTATACAAAATGAGCATACGCCACATAAAAACAGAGAGAGAAAGAGAGGGAGAGAGAATTGTCCAAGAAGGCAGCATGTGGCTGAAATTAGTATGGTGTTAGTTGTAAGATGTGTAAGTGTGTGATAATCAGTATGAGTTGTAATTCTTTGAATTTGTCAACATTAGCATCATCCATCAAGTTTTTCAAAAAAGAGAGAGAGAGAGATTGAGAGATTATTAACACAATTTGGACCATCGACGACGGAGGAGACTCGCGTTGCTTTGTCGATCGCCTGTCCTGATTCCGGATGTGCCACATCCACGCGGTACTTTTACAGTTGTGAGGTCAATTCAAGCTATTTTTCCTGGTATTTTAATTTTTAGGATTCTTTTTTTTCTCTGTTTTTGTCAAAATCAAGTTTTGATATTTGACCCTTCCTCTGGATCTCACTTCTCACCAGGTTTGTTTTAGCCTGTTATCTTATTTTTATAGCACTGATTATTGCTTTGTCTCATAATATTATAAAATAACTCAGTATGTGAAATCTTCACTCAAAAGGGACAATTAATCACCCCAATAAATTCAAATTACTAGTTTCATCTTTTGTAGTTTATAATATTTGTAAGATTTATATTTCAGTCTTTCTTATAAAATAGAATTATACTACAATAACTTATGAGTGAGGCTACGGTGCTATGCATAGCACAGATTGGTCCGTGCTACGGCTCAATATTTGAGTTTTCAAAATTCTAACGGTCGATCCGAACCGTTCAACATGATTATAAAATGAATATGTACTTGCAAACCAAATTTTACATTTTTTTCGAATTTTTTTACTATTTTTTTAGATAGGTAGAAAAATCACTTGATCTGAAAATTCTGGACCATCCAAAACAGTGATTTTCTACCTATCTAAAAAAATAGTAAAAATTCAAAAAAATATAAAATTTAGTTTGCAAGTACAATTTCATTTATAATCATGTTGAACGGTTTAGATCGACCGTTAGAATTTTGAAAACTCAAATATTGAGCCGTAGCACGGACCAAACCGCACTATGCATAGTACCGTAGCCTCACTCATAACTTATTCAACCTTCCAATTTCAATGTTTTTGTTCTCCTCCTGAGAGAAAGAGAAACAATTCATCTGCCTAAGGCAAAAGTGCTTCTTCAAGTTTCACTTGGAATAAACATCTAAGATGCTTCTCACTTTCTGTTATTTATGGTTACAGAACAACCAAGAAGATCTCACTTTCCAATCAACAATTAGTTCCATGTCTTTTGCATCAGCATAGATCCAAGGATCAGATAACATTCACACTAAAATCCATAGCGGTACGTCCAATAATATTGTTTTTTTTCTTTTTCCTAGTTTAGACTAATATTGATTTTGGGATATGAATCATGTAGTAAAGAAACTTAGATCAACTGATCAAGAAAGATATATATGGTGCTTTCCAATGTTATCTACAGACAAATTACTGTCTAGATGATAATTAAAGTGTATTTTGCCATATTAATTTTAAATCAAATGTGATTCGGTCACGCTATGTAGCTAGTATTTTGATTCACATCACTTGTGAAACAGGTTGCAATTCCATTATCATTTCAAACATCGTTCAAAATAAGATTTCTGATAGTATGTTGAATAAAGGAAAAGAAAAGGCCCAACAGAGACCATCAAAGAAAAGGTCTAAAATCTGGAATAGTTTTACTGAGGAACAACAGCCTGATGGTAGTAAAAAGGCAAAATGTAACAATTGTGGAGAACTCCTAGTTGGTGATAGCAAGAAGGGAACATCTCATCTTTGGCGACATCTCAAAAGTGTTGATTGTACTGAGCCCCCAAACAAGGATGCAAGAACTACTCTACTATCTTACTCTTCTGGAAACAGAGAGAACCAATTGGGATATGTCCAACAAACAAACACAGAAACTTCTGGATGCCAAGATAATAATTTGGGAGAGAACCATTTGGGATATGTCCAACAAATAAACACAGAACCTTCTCGAAACAGAGAGAACCAATTGGGATATCTCCAGCAAACAAACACAAAACCTTCTGAATGCCAAGAGAATAATTTTGGAGAGAACCATTTGGGATATGTCCAACAAATAAACATAGAACCTTCTGGAAACAGAGAAAACCAATTGGGATATATCCAACAAACAAACACAGAAACTTCTGGATGCCAAGATAATAATTTAGGAGAGAATCATTTGAGATTTGTCCATCAAATAAACATAGAACCTTCTGGAAATAGAGAGAATCAATTGGGATATCTCAAGAAAACAAACACAGAACCTTGTGCATCCCAAGAGAATAATGCAGGAGAGAATCATTTGGGATATGTCCAACAGATAAACACAGAATCTTCTGGAAACAGAGAGAACCAATTGGGATATCTCCAACAAACAGACTCAGAACCTTCTGGATCCCAAGAGAATAATTTGGGAGAGAACCAATTGGGACATGTCCAACAAATAAACACAGAACTTTCTGGATTCCAAGAGAATCATTTGGAATATGATCAGCAAAAAAACCGAGAGCTTTTTGTGAGAATGGTAATCGATAACAAAAGGATGTTGGAACATGTGGAGAATCCTTTTCTGGAAGAGTTTGCAAGATTCCTTCAGCCATCGTATAGCCATGTAACTCGGAGGGATGTTGAGGAAGACTGCCTCACCTTTTATAAAAATGAGAAAGCCCAGTTGAAAGAGAAAATCACTAAGCTAACTTCTAAAGTCAGCTTTAGTGTGGCGTTGTTCTATAATCCAAAAGACCGGTGTCATCTTTTATGTGTTGCAGCACATTTTATTGATAATGATTATAGATTGGTCAAAAGAATAATTGGGTTTGTGGAGTTGGATTATAATGCACAGGTAGGATTTGATGCTGAGAGAATCCTAAATGATTGGGGACTTGGTAAAAAAGCTTTTGCATGTACTACAGAAAGGTATTACTTTAAAAGTGCAGACAAGTCCAGTCGAACATTGGACGTGAGGTGCATTCTGGAGTGTTTTCGTTCAATAGCTGATATAATCTACCAAATAATTGGATCAGATTATGATAGGATTAAAATAATAATGAAGGACCTGAATGAATCTCCAGAACAAATGTGCTATTTCAATCGAATTGCAGCGGAACATAATCTTGCTCCTAAATTTGAATTTTGTTTTAAAACCATTGGTGTTGAGCTCAATATTTTAAATGATGCTTGTACCTACAAAAATGTTCTTTGTGCATTTGGTAACAGGAATGTAGGATGGAGCAAAGTGGAGGAAGTTGTTCCCTTTCTAAATAAAATAAATGATGTGGTTGTGAAGCTCCCTTCCCTTGAATTTCCCACCTCAAATTTACTTCTAAAATTTGTTTTCGAAATCAGTGATGTCCTCCTATCAGAGGCCTCTCCTGTTTTATCTGCTCATACGAAAGATGCTATAGATTCCTTGTTAGATAATTATTTGGCTAGTTGTGATAAAATACTGCTGATTGCTTCCTTGTTAGATCCTCGATTTAAATTCAAATTATTGAAACGCTGCATTCAAAAAATTAAAGCCGATGAAGAAGATTTTTGTAAATTCTTCTGTAGTTTGTACGATGAATATCAAAGTGAAAGCACAGTGATATACAGATTTGACCGTTTGTCTCAAATACCAGAGCTGAATAAGTATTTTGAAAGAAGTTTGGTGGAAGAGGGAGATGCGAATTTTGATGTGTTGGGTTGGTGGAAGGATAGTGAATTAGAATACCCGATTCTTTCTAAGATGGCACGTGATATTCTTGCTATTCCAATTTCTTCCTCGCTTACTTCAGGCACAGAACCTGTGCAAGAAATTATTCGTGAGATATTTGATTCTACAGTTGATACAGGGATGTCCAAGGTCTTGGTTTGCTGCAACAATTGGTTGAGATCTGGTCATAATGCTGGTATGGCATCCATATACACACCCTTTTTTATATAGATGTTGATATGATGTTTACTCAATTTACTTGTGATTATTTATCTACAAAATTTTCAGACCCAAATTGTAGTTTCAATTAATAATTTCTTTATAGTATTGAGTACTTGTTTATTTGACACCTGCTATATAGCCTATAAAGTTTACTGCATCTAATTTTGGCTCATGCATTTTCTCCTTTCCTTCATAAATAGTTGATAAAATGAGATATCCCTCCGTAATCCAATTTTCTTTTAGATAGTTCCTTTTAGATAGTTGATAAATAGCACTCTGTTTTTCCCAGAACTTAAAATTTTGAGCTTGTTTACCCATTACAGTTTCCTGAGTTTTGTTGTTGAATTGTTCAAACTTCAAGTAGTTCGGTCAAAGTTAATTTCCATATTCCGATGTTAAAAAAAATTCATTTACTACGGCTTCATATACAGAGTAATATGCCTTTACAGTTCTGTTGTCCGAAAATTATTGTTTTCTATTGCACTTTTACTTTACCAGCACAAAGAGTTTCTAATTAGAATTAATAGTCCGCACAGATTATAAGCTGAAATTTTTATTTATAGCATAAAAAAAAAATAAACCAAATCACCTCGGTTCTGGGGAAATTCAAAAACTGCTCAGGCCGCAGGGCTATTGTGCGGCCCCAAAAATAAGGGTCCGCACAATGTCCATGCGGCCCCAGTCAGGGATCCGCACAATGCCCATGCGGCCCAACTTTTTCCTTTTTTTTGTCTAAGGAAAAATTCTGAGATGTCTCAACTTTTGTGAGACTGTCGTGTACGATGCCTATTTGGATATAGCGCAGAGGCTAGTATTATATGTGCCTCGAGATTTGTGCACAACGTATTTTAACAGTTTTGAGTTCTCAAACTTTTAGATATCTCAAAGGATGCGAATTCCAAGAATAAAGATATTGGATTGTAATAATTGTGCCGAACCCCACCTTTGAAAAAAGACATTGGGTTCTCAAACTTTGACCTAAATCTCGCAAAAGTTGAGACATCTGAGAATTTTTCTTTAGACAAAAAAAAAAAAGTTGAGGCCATAAGAGCATTGTGCGGACCCCAGTCTTTGGGGCCGCACAATGTCCCAACGGCCTGGTAAGTTTCGAATTCTGACCAAACCGGGGTAATTTGTTTTATTTTTTTTTTATGCTATAAATAAAAATTTCAGGATAATAAGAGACGAAAACTATACATGATTCAAAATTTCAAATGCATCAATGTTTTGAGGTTTTATATAAAATATAATAAAAAAGAATGAATACATTTCATTATCATTCTTATGCTTTTCCCTGGAAGATAACATAGAATAAACAAAGTTCTTTTTAGATAACTTGAAATAAACATAATTTAACACTAATATATATTTTTTATATTATTTGTGATGTGAAGCAGGTAAGTATGTGGTTGCCAAAGATAACATCACAGAGAAGAGGCATCTTGAGCAAGTTTTCCCTAAACACTCAAATAATAATAACAGTGGTGTATATGATCAGATAAAATGCCAAGAGTTGCTTGCTAAGCTGGTAATGTCAAGTGAACTTCCATTCCATTTTGTGAAGAGTACTTGGTTCATTGAATGGGCAAAAAACCTTCAGCCTATGTACACTCCGGGTAATCTGGCTTCTTTTAAGACAAAGTGCCTAGGTTTCTACCAAATAGAGAGACGAAGGTTTAAAGATCTCCATGCATATGAGAACAGGTTTGCAAATTCCACACCAGAAAGATATTGCTTTAGTGTCCACAAAGAAGAAGGAGCCATCATGGGGTATATATGTGTTACGGCACACTTTATTGATAATTCATTTAATTTGGTCAGAAGAATAATTGCTATGAAAAGCATGAACAGTTTTGATATAACAGAAAAAGTACAGAGATGCATAGACAAATGGGATCTTCCTAAAGAGGTACATGCATTTACAACTGAAATAATTAATAATCGGTCTCTCAAGGAAATATTAGATGGGTTGACTTGGGGTGTTGGGGCAATCAATTTGCATTGCATTGTTCAGGGGTTGTTCAATGAACTAGTGATGTTTTTATGGAATGAACTGGATAAAGTATTTGGATCTATCAGGAAGATGATCAAATTCTTGGTTGAAGCTCCTAACGGGATGGATACTATTAATCAACTTGCTATTAAACTTAAAATTAATTCCCCAAAATTATATCTTCAACTTGATGATGAGAGAAGGTGGGACACAACATTGAACATGTTATCTGATGCACTTGCATACAAAGTTGTTTTTGAAGCATATAAAGGTTATGATGAGAGCTTCCCTTTATGTGAAAATTGGTATGAAGTGGAAAGTGCTGTCAAACTTCTGAAACCAATTTATGAAGCAGTTACCATTCTCTCTTCCTCTCAATATCCCACATCGAACTTGGTTTTGAAAATTGTTTTTGAAATCCATGATGTGCTATCACATGTTGTTTTCAAAACAAATAATGATTATAATAAAGGAAAATTCTTAGATTGCTTGATGATAATTTCATATAGTTATTTGAAAGATTGCAATAATGTATTGCTAGTTGCCTCTCTATTGCATCCCCAATTCAAGTCTACCTACTTGGAACGTTGCTATACAGAACACATCTCTAACAGAGAGGAAATTAATAAATGTATTGGGGACCTCTGCATTATGTTTGAAATTGAACATGATGGTGGAATGTTAGAACTTGAGAGATACTTGCAAGAAGACCGTCTAGAGGTCAGAGATGGTGATTTTGATGTTTTAAGATGGTGGAAGGATAACCAATATAATTATCCCATTCTTTCAAGGATAGCACGTCATATTCTTGCTGTCCCTGTTTCTGCACTACCCTCTGAGTCAGCTTTTTCCAATCCATTTTCTTCGGGATGCTGGAAAATGTTGAAGTTCAGGAAATTTGCGAGTCAATTAGGTCCAAGGACAATGGAAGCTTTGGTGTGCTCTAATAATTGGCTCTTAGCTGCAAGTAGTAATGGTAAGCAACATCCATCTTGTATTTGGTGAACTTTATTGATATAAATATAATTACCTGCACAATTTTTTCAACAGATTTTTTTTTTTCCAATCATTTAGCAAGATTTAAAATCATTCATTAATTAACTTTGAACGTGCAGAGCATTACTTTCTAATTTCCACTTTCTATAAGATGTTTCTTTTGGAGAAATTTTTTCATCTTTATTCAAATAAATATTTTGTCCAATAAAATGTAAAAAAAACTCTGCTTACCTCTTAGGTTGAGAGCTTTTTCGAATTTGGTATGGAACAAATCTCTATTTGTTAAGTCTGAAGTCTGGGCCAGTGGTTACATATAAATAGTGGACATTTGGACAAAAAAAGGTATTAATTCGGTCTAAATGAATCGTGTAGTTCCCACATTTGATCCCAGTTAATTAGTTGATTATGTAACAACTCAAACTATCCAATACCTATTCATCCAGCTTAGTTGATTATTGTCCTTTTTTCTTCTGATGATTTAAAACAAGGGAAATTTGTGCGAAAGGGGGCAGAAATAGACTTGGTAAAGAAGCACATTCCACCGTCATACAAATGCCCGTTACGAGCCTGTGACGTCTGGTCCATAAATTTTCTTGAGTATGGTTTGAAGAGAAGGATGTCAGAAGTAATAGTAGCTATCGGTGGTGCCAAATTGACTGCTGAGAACATGCAGTGTCTCATCAAACCAATTGACGAGGATGGAATTGACAGATGGATTCATAGTGAGGTACGTTTGTGTTATACAATGAGAAACCTGTTGGAAACTTGGCTGATTGCAGCAGCATTGCGCTGGTACAAACTGGTAAACTTGCTGGTACCAAACAGAGTTTTGACACAAAATTCTGGTAAACAGAAAACTGCTGCTGAACAGAACACTAACTTCTCAATATGCTGGAATTTTATTTTCTTACACCTTGCAATCAATTACATAACATTCTTACATATTTATAACAAGTACATCTATCTAATTTTAGATCCCACTACTTTGTATAACTGCACTACAATCTAAATTTATCATCTGTTACCATAAATACCCTGCTGACCAGAACTTCAGTTCATGCTTTTTGAGGCATATCCTGCTTCTAATTACTGAATTTACTAAAATAGAAATTGCTAATTATAGCACCCACGCCTCTGACACTAATTGCAACTTTTAATCAATTTTTAACACTCCCCCTTGATTCAAAATTGCCAACTCCAAGTGCTGATCGGAATTGCTCGAATTTGCTTTGTGTAAAACTTGGTTGAACTCACTGTTCTTGCTGCTACCACTTCTTCTATTGGTTTATGCCATTTTTCATTTTCTGCTGCTTTTTCATAGGTTGTAGGCTCTACAACAAACAATACTTGTGTTGCTTCATACAATTTCTGCACAGATTTCATTTTTCTTATGGGTGTGTCAGTACCAAAATTACGCCTGCTGTAAACTCTGACTGTTGGTGTATTGGGATCAGGGTTTTGGCTTCTATCAGGACTATCTTGTGTAAATCAGGACCAAAACTGCTGCTATTCAGATCTGAACTAATTGAGCTGCTTGGCTGTTGATGTACTTCATCTTCCACATCTAATTATGTAGATTCAACAATCTCTACTCCTTGTTTTATTTCATTACATTTCCAATTTGCCTTTCTCATCAAACAATACATTACTATTAATCACAAACTTCTTGCTATCTGGATTGTACAACCTGTATCTCTTCGATTGTATGCAATTACCAATAAATATGCATTTTTCTGATTTTTCATATATCTTCCTCCAATTTTGTGAATTGATCAAGGTGTATGCAACACAACCAAATATTTCAAATGCCCAATTCTGGGTTTTCTCTCATGCCATGTCTCATATGGGGTTCTATTTATAACCACTTTGGTGGGAGATATATTCAATAGGTATACTGCAGTTGCTACTGCCTCAGCCCAAAACTCATTTGGTAATCCTTTTGCTTTTAACATGCTTCTTGCTAATTCTACCACATTTCTATTCTTTCTCTCAGCTACCCCATTTTGTTCAGGTGTATAAGGTGTGGTGAACTCGTGGTGTATTCCTTCTTTTTCACAAAAATTTCTGAATTTTGTTGATTGATATTCTCCCCCTCTATCTGGTCTTAGTACTTTTATTTTTTTACCAATTTGATTTTCAGCAAATACCTTGAACCTTTTGAAGTGCTCAAAAGTTTCACTTTTGTTTTTCAAGAAATAAACCCAACTCATCCTGCTATAGTCATCTATAAAGAGAAGAGAATACCTGCTACCGCCCAAAGATGTTGTTTCCATGGGCCCACACAAATCAGTATGTACTATCTCAAGAACTTGTGTCGCCCTTCTTGCTTGGCCTTTGGGAAATGGTATTTTAGCTTGCTTTCCATAAATACAACCTTCACATATATCTATTTTATCTATTTCTTGTAGCCCATAAACCATCTTCTTTTTACTTAACAATTTTAGCCTTTAGCCCATTGATATTTAGGTGACCAAATCTAAGATGCCATAACTCAGATTGATTCAACTCCTTCACTGCCATTACTCTTTCCTTTACACGTGCAATTTCTAATGGAAACAGTTTGTTGGTTGCCATACTAACCTCTATCAAAATCTGGTTTGTGGTTTTATCCTTAATTACACAGGTTTTCCCTTCAAACAAAACTAAATATCCACTTTCCATCAATTGCCCGATGCTTAGATGGTTTTGTGACAACTTTGGAATGAAATAAACATTGTGCAAGTATTTCATACTATTTTGTTTGGTGTGTATTGCTACTGTACCTTTGCCTTCCACCTCATTTGGTTTGCCATCGCCAAGCTTGACCTTCAATTTGTAGGTTTCATCTAATTCTTCGAAAAGATGTCTATTACTTGTCATGTGATTGAAACAACCACTATCCAAAAACCAGATTTCTGATGCATCTGTTTCAGTTTCACTATAAGCCATAAATACCTTGTCTTGTTCTTTCTTTTCTTCCATAAAACTTGTTTGTTTTTTTTTTTGAAAAGAAGTGGGGAATCCCACCGATTTCCATTCAACATGAAAACCCTTACATTGTTTTGATACCAGGTACCACCTATCTGGTACCACTAGCATAGGACTTACAAAATCAAGGTATGAAGAACATACCTCATCAACCTATCTATTCAAAACTTTACAAACTAACCAAGTAAAGCATCATAACATCCCAAAGAAAGCAAATTCATACAAAACCAACTGCTGCATACTTATTTAGAAACAAAAGACCCTAACAAACTACCATTAACTTTCTTGAACAACTACCATCAATTGCCTACATCACCTGCAACCTGTTCTTCATAGGAAATCATCTCTTGCCCATGCAAAGGGATTATAACCTGTCCTTCCTCCATTGAACTGATAAGTAAACCTGCTAGCTCCTTTGTATCACAAGGCAAAATGCAATGTAACTTAGTAATGGCATCATATGTCTGATGTTGACACCAAAACTTAACTAAAGAAATGATCTGTGCCCCTATAAATTGTAAACTTTTAGCATTACCATTCTTAAAATTAATCTATTCCTTTCTAGCCATACACACCATAGCACTGCACCTCTAATCATTTCTACTATATTTGAATCTTTCATTGGAATATAACCATCTATATCCCATAAGTCAACTATAGTATCACACTCAAATGTAAAACCATTATAATTTGCAATCCAATCAAAGTTGACTAACAAACTGACAATGTAAAAACAAATGACTAACAGATTCGTCTTCTTGACAAAATACACAAGACTTAACACCGGTCCATCCTTTTTTACATAAGTTATCTTTAGTCAAAATCCTATTTTGTTTAAGTAACCAAACAAAAATCTTTATTTTCAAAGGCATATGTGCGGACCAAATACTTTTGAAGTCTAAATTAGGGATACCCCCATATCTAACCAAGTATACAAAGAATGTACTGACCTGTTGTTGACCATCTCCATAAAATTTTATCATTAAAATCTGATAATTGAAAATATCTGAAATGATTAACTAGCTCATTCCATTCAGATTGATACACCCCTACCAGTTGTCTAGCAAATTCAATGGAAATACTATTATTATGAAAAACCTGAGAAACTAAAATGTTTTTATCATATGCTATTTGATATAAATTAGGATATATTGCACTTAAAGAAACATGCCCAATCCACCTATCTTCCCAAAATCTCACAGTACATCCATTGCCAACTTGCCAACTGGTACCTACTTCAATCAAACATTTATCTTTCATGACCTCTTTCCAAAAATGTGAAAAAGTACCTACAGCACCTGTCACGCTATACTTAACCATTAGAATTTCCTTCCAAATACCTGTAACCTCATCATCATAGAATCTTATTAACCATTTAGCAAGAAAGGACCTATTAATATTTTGCAAATTAATCAATCCTAAACCACCTTGTTCCGTTCCTCGACATACCTTACTCCACGCAATCAAAGGTATCCTTTTCCTAGAAGTACCTGACCATAAAAATTGTCTTCTTATCCTGTCAATTTTAATCATAATCTGTCGAGGCATCCTATAAAAGGATAACCAATATATAGGAATAGAAGACAAGACTGCATTCAACAAAGTAACTCTACCTCCTAAAGACAATAATTTTCCTTTCCAACCTTGTAATCGTTTATCTATCTTATCAAGAAGATTGTCCCAGCAGTTAACCTGTAATTTCTTCCAATGAAGTGGAACCCCCAAATAGGTAATAGGAAATCCCACTACCTTACACCCTAATTGTTTAGCTAAAATTTGACCCTCCTCAACAGTTAAATTAAGAGGTACCATCTCACTTTTATCGAAATTAATTTTCAAACCTGACAAATTTTCAAAACAAAGCAGAATCCACTTTAAAGAATTAATCATTTTCCTATCTGCTTTTAAAAATAGTAATGTGTCATCCGCAAAGTGCAAATTAACACATTACCAAAATTAGGAAAATTCCCTAACCCTTGAATCAATCCAGCATCCTGAGCTTTTTTTAAAATTTTATTGAGAACATCAGCTACTAAATTAAACAAAAAGGGCGACAATGGATCACCCTGTCTCAAAATTCACACATGTGTTACCATAATATATCTACCTTTAATAAAAGCCGTTTGCGACCGATCTATCAAATCATTCATACAAGAAGATAATCTATCAGTAAGGCATTTAGTTATGATTTTCATACTACAGTTAATCAAGCTAATAGGTCTGTAATTTTTAATTTCATTTGCATTTTCCTTTTTAGGTATAAGACATATCACAGCCATGTTTAATTTATTCAAGTCTAAAGTATTATCATAAAAAGCTTGCACTAATTTCATAAAATCAGCACTAATAGCAGACCAAAACTTTTGGTAAAACAAAAAAGAAAACCCATTTGGACCTGGAGCCTTAGATGGGTTGCATGCAAATACTGTTTTACTGATTTCCTCTAAAGAAAAAGGACTTTCTAACTGAGAACTTTGGTCACATGTTAATCTATCAGATATATCCCAAATTTGATCTTGGACATCCACCATTCTAGCATTAGAAGTACCTAACAAGTCAATATAATATTGATGAACATGCTTTTTTATAACCTGAAGATCATAGATAATTGTCCCATCAATATCCATTGATAAAATAGTGTTTCTTTTTTTCCTAATTGAAGCTTGTATGTGAAAGAACCTTGTATTTGCATCCCCTTCTAAAAGCCACTTAGTTTTAGCTCTCTGTTGCCAATAAAGTTCCTCATTTTTGAAAATCTGTTTTAACTCAAGTTGACACTCACTCCATTGTAAAACCTCATCATCATCATAAAACTTGTTTGTTGCTCATCCCTTTGCTTCTTGTAGCATTCTGCTTGATAGTGCCCGAACCTATTGCAATAATAGCATTGTACATCTTTCCTTTGCAATCTGCTAGATTGTTGGAACTGGTGGAATTGTTGCTGATTTTGCTGGTACCGCTGCTGGAATTGAGGTGGAAACTCATTGCTGGTGGTTCTACCTTGACTCGACTCCCCCTTAGTGTAAAACACCCTTTCATCGCCTTTCTCCTCTGATCTGGACATCCTAGCTTCATGGGTCTGCAGTGATCCCATTAGTTCATCAAATGAATAGGTTGAAAGATCCTTTGATTCTTCAATTGCTGCCACCACGTGATCAAATTTTGGTGTTAGACTTCTCAGCACCTTTGTCACCACGGTTCGCTCTGACATGTTGTCTCCATATGTGCGAATTTGGTTGATAATGGATGTGACTCTTGACAGAAAAATCTGCACTGTTTCATTTATTTGAATGTGGAGAGTCTTGAAATCTCGACGAAGGCCTTGCAATTTGATGGTCATATCTCATGCGCTTCCCTGAAATGCCATCTTCAAGGTTGTCCATGCTTCTTTAGCGGTTGTTGCTGCAGCAATTTTGGAGAAAATCATATCGTGAACGGCTTGTTGGATGAAAAACAACGCTCATGCATCCTTCCTCTGGGTTTCTTGCAGATTAGGGTCTTGAGTAGGAGCACCTTTATCTACTAATTCCCACAAACCATGTGATTTGAACAGCGTGGTCATCTTGATGCTCCAAAATTCATAGTTTTCACCTTTGAACAGCGGAATTGCAGGTTGAGTCACGTTGACGATGTTGCCCATTGTTTCAGCCATCTGTGCCCAATGGATCAACTTGCTCTGATACCTAAGATTGTTGGAAACTTGGCTGATTGCAGCAGCCTTTCGCTGGTACAAACTGGTAAACTTGCTGGTACGAAACAGAGTTTTGACAGAAAATTCTGGTAAACAGAAACTGCTGCATAACAGAACTCTAACTTCTCAATATGCTGGAATTTTATTTTCTTACACCTTGCAATCAATTACATAACATTCTTAACATATTTATAACAAGTACATCTATCTAATTTTAGATCCCACTACCTTCTATAACTGCACTACAATCAAAATTTATCATCTGTTACCATAAATAACCTGCTGACCAGAACTTCAGTTCATGCTATTCTAGGTACATCCTGCTTCTAATTAATGAATTTACTAAAATAGAAATTGCTAATTATAGCACCCACGCCTCTGACACTAATTGCAACTTTTAATCAATTTTAAGTTTTTAACAAAACCTCCTATCACAGCAATGCTTGGTGGGGTCCAGTTCCATAATGCAACAATAGTTCTAATGTTTCTCATTAATCGAGCATGGTATAGAGTATGTCTTGATAATAAAATAGTGCACATGCGGTGTATCCACCCTGCTCACTATTTTTCATTTCCTTGATTTATGTTATGTTTTCACATTTAACAATAATTGCATAATTCTGGACCTGTTGATGAAAATTAAGCACAAATTCATCATGGATAGTTGTATACTTAAATGTCTAGTCGGGATACATATCAAATGGTGGCAATAGGTGCTACCAAGCATAATATTTGCAATATTCGATTGTTCACACTCTCTAGTTTCAATGATCAGATTTTACTCTTAACTACGAATGGATACATTTCACAGGTTATCAACTGCTATATTGGTATAATGAACAATCAAAGAAGTACATCAGGTAACATCCTAAGACTTAGCACACTCGATAGTCAACTATTGCAGTTAAGGGGATCGTCAATGGAAGCATTTAGTGAACGCATTTTGTCTAACATTATTGAGAAGGGCAACAGTTTCCTTCAAAATGAACTGGTAATTTTCATTAGTATATATATGAGATGTACATTACAATTTTTACTTCTTACTTGTTGAACTAGCAATCATAATTTGTAGGTATTCATGCCAATCCACGTACAAAATCATTGGTTTGTTGGGGTTTTAAATGCTTCAAAGAAGGAATTCCAAATATTGAATTCCTTGAACTCATTGGGTGGACCATATGAAGAAACAACTGAATATCTGGTATATATTTTCTGAAATAAGTATTGCTCGCATATGCTATTATACCATGTAATGATTGTCATATATTTGCATTATTTTCCATTCAGAGATTAGGAATTCAACAGTGTATTGATGCTGTTATTTCGAAAATGTCACAAGCATATCGACCAGAAATCGACATACCTAATTGGCGTATATCTGTTATTCGGAATTTACCAAAACAAAAGACAGGTATGATTACATCATATTTCATTTGATTTCTGTAGAAATTATTTCATTCCATTGAGTAACCCAATTGGTGTTTTAGATGTTCTTGTGGTCTATTTGCACTCAAGTACATGCAATTATGGGATGGATCAAAGCTTGCTAAAGAGTTCACACAGGTGCGCTATTATTCTTTATGATGGTTTATTTTGCAATTTGCATAGAAAATAAATTTATTGTTCAATGTACTTATATATGTTATATTTAACTTGGCAGGATGACATTGACATGTTTAGGAAACAGCTAGTTGGTGAGCTAATCTTTTCAGAGCTCAATGAGATGAAGAATATTCAAGATGAAATTAAGAAAAAAATTAATCATCTTGAGAAGAATCAGAAGAATAAGAAGAATCAGAAGAATTAGAAGAATTAGCATGATTGGAAGAATTAGAACAATAAAATATCAACCAGAATTACCGCCCCAAACCCTCCTTCAAATCATTTGGTTTCGTTGCAATTATTGCAATTTAAGAAATAAATTATAATTCGAAGAACTTCTATATGTCATTATGTGTACAAATGGCCCACACAAAAAGTTTTGGGGCACAATTGTGTGGAACTGTGAAACTTATTATTGTAAGCTTATTCATGAAATTGTTCTCTTGGCACAAGTTACTACATTGTAATTGCTTACAATTTATTTGTTTACATTTTTTTCTACAATTTATTTCCTAACATTTTTCGGCAAAATGTTTGAGAAAACATTGCAATATATTGCTTACATCGAGAATAGTGCTGTCCCAGTTATTTTTCGACGAAAAATAAATCTGTCGGAAAAATCCTTTCCTGAAATTTTCATTTCTAAATTTCTATAGATTTTTATATAAAAAGAGAAAAATCATATGCGCCTAATGTAACTTCTGAAGATATAATTTGATCCACAAGAGGATTCTCCAAAAGAGAAAAATCATATGCTCCTAAAACCTTAGCAATTTTCTTTTATTTTTAAGCCATTTTTACCATTTTTCATAATTCATAAAAAATAGTAAAAAAAAAATCCAAAAATAATAAAAATTAGTATTCTACAAGTTCATTATATAACCAATTTATTGAGCTACTTAGATCAAAGTTTAAAGTTTAAACGATAGGTTTTTGAAGCCGTAGCATGGAAGGCCTTATGCTATCCATAGCACCTAAGTCTTACTCTTAAGATTTTATTGACATAATTTGACAAAGCGTAGTAATTGATTGTCAAAAAATTCATCTTTTCTAATTATCTTAGAAGGGCTGTTATAACATAATTTGCGTTTGAATCTTAATATGTGCGTCTCTTTTCATTTTTTTAATTAGAGAGAATTTCATATGTACCACCATGCAAAAACTGTGAAATTACGTATTTACTGTCCAAGTTTCTGTAATTACGTATTTATCATCTAAAATTCTAATAACTCACATATTTACTCAATGTCATAACTCACATATTTACCACTCACATAATATGTCAAAAATTGCAAGTACTTATTTGAGTAAATTAATATGTGAGTTATTCATTATTCATCGAATTAATAAATATACTCTAAATACTATTTTGTACTTGCTCTAAGTGAAATAACTTTTGTTACTTATAAAATGAAAACATTTTGAATTATAGTAGTCGCTTTTTTAATTTTTAATTTATATAGGTGGAAGCATTATTAATGAATTAACTAATTCCGCCTCTACTGCGGTGAAGGCATTATGACAAAAGTTAGCCAGAATATTAGAAAATATTATAAATAATTTAAGAGCATACATTATAATTATTAATTATTTAACAAATTTAAAAGATAAAGGTATTAGTTCCATTCATTACAATTTAAAATGAAGAAAACAAAAGAGTTTGTGCAAAAATGCCCATACAATTCTATTTCCTTTCACCAAAATCAATAATTAGAGCAACGCAGAAAAGCCCAATACTTTATTTGCAATTATAATTCCATTACTTTAAGCCCACCTGATTGTGTTAATAGAGGTGCATTATTTTTGTTATATATTTCCGGATCATGTTAATAGACTAATTCTATATATACCTGACCCTAAATTTCTCCCTGAATCTCATGAAATAAAATCAATTCCAGTCTCAGTTTTAGTTTGAGTTCCAATTAAATGATTTAAGCAACGTCAATTTTATTTTCAAAATTAGAAATTCGTAAGACTGATTTAAGAAACGTCAACGAAAAAACCGAACCAACTTAAGAAGATTAATCATAAAAGTAAACATTTTTTTTATTATTTTGAATTTTTTTAAGATTGATTTAAAATTTTTGTTTGATTCGGTCTAACTAGTTTTAAATTGAACCAAGCAATATGGTTCAGTCTCACCAGACCTAACCGGTTTGGACGGGGGATGGGTTTCAAAATTTCGATCGGTTCGGTCTAACCGGATTTAAAAGTTTCTCAACTGAACCGAACCGAATAAATAATCTTATTTTAAACATGAAACGAACCAATCCATTTAATCAAAAAAAATGAACCGTTTAATATAAACTCTCTCGATTATGTTTAAAATTGATTAAACAGAACCCGATGAACACCCCTAACTATGTTCACCTTTTTTTAGTACCTTGGCTTTCTTCTCAAAATAATGTAGTTACTTAAAATGTCCCATATTGAAATAAAAAAAACAAAGTCATTATTTTTTGGCTAATTTTATATATAATTTAAAAAATAAATTTAAACCAATAATATTAAATCTGTAAATTGTGTGACCCAGGACGTAGTCCAAAAATAAAGAGAAATGGAAGTAGTTATGCACTAAGAGAAAGAATTATTTTTATTTGTTGATTATTATAAACAAAAAATAAATATTTTTTATTTTCCTCAAAAAAAAGTAAGAGACGAAAGAAACAAAAAGAAAAAGAAAGGCAATAAGAGAAAACTAAAAATATATATAGAGGAGGGTTCAAATGCCTTCATTTTTCATGCCTCCACCATGCCTCCATTTTTAAAAACTTTAATAACTCAAAATTTAAAACTAAAAAATCAAAATAAAACCGTTGGATATGATCTACATCGATCATTTTATCTATGCATGTGTAAAAAATTATGACATTTCAATTTTGTTTTGGTTGTCATCAAGAGCTTGTAAAAAATGTACTAATGTGGATAATTTCTAGACGTTGATTTTTCAACTTATTGATTCACATAAAAACAAAATCAAAATGTGATAATTTTTTATGAGCACATAGATTAAATGTTGTAGATCATATCCAACGGTTTTATTTTGACTTTTGAGTTTTAAATTTGGAGTTATTAAAGTTTTTAAAAACGGAGGTATGGTGGAGGCACAAAAAATGAAGGCATTTGAACCCTCCTCATATGTATATATAATAAGAATAAAGGAAAATGTAAGTACCCATTATATACTGAACGGTGAGTGTGAAAAAAAGAAAATTAAGGATTGGGGATTGAAGATCTCCAATGCGTTTGAAATGAAGAAAAAGGGAAGAAGGGAGATGATAAGGAAGTGGGACCCAGGACCCAGAACCCAGGACGCAGTCCATCACGTTTGTTGTTTATTATGAGGAAATATCGCGGCTCATTAGCACCGGATTCAGACAAGAAAAACACGGTTGAGGAATTCAGCAAAAATTTCATCACTTCGCCGTGCTCCGAGCGCACCCAAGTGAAGGAAAACGGCGCTCTATCTCTCTCATTTAACCTGACTCGTGGACCTTCACCACTCTCTCTCTCTCACTCAAGGGCCCCGATAGCCAATGAGTTACACTCTTCTCCGAATCAGTTTCCTCTCTGCCCGATAGGTCCCACATACCAGTCATGTCTTTAACTTACCGATCTTGTTGGATTGAGAAAGGAACTGATAAGATCCTTGGCTTTGACTAAGTCAAACATGACATAAAGAGGCACAAAAGTATAAATTCACTATACAGGGATATTGATGGCACATTCACCACACTACCTCAACCTTTAATGTAATTTGAAATATGGTGAATTGATCAGCGTAGGAAATGTCTAAATGACATGCCGGTACGGCTAAGAATGGTCTAATTAATTGGTCAATTGGGTTTAAGAAAACATATAAATTGGTTTGAACTATGCTCACCAAAAATTCCTGGTGAGCATAACTCCAAAAAATGAAGGTTTATGAGTTATTTTAATTCATTTATTTTTCTTCATTTTTTCATCGCTTGATTTTGTACTAAATAAATTAGAAAATTAGAAAATTTTGGATGTACACACATCACTCATGTTGTGAAGTAAATCGATATCAACGGTTTGAATTCGTCGTCTGAAAACAATCCGCTTGCGTAGTTTCCTAGGGGACACTAGTGTATTCGATGAACTTCCTTTGTTGTCTCTTTTCATTGTTATAATTAATGAAGGCTTCAAACTAATTTAGGTCCTTTATTCGCCAAACTAAATTTTATTATGTACGTGCTCTTGAATTTCATTTGCGCTAAATGAAATAATTTTTGTTACTTATCATATGAAAAACATTTTGAATTATAGTGGTTGCTTTATTAATTTTTAATTTATAGGGGTGGTTAGCCTATCCTAATTAACCTTTAGATATGTCTCTTACTCGGTGAAAGCATTTTTAATAAAAAAACTAGTCACAATTTTAGTAAAATTTTATAAGAAATTAACATGATACATTACAATTATATAAAAAATTGATCAAAGATAAAAGCATTATTTTTATTTATTACAATGTACAATGAAGAAAACAAAAGGAGTTTGTGCGCAAAGTGCAAAGTGACCGTTAAGTGGGCATAATGGGCCAGAATTAGTGACCAATTACCAAAGCCCCATACAATTCTAATTTCGTTCCCCAAAATTAATAAATAGAGAAATGCAGAAAAGCCCAATATTTGCAATTCGAATTCTGTTACTTTAAGCCCACCAATCAAATCTACGGCCCTGATTGTGTTTAATAGACTATTTTTTTTTAAAGTTAGTAGCTTTACATGTCAACTAACAATTTCATTAGTAAAAAACGTATTTACAACAAGCCAAATAACTCTAATTCAGAGATCTAAAGTCATTTATTCTCATTAATTTATCTAAACTACTCTCATCATCTAATCCTACTTATTTACACTCTTAAATACCATAATACCTCATTCTCCATCCCTCTTCACAACGGGATCCGCTTTCATCTGATAGACGCCGCGCTCCAACGGCTGGATCTACTCACCGCCATGTTTCGACACTCCGCATCAAGCTCCAACGGCCGGTTTAACTCACCGCCGTGCTTCGGCACTGATCACCTCGCTTCGATGGCCGAATCTACACACCACCGCGCTCCGATGGCCGGATCTACTCACCTCCTCGCACCAATTGAAAATAGTAGAGACTCTACGCTCTGAGCTCCGACGATACTGCATTCTCGACTTAGTCGGCTCCACTCGACTCTCTCCCCTCTCTCTCATTCTCTTCTCCACATGAATAGGTAAAGACGAAAGAGAGAGGAGTGTGTCGGGTTGAGATCTAGAAGAAGTGAGGGATGAAATGAAAAAAGTGGAAGAGAGAGGCGGCTAGAGTTGCTGCCTTCTATATGGTTACTTTCCCTGAAACAAGTTCTCAACCTTCAATTTCCTCAAACAAATCTTTAATAGACTTACTGTAGCTGAGCCTAAATTTCTCCCTAAATCTCCTCAAACAAATTCAATTCCAGTAATCTTATCATTGGTCAATGTGTCAGTCTTGTCCCAATAAATGCAAAATAAAACAGACCGTATTTTAGTCTTGTCCCAATAGTTTAACAAACCATGCATTCTGCACAAATTATATTTCCATGTCCGAAAGATTAAATTTGTGATTTCAATTTTTGTGACTAAACGGCTTCAAAATTGTAATCATAAATAAGTGTTCCATTACAAATTAGTACTGTGATATGTGCTTTCTCCAATGCACTAGTTTTTGGGGTTTGTGGAAAGAAAGCCAGACCAAAGCACATGGCGGGGCAGACCTAAATATGCATGAATTGACATCTCAATATCAAAAGCCTAATATTTGGGAGATAGGAGTAGGTCCCTACTTTTAGGTTCAATTAGCTCTAACATTGTACAATTAGCTTTAAGATATGTTTGCACGGAAATTGATACAGATTCGCACGGATTTTGATGCAGAGCACACAAATCTTGATACAGATCAGATGGTCATCACACGCATCGAACCAAAGTAGGTCCGAGCCCATCGGACCTACTCTGAATTCAATTTTGGTTATTCTTTCTCAGTGCAGGGGAAAAAGGCGAGAATGAAGTCACTATGTTCACTTTTTTAAGACCATATTAGCCCTTCTTCTCACAACTTCGTAATTTCTGCAAATATTAAAAAATTAAAATAAAGAAAGTATTATAAATTAATTAAAATCAATGTACTAAAAGGCATAAATAAATTTTATTCGAATTACTTTTTTTTAACAAACAGTCAAATGTAGAATGTACCAAGTGAAATGTAGTGTATGGAGTAAGTAAATAAATTAATTAAAATCAATGTACTAAAAAGCATAAATAAATTTTATTCGAATTACTTTTTTTGCAACAAACAGTCAAATGTATGGAGTAAGGGAATTTACTCCGGAGTAAATAAATCCACACACTCGCCTGTTGTTTCTCTCTCTTGCTTTATGTTTTTGTCGTTTTTCCTTCTCCATCCCTCGCTGTGACAATAACACAACACAGCTCTCTTCACACCAACCCCCCCCCTCTCTCTCTCTTTCTCTATCTTTGCTTGCCAAGTCCAGTCAAGTCTACTCTCTCCGACCGCCATTACATTTAGAGGTACATTACAAGATCCAGTCTTCTTCTTTCCTTCACAACTTCTTCTCTAATTCTTCAAATTGATGTATAATTTGGTTAATTTACTGGCTTTCTCATTTTAACATAGGGTTTAGAGAAGACCTCGACTGTGCTGTGTGGAGCATCTAACTCTTTCAGGACCTTCATCTCAATAGCATCTACTTACTTACAAAGTGGTTTAGTAAAAGGTACATCAATAGCATCTAAAAATATTCAAGATTTTAATATATTACAAGAGGTGCTTAATAGTTAGTAGAGCAAGGATTTGTTCGTGACAATTGAGGGCAATGAACTAATTACTGAGTAGATCCAAGCCTAATTTATGAACTAAGGAAAAAAGCAATTACCCCACCAAGGATCCATGCCTAATTTCACTCATTAACTGTAAACTTAGTTCCCATTAACTTATAAACTTATTTGTATATGTTTTATAGATATTTTTGAGTTATTATAGTACCGGCCAGTCTCAATTTAGATCTGTTACAGTTTTATGAGTTCTAGTACAGTTTTACCATAATTCTGGTACATTTTTACTTCATTCATGGTACAGTTTTAACTGAATTATGGTACAGATTACTTTTCACTCACAGGGACAAAGAAACCAGGAGCCTATCCATGTATTGGATAGGGGTGGCTTAGCCATCCCTATAAATTAAAAATTAGCAGTTTAGTCCTTGATATTTTATAATTTTTATAAGTATTTATATTTGTTAGCCCCCCTTATAAAATGGAATTACACTTTGATAACTTATTCGGCCATCCGATCTCAAATTTTAGTTCTGTCCCTAGAGAAATAGTCCACCTACCGAAGGCAAAAGTGCTTGTTCAGGTTTCACTTGGGAAAAAACAATAGCTAAGAGGCCTCTGTTTTTTTTTTTGAGGATAAGCCATAGGCGTGGTCTATCAAAGAAAAGGGTATTACAGAGTTACAGGAAAAAATTGTAATTGATGTGTATTTCAATGTGGAACTGTAGTAAATAAACATATGTGCAGCATTTATATTTTATTATTTCTCAATAAACATATGTGAAGACATGTAAACGCATCGATCAATCGTGAAATGGATTGGTTTCAACATTTTGGAAGTCATACAGTTATGTTTTGAAATTATCATCAGAAAACAATTGTTAAGCTTAAAAATAGTACCCTAGTTCTACTCTTCATGAATAACCGGTTGAAGTGTCTCAAGTTACAATTTTATTTGTGTCTACAGCGAAAGTGAATGCTTTTTTTTTTTTTTTAAATATTGATAAAAGAAAACAACTTTTGTTAGGGGTGGAGACAAACTTCTCGTAACTCATGTAACATCGATTCAAAAATTAAAATTTCATTTGGATTGTTGTAGGCCTTACTTTGTTATTATGCGTCAGTCATTTCTGTATCCTGTAATTTTGTTATTAGGAATAAAGTGAGAGCCTCAGCCTTCGACTATTCTCACCAGCAAACATCCTTTATTCTCACCAGGTTTTAACAAAGTATGTGAAATCTTCACTCACAGGGACAGAGATGCTTCTTGTTTTTTCTTGTTGAAGTTTCACTTGGGAAGAAACAACAACTAATTAAAAGCGAAGAGAGAGCCTCAGCCTCCAACTCGGTTTTTTCAAAAGCAAAGAGAGAGAGAAAGGGGGCAGCCGTTGCCAAGCTTTTAGAGAGATCGAGTGATGCACGAGATCGATGCGGTGCTTTTACAGTTGTAAGGTCAGCTCACTCTAATTTTGGTTGTCAAAATTAAGCATCTATCTCATATCTGACCAGGTTTGTTTTAACAAAGTATGTGAAATCTTGGCTTACAGGTTTGCTAAGAACAGCCAAGAAGATCTCTCTCTGCAATCAACTAGATCCATGCCCTTTTGCATCTCATAGATCTGAGGATCAGATAACATTCACAGTACAAATCCAAAGTGGTATGGCCAGTAATCTTTTTTCATTTTGCTTGTTTATTCTGATAATTTGGTTCCGAGATATGAATTGTAGTAAAGAAACTTAGATCTAGTGATTAAGAAAGTGTATTTCGCCATATTAATTAGTAAATCAAATATGATTTGGTCACTCTAAGTAGCTAGTATTTTAATTCACATCACTTATGAAACAGGTTGCAATTCCATTATCATTTCAAACATCGTGCAAAATAAGATTTCTGATAGTATGTTGAATAAAGGAAAAGAGAAGGCTCAAGAAAAACCGTTAAAGAAAAGTTCTAAAGTATGGAATAGTTTTACTGAGGAACAACAGCCTGATGGTAGTAAAAAGGCAAAATGTAACAAGTGTGGAACACTCCTAGTTAGCGAAAGCCAGAAGGGAACATCTCATCTGTGGCGACATCTCAAAATTCTTGATTGTACTGAGCCCCCAAACAAGGATGCAAGAACTACTCTACTATCTTACTCTTCTGAAAACAGAGAGAATCAATTGGGATATCTCCAGCAAACAAACACAGAACCTTGTGGATCCCAAGAGAATAATTTAGGAGAGAACCATTTGGGATATGTCCAACAAATAAACACAGAACCTTCTGGAAACAGAGAGAACCAATTGGGATATCTCCAACAAACAGACTCAGAACCTTCTGGATCCCAAGAGAATAATTTGGGAAAGAACCAATTGGGACACGTCCAACAAATAAACACACAACTTTCTGGATTCCAAGAGAATCATTTGGAATATGATCCACAAAAAAACCGAGAGCTTTTTGTGAGAATGGTAATCGATAACAAAAGTATGTTGGAACATGTGGAGAATCCTTTTCTCGAAGAGTTTGCAAGATTCCTTCAGCCATCGTATAGCCATGTAACTCGGAGGGATGTTGAGGAAGACTGCCTCACCTTTTATAAAAAAGAGAAAGCCCAGTTGAAAGAGAAAATCACCAAGCTAACTTCCAAAGTCAGTCTTAGTGTGACATGGTTCTATAATCCAAAAGACAATTGTCGACTTCTATGTGTTGCAGCACATTTTATTGATAATGATTTCAAATTGTTTAAAAGAATAATTGGGTTTGTGAAGGACGATGCTCCAAGGTTACTGAAAGAAATTGATTATGAGAGAGTCCTAAATGATTGGGGTCTTTGTGATGAAGTTTTTGCATGGTCAACAGGTTATAACATTACAGGTGCAGAGACATCCAGTCCAAAATTGGATGTGAAGTGCATTCTGGGGTGTTTTTGTTCAATAGCTTGTGATATCTACTATGAAATTAGGTCATTTTATATTATAGAAATGATGAATGACCTAAATGAATCTCCAGAAAAAATGTGCTATTTCAACGAAATTGCAGCGCAACATAATCTTGCTTGTAAATTTGAATTTGTGCTTACTAACAAAGGAGTACTGGGTTTTGATCTCAATATTTTCAATGAAGCATGTACCTATAAAAATGTTTTTTGCGCATTTATTGACATGAATGAAGAATGGAGCAAAGTGGAGGAAGTTATTCCCCTTCTAAATAAAATAAATGATGTGGTTGTGATGCTCTCTTCCCTTGAATTTCCCACATCAAATTTACTTCTAAAATTTGTTTTTGAAATCAGTGATGTCCTATCAGAGGTCTCCCCTGTGTTATCTGGTAGTACCAAAGATGCTATTGATAGCTCACTAGCCAAATTGAATTGGTATTTGGCTAGATGTAATTATATACTGATGGTTGCTTCATTGTTGGATCCTCGGTTCAAATTAAGATTCCATAAACGCTGTATTGGGAAGCTCATTGCCAATGAAGAATGTTTTTATAAATTCTTGAACAGTTTGTACGAAAAATATCAAAGTGAGAGCACAGAGATATACAGATTTGACCGTTTATCTCAAATACCAGAGCTGAAAAAGTATTTGAAAGGTCGGGTGGAAGAGGGAGATGTGAATTTTGATGTGTTGGGTTGGTGGAAGGATAATGAATTACTATACCCGATTCTTTCTAGGATGGCACGTGATATTCTTGCTATTCCCGCTTCTATCTCATTTACTTCAGAAACAGAATCTGTGGAAGATATTATTGAAGAGATCTTTCATTCTACAGTGGACACAGAGATGTCCAAGGTCTTGGTTTGCAGCAAAAATTGGTTGAGAGCTAGTCGTAGTGCTGGTATGGCATCCATATATATACCTTTTTTGATAGATGTTGACATGATGTTTACTAGATTTACTTGTGATTATATATCTACTATAACTTTTAGAACTAAGTTGTAGCTTAAGTTCTTTATAGTAGTGAGTACTTGTTTATTTGACACCTGGTATAGCCTATAGTTCCTGTAACTTATTTTGGTTCCTGCATTTTCTTCTTCTCTTCTTCTTTTAGATAGTTCCTTTTAGAGAGTTGATAAATAGCACTCTGTTTTTTCCGGATCTTAAAATTTTGAGCTTGTTTACCCATGACACTTTCCTGAGTTTTGTTGTTGAATTGTTCAAACTATTAGTATAGTCAGGGCGAAGTCAATTTCTATATTTTGCTATTAAAAAATTAAAGTCATTTATTCGGGCTTCATATACTGAGTAATCTGTCTTTCTGTTCTGTTATACCAAAATTATTGTTTTCTATTGCACTTTTACTTTACCAGTACAAAGAGTTTCTAATTAGAATTAATTGGTGGCACAGATAGCAAGCAAAGAAAACTATGTATGATTCAAATGCATCAACATGTCGAGGTCTTATACAAAATGTAATCATAAACAACTAATGTATACTGGTTGGTTTAAAGAATTTCATATAGTTTAAATAGAGCCACATTTCATTATATATATTCTTGTGCACTTTGTATACATTGTTTTTACCTGGCACATAACATGAAATAAACAGAGTTCTTTTTACATAACTTGAAATAAACAGAATTTAACACTAATATATATATATATATTTATATATAATTTTTTATTTGAAGCAGGTAATTATGTGGTTGGCATAGAAAACATCATTGAGAGGAGACACCTTGATCAAGCTTTCTTTGAACACTCAAATAGAAGTAACAGTTGTGTATATAATCAGATAGAATGCCAAGAGAAGCTTGCTAAGCTGGTAATCTCATGTGAACTTCCATTCCATTTTGTGAAGAGTACTTGGTTCATAGAATGGGCAAAAAACCTTCAGCCATTGTACACTCCAGTTGATCTGGCATCTATTAAGCCAAAGTGCCTAGGTTTCTATCAAATAGAAAGACAAAGGTTTAAAAATCTCCATAAGAAAACCTTTGTAAATTCAGCCCACCTAGAAAGAGTTTGCTTTAGTGCTCACCTAGCAAGAGCTTGGTCTAGTGTCCATGCAAGAGGATTCCCCACCGAGTATATCTGTGTTACAGCACACTTCATTGATAATGATTTTAATTTGGTCAGAAGAACAATTGGTATAAAGATCACAAACGATGATCTTTATTGGAAGCCTTCGGCGATAACTGCACAAGCACAGAGATGCATAGACAATTGGGAGCTTCCTAAAAAGGTACTTGCATTTACAACTGATATAATTAATGGTGAGTCTCCCAAGAAAATTTTAGATGGGTTGACTTGGGGTGCTGGGGCAATCAAGTTGCAGTGCATTATCGATTGGCCGTTCAATGAACTATTGAAATTTATATGGGATGAACTGGAAAATGTATTTGAATCTACCAGGAAGATGATAAAATTCTTTGCAGAAGATCCTAAGGCGATGCATACTATTAATCAACTTGCTATTGAACTTAAAATTCTTCAAGTTGATGATGAGAGAAGGTGGGACTCTACATTGAACATGTTATGTGATGCACTTGCATACAAAGATGTTTTTGATGTATATAAAAATTATGATGAGAGTTTCCCTTTATGTGGAAATTGGAATGAAGTGGAAAGTGCTGTCAAACTTCTGAAACCAATTTATGAAGCAGTTACCGTTCTCTCTTCCTCTCAATATCCCACGTCAAACTTGTTTTTGAAAATTATTTTGAAATTTATGATTCACTATCGCATGTGGTTTTCCATACAGATAATCAATACGATAAAGGAAAATTCTTAATTTGGTTGATGGAAGTTTCTGACAGTTATTTGAAAGATTGCAATAATATATTGCTAGTTTCCTCTCTAATGGATCCCCGATTCAAGTCGACCTACTTGGAACGTTGTTATACGGAACACATCTCTGACAGAGATGAAATTGAAAAATATATTGGGAACCTTTGCATTAAGTTCAAAACTGAACATGATCGGGGAATGTTAGAACTTAAGAGATACTTGCAAGAAGGTCGTGTGGATGTCAGAGGTGATGATTTTGATGTTTTGAGATGGTGGAAGGATAACAAATCAAATTTTCCAATTCTTTCAAGGATAGCACGTCATATTCTTGCTATCCCTGTTTCTTCACTACCCTCCGAGTTGGCTTTTTCCCCAGGATTGGAAGAAAGTAAAAATTTTAGGTTCGGAAAACTTGCGAATAAATTGGGTCCAAGGACACTGGAAGCTTTGGTGTGCTCTTATAATTGGCTGTCAGATGCAGGCAGTAATGGTAAGCAACCTATTAATTTTGTGTGCTCTTATAATTGTGCTTGTATACTGTTAATTCTGTAGTGTTTATTGAAAAATGTACCAGCACAGCTTCTTTTAACTGAAACAAAAATTTTCAGCTTTAGCAAGATTTAAAGTCATTCATTTACTTTGAATGTGTATAGCCTAAATTTGTATTTTCCATTTTCTAATAGATGGTTATTGTAGATAACTATTTCATCTCTATTTCAAATAAATATTTGTTCCAACCCAAATGAGAAAAAACTCTGCTTAACTTTTAGATTTAAAATCTTTATTTGTTTTGTCTAGGCCAGCTGCTACATACCAATAATGGACGTTTGAAAAAAAAAATTGGTCTATAATTGGATTCCTATAATGGAAATATGAGTCGTGTCGTGTCCTTGGTTGATCCCGATTATTTGATTATGTAACAACACAATCTTTTTGTTGATGCATAACTATTCATCCAGTTTAGTTGATTATTGTCAATTTTCTTCTGATAATTAAAATAAGGGAAATTTACGCAAAAGGGGGCAGCAATTGACTTGGTAGAGAAGCACATTCCACCATCATACAAATGCCCACTACGAGCCTGTGACTTCTGGTCCATAAGTTTTCTTAAGCATGGTTTCAGTGGAAGGATGTCAGAAGAAATAATAGCTATAGGAGGTGCCAGATTGACTGCTGAGAAGATGCAGTGTCTCATCAAACCAATTGACAAGGATGGATCTGACAGCTGGATTCCTGATGATGTACGTTTGGGTTATATGTACAATGTGTATCCACCTTGCTCCCTGTTTTCACTTTTCCTTGATTTATGTTATGTTTTCACATTTGAACCAAATTGTGCCCTTAATATTTTGGCATAAATTCAATCATGGATAGCTGTTTAGTTAAATGCCTAATTGGCCTTCATTACAAATGGGGGCAATAGGAGCTACTAAGCACAATATTTGCAATATTAGATTGTCCACTCTCTCAAGTTTCAATCATCAGATTGACTTTAACTACAATTGGATGCATTTCGCAGGTTATCAACTGCTATATTAGTATCATGAACAGCAAAGGAAGTACATCAGGTAAAATCCTGAAACTTACCACCTTCGATACTCGGAAATTGCAGTCATGGGGAGTGTCAATGGATAAAAGAGAGGAACTTCGTGAACGCACTTTGTCTAACATCATTGAGAAGGGCTACGGTTTCCTTCAAAATGAACTGGTAATTTTCATTACTACATGACCTGTACAGTACAACTTATAATTCTTACTAGTTGGAAGAACTAACAATCATAATTTGTAGGTGTTCTTCCCAATCCACGAACAAAACCATTGGTTTGTTGGGGTTTTAAATGCTTCAAAGAAGGAATTTCAGATATTGAATTCCTTGAACTCAGGGGACGATACTTATAAAGAAACAATTCAAAAGCTGGTATATCTTTTCTCAAATAAGTATTGTTCGCATATGCTATTATACCATGCATGTAATGTTTATCATATTTGCATTTTTCCATTCAGAAATTAGGAATTCAAGTGTGTATTGATGCCGCACTTGATTCCCAAGGTACTCTACAAGCATGGCGACCAGAGATCAACGTACTTAGTTGGCCTATATCTGTTATTTTGAATTTACCACAACAAAAAGATGGGTATAATATTTTACATCATTATTCATTTGATTTTTGTTGAAATTGTTTCATTTCATTGAGTAACCCAATTGATGTTTTAGATGTTCGTGTGGTCTATTTGCACTCAAGTACATGGAATTATGGGATGGATCAAAGCTTGCTACTGAATTCACACAGGTGTGATATTATTCTTTATAATGGTTTATCTTGCAATTTGCATACCAGAAATAAATTACCGTTCAATGCACTTATATATGATGTATTCCACTTGGCAGGATGACATTGACATGTTTAGGTTACAGGTAGTTGGTGAGCTAATCTTTTCAGAGTTCAATGAGATGAAGGATATTCAAGATGAAATTAAGAAAAGAAAATTATTTAAAGAAGAATCAGACGAATCAGACGAATCAGAAGGATCCGCATAATTAGAAGAATAAAATATCAACAAGAGGTCATATCATTAGCGCCCCAAACCCTCCTTGAAATCATTTGTTTCGTTTGACTTATTTCAATTTAAGAAATAAATTATAATTCGAAAAGAGTTTCGGGGGACTTATTTCAATTATATCATTTTGTGTCGTTATGTGTACAAATGACACACACAAAAAGTTTCGGGGGACAATTAATTGTGTGGAACTTATTTTTTTAGTAAAGGTTGGAGGTCAAGCCATCCAACTATTGAATATCCATAAAGGATTGACTCTTCTGGGTTTCGAACCTGCGACCTCCCACACAGTGAATATTGCCTTTGCCACTAGATCAAAGGCTAGTTCTCAGAACTGTGGAACTTATATATTATTGTAAGTTTATGCAGGAAGTTATATATTCTCTCTTTGTACAACTTAATTAGTACCTCCAGGGGTACAAATATAAGTACAGCCCGTTTAATGTGTGAGGAAAAGAAAAATCTAATTAAGATTAAAAATAATTATTTACTGTCAAAAATAATAATAGAACAACTGAAGAACACAAGACTCCCATGAATCTCCCTTCCCTCCCTTTGTTTATTTCAATCAATATTTTTCTTACATACCTTCTCTCTGTTACAAAGATGGCTTTATATCTAACATAGGGCGCATAGCTCACCTCTATTATTTTAGACAAGAAATCATAATCCATTCTAAACTAGAAAGTAAATTACACACCAATCAATCATGACAAATAAAGGAAATACATATCATTTTTGTCCAGCCGTATAAACCAAGAATATATGTTGATTTCCTTCTTCATTTTATTCTGGATCGGATGTGAACCTTGTTGTACGTATTAGCTTGTAACTTCAACTGTCACACCCCGACAACAGGGCAGACAACCCGCCGCGCTCATTAGCGCAAGGCGATTCCATAATCATACACAATATATATATATATACATACATTACCAATGACAAAGACAAGAGCCACAATACATGAATAAACTTTTCTTTTAAGTTTTAAAATTTACATGTAATCAAACAAATTGAAAATAAAACCTGTTATGGTACAATAAAAGGCAATCGACATATCATAACAGATCTATTTAAAGTAAACCAAATACTCATTTTTGTGGCACGTCACGCAATCCTCTAGTTCGACATCTCATTTTTGTGTCTTGCGCTTTGTACCTGGAACCCACAAAGTGGAAAGATGAGAGATTGAAAATCTCCCAGTGCGGTATTCAGTTCCAGTCGAGTTATTCTAAGACCCAACCAACTAAACCAAACCAGCATCGAGCATAATTATAAAAGAGCAACATTGATCATCAAGCCAAATAAATAATTCACCATCAATAGTAAAATGCTAGCGTGAATCAATGTAGACCAAAATTAGAACCTTACTAAGTAATCCAAGAATAAGTTTACCTGTGACATTTCATTAACTAAGTTATGCTTATGATAACGTAAAAGTTCTATAAACCCCAAAGTGCAATGCTCACGTGGAGTAGACTTAAAAGTTCAATCAAATTTACCTATGCAACCCTATTGTTTAACCATTCTTTAATCCAAATTTAGCAATTCTCAAATATGCACATTTTTTTCAAGTTGATCAATTTCCAAACATTTTCCTTTGTTTATCATGCGTTACAAGTTCTTGCACCAAGCATAAATCCGGTCATACTCTACCTGAATATGGCGCCTACACAGCTCTAGCCATGTGCTACCCGAATATGGCGCCTACACAGCTCTTGCCATGCGCTACCCGAATATGGCGCCTACACAGCTCTCGCGATGCGCTACCCGAATATGGCGCCTACACAGCTGACGCTATGCGCTACCCGAATATGGCGCCTACACGGCTCTTGCCATGCGCTACCCGAATTTGGCGCCTACACGGCTCTTGCCATGCGCTACCCGAATATGGCGCCTACACGGCTCTTGCCATGCGCTACCCGAATATGGCGCCTACACGGCTCTTGCCATGCGCTACCCGAATTTGGCGCCTACACGGCTCTTGCCATGCGCTACCCGAATATGGCGCCTACACGGCTCTTGCCATGCGCTACCCGAATATGGCGCCTACACAGCTCTTGCCATGCGCTACCCGAATTTGGCGCCTACACAGCTCTTGCCATGCGCTACCCGAATATGGCGCCTACACAGCTCTTGCCATGCGCTACCCGAATTTGGCGCCTACACAGCTCTTGCCATGCGCTACCCGAATATGGCGCCTACACAGCTCACGCTATGCGCTACCCGAATATGGCGCCTACACAGCTCTTGCTATGCGCTACCCGAATATGGAGCCTACACAGCTCTTGGATTTCATTCTTCAATTCCCATCAAAGTACATACAAGACATTTCATATACAAGCAAATCAATGTGTTCTATATATTCTCATTTCTATTCAAGATTCATGTATAACAAATGCATAATTCATATGAAACTATGTATCATGCATGCAAGTATACCATCCAAAATTTAATCAGCTCATATCTTATGTCATGTATTTCACCTTCTCCAGTACAACTAATGCCTTGTACCATGCATACAAGTTAATTTCATGCAAACAGAAATATGGTTCAGTTCCTGATGCAAGCGTATGTCATGCGACTCGTTTATGCAATAAAAATACCAACTTCAAGACTTTAACTACAAGCAATTGGCAACCGAGCAACAGCCAAGCTACACTAATCAAACAAATAATCTCGTGCAATCAGGACATGAAAAGACAGTGCCTACATGACCGGTCAAGTATCCATTTTAATAATTAATCAATTTCACATATGACTATATACTATGCTTCATGAGACTATGCATCATTATTGTGCCATCATTCACTTAAATCAAACTTATGTTTCAACCAGATTATTTGATATCCTGTTATGCATAAATTTTAGAGAAGTATGATCATGCTTCCTAAGGCATTTCATACCTTCATATCATACAATTGAAAAACTATAACAACTATCTATAGTATGACAAACAAACTAGAAATCAACAAGCAATCATCAAGGCAATAACAATCAAGCAAACCAAATCACTACCATATATTAACCTTAAGATTACCAACAATTTACTTCTCTTAGGCATTTCACCGAACAGCTAATGTGCAGCAACACACCAGACCCATACCACTAATTTACTTCTCTTAGACATTTCACCGAACAGCTGATGTGCAGCAACACACCAGACCTGTACCACTAAATTACTTCTCTTAGACATTTCACCGAACAGCTGGTGTGCAGCAATACACTAGACCCGTACCAGTGATGTACAGTATTCGCTCAATTAAATCACAATAATCAAGAAATCAACATGCGATCAAAAACAAGCAAAGAAACCCACGAGCTTACAACAACAATTAAACAAGTTAGGAGGGGCTAGGAATAACTCGAAATCCGCACCTTTTAATGTTGGGCACGATAGGGCTCAAAGTCAATTCACTTATCAGAATCGAGTCGATCGATTCGTTCGAGAGCAGCCACATGAACACAAGCAATCAACTAAGCAAAGCAACACGTTTTCGTCTTCCCTTCTCGGCCACCTCGAGCTACCGACGCGTCTACTTCCTCCTCTTTTTCTCCCCTCATTCTACTCTTTTATATTTCTATTTCTCTCTTAATTTCTCCTTTCTATTTCATTCTAATTTCTCCCTCTTTTTTTGTTTCCTCTTTATTTCCGATATTCACCCTGAATTTTCTATCTTTTCCCTCTCTGTCGGCCCCCTTTTCCCACCATCAAATTAGAGGACATAAATAAATCGGCAAGAGCATGTGAGTGGAGTTGCTAGGTGGCATTAACTAAAGGTTAATGTGGTTACACGTGTATATTCATGCAAAATGGTCTTATTAAAGAAATTCACTTATTTTTCTCCTTATTCTAATAATTAGTTATTTTGCACTAAACCCCATATATTATTAGAAATAACTTGGCCTTTAAATACTATGTTTTCAACTTACATGATATTACCAAATTTTAAAATAGCCCATGTTAGACTAAATATTTTACAAGTATAATAAAACTAATTAACATCTATAATTTATTTACCGTATCATAATGTAAATCTTAATATCTTATGATATTTTAGTATTTATGATTATAACATAATTAAATATTTGTTAAGGATTTTAAAATTATCTATTTCCACATTAAAATTTTCCAATGTACTTCTTGTGTATTTATTTCAAATGATTGAGATAACAAAGTTTGTAATTATACTTGAAAATCTATATTGCCATACCACTTTATTTCAAGTAAAATGAAAATTTCATATTTAAAAAAAAATTGGGATGTTACAATTCCTCCCCCCTTAAAATATGTTCAGTCCGCTGAACATACATAGGTCTGGTCTTAAATTCGAGAATATATAGATACTAAGATCCTCCCCCCTTAAGAATATACTTGGCCGTCTTTAAGTCGGGCCAATTATCATGATCTAATAAATTTTTTTTTTTTTTATATCCACCACGCTTCCGCTGCACCTTTTTGTCACCTAATCATCATCTACTTCTTGTTTTGTTAAAAATCAAGAGGGTTGATTGACAATTAAATTCATATTCATTTAAAATCTAACTTATTGAGGACAAGATAGGATATGCATTACGTCATTGGTAATATATGTGTATATTTGCTCTGATACCACTTTAGTTGTCACACCCCGACAATAGGGCAGACAACCCGCCGCGCTCATTAGCGCAAGGCGATTCCATAATCATACACAATATATATATATACATACATTACCAATGACAAAGACAAGAGCCACAATACATGAATAAACTTTTCTTTTAAGTTTTAAAATTTACATGTAATCAAACAAATTGAAAATAAAACCTGTTATGGTACAATAAAAGGCAATCGACATATCATAACAGATCTATTTAAAGTAAACCAAATACTCATTTTTGTGGCACGTCACGCAATCCTCTAGTTCGACATCTCATTTTTGTGTCTTGCGCTTTGTACCTGGAACCCACAAAGTGGAAAGATGAGAGATTGAAAATCTCCCAGTGCGGTATTCAGTTCCAGTCGAGTTATTCTAAGACCCAACCAACTAAACCAAACCAGCATCGAGCATAATTATAAAAGAGCAACATTGATCATCAAGCCAAATAAATAATTCACCATCAATAGTAAAATGCTAGCGTGAATCAATGTAGACCAAAATTAGAACCTTACTAAGTAATCCAAGAATAAGTTTACCTGTGACATTTCATTAACTAAGTTATGCTTATGATAACGTAAAAGTTCTATAAACCCCAAAGTGCAATGCTCACGTGGAGTAGACTTAAAAGTTCAATCAAATTTACCTATGCAACCCTATTGTTTAACCATTCTTTAATCCAAATTTAGCAATTCTCAAATATGCACATTTTTTTCAAGTTGATCAATTTCCAAACATTTTCCTTTGTTTATCATGCGTTACAAGTTCTTGCACCAAGCATAAATCCGGTCATACTCTACCTGAATATGGCGCCTACACAGCTCTAGCCATGTGCTACCCGAATATGGCGCCTACACAGCTCTTGCCATGCGCTACCCGAATATGGCGCCTACACAGCTCTCGCGATGCGCTACCCGAATATGGCGCCTACACAGCTGACGCTATGCGCTACCCGAATATGGCGCCTACACGGCTCTTGCCATGCGCTACCCGAATTTGGCGCCTACACGGCTCTTGCCATGCGCTACCCGAATATGGCGCCTACACGGCTCTTGCCATGCGCTACCCGAATATGGCGCCTACACGGCTCTTGCCATGCGCTACCCGAATTTGGCGCCTACACGGCTCTTGCCATGCGCTACCCGAATATGGCGCCTACACGGCTCTTGCCATGCGCTACCCGAATATGGCGCCTACACAGCTCTTGCCATGCGCTACCCGAATTTGGCGCCTACACAGCTCTTGCCATGCGCTACCCGAATATGGCGCCTACACAGCTCTTGCCATGCGCTACCCGAATTTGGCGCCTACACAGCTCTTGCCATGCGCTACCCGAATATGGCGCCTACACAGCTCACGCTATGCGCTACCCGAATATGGCGCCTACACAGCTCTTGCTATGCGCTACCCGAATATGGAGCCTACACAGCTCTTGGATTTCATTCTTCAATTCCCATCAAAGTACATACAAGACATTTCATATACAAGCAAATCAATGTGTTCTATATATTCTCATTTCTATTCAAGATTCATGTATAACAAATGCATAATTCATATGAAACTATGTATCATGCATGCAAGTATACCATCCAAAATTTAATCAGCTCATATCTTATGTCATGTATTTCACCTTCTCCAGTACAACTAATGCCTTGTACCATGCATACAAGTTAATTTCATGCAAACAGAAATATGGTTCAGTTCCTGATGCAAGCGTATGTCATGCGACTCGTTTATGCAATAAAAATACCAACTTCAAGACTTTAACTACAAGCAATTGGCAACCGAGCAACAGCCAAGCTACACTAATCAAACAAATAATCTCGTGCAATCAGGACATGAAAAGACAGTGCCTACATGACCGGTCAAGTATCCATTTTAATAATTAATCAATTTCACATATGACTATATACTATGCTTCATGAGACTATGCATCATTATTGTGCCATCATTCACTTAAATCAAACTTATGTTTCAACCAGATTATTTGATATCCTGTTATGCATAAATTTTAGAGAAGTATGATCATGCTTCCTAAGGCATTTCATACCTTCATATCATACAATTGAAAAACTATAACAACTATCTATAGTATGACAAACAAACTAGAAATCAACAAGCAATCATCAAGGCAATAACAATCAAGCAAACCAAATCACTACCATATATTAACCTTAAGATTACCAACAATTTACTTCTCTTAGGCATTTCACCGAACAGCTAATGTGCAGCAACACACCAGACCCATACCACTAATTTACTTCTCTTAGACATTTCACCGAACAGCTGATGTGCAGCAACACACCAGACCTGTACCACTAAATTACTTCTCTTAGACATTTCACCGAACAGCTGGTGTGCAGCAATACACTAGACCCGTACCAGTGATGTACAGTATTCGCTCAATTAAATCACAATAATCAAGAAATCAACATGCGATCAAAAACAAGCAAAGAAACCCACGAGCTTACAACAACAATTAAACAAGTTAGGAGGGGCTAGGAATAACTCGAAATCCGCACCTTTTAATGTTGGGCACGATAGGGCTCAAAGTCAATTCACTTATCAGAATCGAGTCGATCGATTCGTTCGAGAGCAGCCACATGAACACAAGCAATCAACTAAGCAAAGCAACACGTTTTCGTCTTCCCTTCTCGGCCACCTCGAGCTACCGACGCGTCTACTTCCTCCTCTTTTTCTCCCCTCATTCTACTCTTTTATATTTCTATTTCTCTCTTAATTTCTCCTTTCTATTTCATTCTAATTTCTCCCTCTTTTTTTGTTTCCTCTTTATTTCCGATATTCACCCTGAATTTTCTATCTTTTCCCTCTCTGTCGGCCCCCTTTTCCCACCATCAAATTAGAGGACATAAATAAATCGGCAAGAGCATGTGAGTGGAGTTGCTAGGTGGCATTAACTAAAGGTTAATGTGGTTACACGTGTATATTCATGCAAAATGGTCTTATTAAAGAAATTCACTTATTTTTCTCCTTATTCTAATAATTAGTTATTTTGCACTAAACCCCATATATTATTAGAAATAACTTGGCCTTTAAATACTATGTTTTCAACTTACATGATATTACCAAATTTTAAAATAGCCCATGTTAGACTAAATATTTTACAAGTATAATAAAACTAATTAACATCTATAATTTATTTACCGTATCATAATGTAAATCTTAATATCTTATGATATTTTAGTATTTATGATTATAACATAATTAAATATTTGTTAAGGATTTTAAAATTATCTATTTCCACATTAAAATTTTCCAATGTACTTCTTGTGTATTTATTTCAAATGATTGAGATAACAAAGTTTGTAATTATACTTGAAAATCTATATTGCCATACCACTTTATTTCAAGTAAAATGAAAATTTCATATTTAAAAAAAAATTGGGATGTTACATCAACACCCTCCTTCAAGCTCATACGTAGATATCTGTCATACCGAGTTCAGATAGAGATTCATCAAATGCCTTGCTTGATATCGCCTTTGTGAGCATATCTGCCAATTGTTCTTGTGATCTTACGAATGGCAATTAAATAATCTTAGAGTCCAATTTCTCTTTGATGAAATGCCTATCCACTTCAATATGCTTTGTTTTGTCATGCTGTACTGGATTATGAGATATATCTATCGCAGCTTTATTATCACAAAAAAGTTTCATTTCAGTACAGGGTTCAAAACCTAATTCGGTTAGTAGTTTTCTCAACCACAATAGTTCACAGATACCTTTTATCATTCCTCGAAATTCAGCTTCAGCACTGGAGAGTGTCACTACATTTTGTTTTTTACTCTTCCAAGTTACCAAGTTTCCACCTACAAAGGTAAAGTATCCCGCGGTAGATCTTCTATCAACCACACATCCAGCCCAGTCAGCGTCACAGTAACCGGTTATATTCATGTGTTGGTTTTTTCGAAAAGATATTCCTCTTCCAGGTGCACCCTTCAGATACCTAAGAATTCTTATTACTGCCTCCATGTGCTCTCTGCTTGGAGAATGCATAAATCGACTAACAACACTCACTGCATAAGCTATGTCAGGTCTAGTATGAGATAAATAAATTAATTTCCCAACCAATTTCTGATACCTTTCCCTATTTTCAGATTTTCCATCTGGGTCTATGTCCAGTTTTAAATTTTGAACCATGAGTGTATCAGCTGGCTTACAATCTATCATCCCAACTTCAGTTAGAAGATCAAGTATATATTTTCTTTGAGAGAGAAAAATACCTTCCTTGTTTCGTGATACTTCTATTCCAAGAAAATATTTCAAACCACCCAAATTTTTTATTTCAAATTCTTTCGACAATCGTGCTTCTAATTCTTTTATCTCCATATGATCATCTCCTGTAATAATCATATCATCAACATAAATTATTAACACGGATATCTTACCTTGACGTTTCTTAAAGAACATCGTGTGGTCTGATTCACTCTGGGTGTACCCATAACCTTTCATTGCCTGACAAAATCGACCGAACCATGCTCCTGGTGATTGTTTCAACCCATATAGTGCTTTCTCCAGCTTGCATACTTTCATAGTAGTTTCTGGGTACCAATATCCAGGTGGGATATCCATGTAAATCTCCTCCTTCAAATCACCATGCAAAAATGCATTTTTTACATCAAATTGATGTAGTGGCCAGTCTAGATTTGCTGCAAGAGATAAGAGAACTCGGACAGAATTTAATTTGGCAACAGGTGAGAATGTTTCCTGAAAATCAACACCATACGTCTGTGTATATCCTTTTGCAACTAATCTTGCTTTGTATCTCTCGATTTTTCCCTCTGCATTGTATTTTATAGTATATACCCATTTGCACCCGACTGTTTTCTTTCCTTCTGGTAATGTTACTAATTTCCACGTACCATTCTTCTCTAATGCATCCATTTCTTCTTTCATTGCTTTTACCCAATTATGGTCTTTTAAGGCTTCTTCTAATTTTTCTGGTACATTTACCGAAGATATTTGGTTCACAAAGGCTTTCAAAGGTTCTGACAATTTTTCAGTGGTTGTATAATTAGCAATGGGATATCTTACTTCCTCACTTGTTCCATCCTCCGGAACGTACCGTTTTGGTGGTTTTCCTCGGTTATTTCTAGATGGTAATTTACAGAGAGTGTTAGTAGCACTTACCTCGGGAATATCCTCAGGAGATCTTGGCCCATGTGATACTTGGTCGGATTGTATTACTGCATCATTTAGCTCTATCCAGAAATTCGGTTCACTCTGCTGTATTAGGTTTAGATCAGACCTTTCGGCAATAACTGGGTCAGGTTGGATGACCCGAATTGGATCAGTTTGGATGACCCGAATTGGGTCATGACTCTGATTTGGCTGGTTTCCAGATTCGGTAGGGTTAAGGGATTCGGCAGGATTTTGGTCAAGGTTAAGGAATTCGGCAAGGTTTTGGTCAAGGTCAAGGATTTCGGCTGGTTTTTGATTTTTTCCTGGATTTGCAATTTCGGCAGGATTTGGATTTGCATTTTTTGCTGGATTTGCATTTTGGGCAGGATTTGGATTTGCTTGATTCTCATTTTCGGCAGTAGATGAATTTTCATTTTCGGCAGGAGACACATTTAAGAAATATAAATCAGAGAAATCCAATTCTACCTGATTCTCCTCCTGAATTGGACTTTCGGTTTTAAAAAAATATTCACCTTCTAAAAATGTGACATCCATAGTTGTAAAGAATTTTCTCGTGTTTCGATTATAACATTTATATCCTTTTTGATGTGTATCGAATCCCAAGAAAACGCATTTTTGTGCACAAGGTTCTAATTTGGACCGAAAAATCTTTTGAACATGCACATATGCAATGCACCCAAAAATTTTAGGAGGTAAATTTAAAACGGACGGAATTTTGATATGAGAGGATAACATTTGAAGAGGAGTTTTGTAATCATGTACTCCGGTTGGGGTACGATTAATTACATAAATTGCAAAGGACACAGCATTATCCCAAAAAATCGGGGGCATATTACTCTCAAACAATATTGACCTAGCGGTTTCGAGAATATGCCTATTTTTCCTCTCTGCTACCCCATTTTGTTGAGGGGTTCCCACACACGAGGTCTCATGTATAATCCCTTTATCTTTAAAGAAATTATGCAGATTTTTATTTACATATTCCGTCCCATTATCACTTCTTACAACTTTTATCTCTTTTTCAAATTGAGTTTTTATCATGTTAAAAAAATCTTGAAACACTTTCGTTACTTCATCCTTAGTTTTGAGTAAATAAAGCCATGTCATCCGTGTACAGTCATCGGTAAAAAGAATAAACCATCGACAACCAGATTTTGAGACAACCGGAGATGGTCCCCAAACATCAGTATGAACTAAATCAAAAGGAAGAAGGCTTTTATGATAACTATCAAGATAAGTTGTACGATGACTTTTAGCCTTAATACACGTTTCACACACCAATTGTTCATTTAAACCAGAAAATAAATGAGGTGAGAGCTTTCTCATGTACCTAAATGTGGGATGCCCTAATCTCCTATGCCACAAAAGAACTTGCTCTCTTAATCGTTTAGAATCAGTTGACAGAAATGAGGTTCCAGTCTTTATCTCCTCCAAGTAATACAATCCATCTCGCTTAGTACCACGGCCAATGATCTCCTTCGTGAGGATATCCTGAAAAACACAATGATTTTGAAACATGAGAGCTACACAATTTCGTTCTGCAGTTAATTGTCCAATAGAAATCAATTTTGTAGATAGAGAAGGTACGAGTAGGGTGTTTGTAAGGGTAAGATTCTTAGAAATAGGTACATCTCCTGCTCCATTTACTAGATACTCAATTCCGTTTGCATTAAGAATACCATTTTTTTGTGTATGTTTTCTTAACTTAAATTCATTTTCTGAGTAAGTCATGTGGTCCGTAGCTCCTGAGTCTATAACCCATTCTTTTTGTTTTTCAATATTACAAATATCAAGAAATTTACCTTGTTCTGAGTTATTCTGGTTTCTAGAACTACCTGCAGCATGAAGGGCAATTGAACCTGTCCCATTTCCAACTTCGGCCTGGGCCGAACCTTGGGCTTGAATGTCAACTGGTCCGTGTGGTTGAGCTGGATGTGCCCATGTAAGTCCCTGCTGCCTTTCACCCACTGTTTCAGATGTTGCCACTGCTAACTTTCCTTTTCCAGTGACATGTTGTTTCCCTTTTTTTCTCTCTTTGAACCAATCAGGATAACCAACGATTTGAAAGCATTGCTCTTTAACGTGCCTTGTTTGACCACAGTGAGTACACTTCAACTTAGATTTATCAACATACGAAGAGTTCTTATTTAGCGTTAGATATACCTCAGGAATTTTCGACACCTTTGCGAGCATGGCAGCCGAAGCTTGTGACATTTCTCCTTCATCTTTAAGCATAACCCCCTGCCTCACAGCCTCCTTTCTTACTCTTGCGAAAGCTTGTTCAACTGTGGGAAACGGTGTGAGTTGCAGAAGATTTGCTCTCTCATTATCCAGCCGGTCATCAAGTCCATCGAGAAATGTATAAACCCTGGTTTCTTGAATAAAACTATTAAATTTCTTAATATCTTCTACATGAACCATAGGGTTAGGCCGGCGAAAATCAATTTCTTGCCATAGACTTTGCAAATCATTATAATATTCTTCTACAGATTTACCCGACTGTCTTAGTCGAGTTACCCTCCTATTTAATTCAAATACCTGGGCGGCATCGCTGCCATCATAGAACGTGGTAGCGAGAGAGTCCCACACTTCTTTTGCTGTTGGAAATCGAATGAACTTGTCTGTCAGATTCGACTCGAGGGAGTTGATCAACCATCCCTTCACCACTGTGTCATCAATGTCCCATTTCGGAAAAAGTGCATCTTGGGGCTGTGGAGGAAGCGGCTTTCCTGTTATGTGCTGGAGCTTGTCTCGCCCCTTCACATACATGGTGACTACTTGGGACCATAGGGAGTAGTTTCGCCCATTGAGTTTCACAGAGATAGGGTTAGGATGGATGAAAGTTTCGGCTGCAGGTATGGTTATAGGTGGATTCGGGTGTTTTTGAATTGCCATAATTTGGGTTTGTTGTAGTGCAACAAGTTGGGTTAATTTCTCCAACAATGCTGCTGTGTTCTCATCTCGTGAGGAGTGAGAATTAGTTTCAAGTTCACTCATGATAAAATAAAATTATTGGTGGAAGAGATTATTGGTGAGGTCTTGGAATATTGAGGTTTTCGGATCGATCACCGCTTTGATACCATGTCAAAATTAATAATAGAACAACTCAAGAACACAAGACTCCCATGAATCTCCCTTCCCTCCCTTTGTTTATTTCAATCAATATTTTTCTTACATACTTTCTCTCTGTTACAAAGATGGCTTTATATCTAACATAGTGCGCATAGCTCACCTCTATTATTTTAGGCAACAAATCATAATCCATTCTAAACTAGAAAGTAAATTACACACCAATCAATCATGACAAATAAAGGAAATATATATCATTTTTGTCCAGCCGTATAAACCAAGAATATATGTTGATTTCCTTCTTCATTTTATTCTGGATCGGATGTGAACCTTGTTGTACGTATTAGCTTGTAACTTCAACACCCTCCTTCAAGCTCATACGTAGATATCTGTCATACCGAGTTCAGATAGAGATTCATCAAATGCCTTACTTGATATCGCCTTTGTGAGCATATCTGCCAATTGTTCTTGTGATCTTACGAATGGCAATGAAATAATCTTAGAGTCCAATTTCTCTTTGATGAAATGCCTATCCACTTCAAAATGCTTTGTTCTGTCATGCTGTACTGGATTATGAGATATATCTATCACAGCTTTATTATCACAAAAAAGTTACATTTCAGTACAGGGTTCAAAACCTAATAAGCGGGGTTCAAAACCCAATAACATGGGCCTGTTATACCAATAGACTAGACCTTAAATTAATGGACCAATAAGCGGGCTAACAGATCCTAATTAACCCAAACTGGACCCGTCTAAATTTGCATGGAGTTGACCCCTGTTGGGTTGCGTACGAGTGATTATAGCAATTTGTGTAAGATCTGACCTCATTAATCACAAAACTAGTAGAGAAGCATCAATCATTGATTGATCTAATCTAGACACCAACCTACTCCTCTCAATGCTCAAATGACAACTGCTGACAAAGAAGCATAATTGCAATTGTACTAATTATACTAATTACTATTATGTATTAATTAGACTACCCAGAAAACTACTCTTACTAATTACTTATTATGAAACCATAAAAATGTTTCAATTCATTAATTTCTTTATTTGAGATGTAAATTAGGTGGAGGCAACAATGATAAAAAAGACCAAACATAGAACAAGAAATGTTTCATAGAGAATGAGAATTATATCATTGGCGCACAAATTATCCCATTCTTAAAATGAAAGTCATATAGATATAGTTGTATAAGAAATTAAAGAGTTTTCTTGAATTATTAATAAAAAAAATTGAACTAAAATTTTGAACAATAATTTCTTGAACAATTTTTATCTTGATTAATAATAATAATTCATTAACGAGAATGACAGACGAACAGATCTTTAAGTAATTTCAGTTTTTCATTTAAAAAAAAAAGGAGTTGAAGCATTAACTTATATTAAAATGTTTTCTATGATTATTTTGTTTGTAATAATAATTAATGAACAAATAAAATTCACGTGTACCAACTTGGTATTTGTTGTGTACCAACTTTCAACAAAAAAAATAATTGATCCGATTTTCCTACATGACTGTACCATAAATTTGTTTTAATGCAGATTCTTTGCCACAACAGCCCCCCAAAACAATTTAAATAAGTGTCACGGGGGTCACTTGTCTCAATACATAAATTGAGTTGTTTAAATAGTAATTGTGGATTCGTTTTTTCAAAAAGCAATAATAGAAACATGTGATATGAAAGTATTACTATTTTTCTACAATTTTATTCTTGCAATTTTTTTTATTTTTATTTTATTTTCCTGCACATCAAACGACCCTTGAAGAAACAATTAATAATCAGAGTCTTGGTCGCTGTTACACTGTTAGAGAGTTGGTGGTGTCTTTTAACCTTTTCCTAAGAAATAATTTATAAATAATTGATGTGTTTACTTGTTTACTTTCTTTCGAGAGCAGCTTGGGTCCGATGCCCATCAAAGTGAGTTCGATGGGCTCGATGACCGTCCGATCTGCTTTAAGATTCACGTCAGAACTTTCGCGTCTACTTTAATTTACGTGCACACGAATCTTGAAGCAGATCAGACGGTCATCTAGTCCATCGAACTCACTTTGGGTCCGATGCAAGCTGCTCTCCTTTCTTTCACATAGATGTCTGACCACAACTAATTATTTAAACGGAAAATTTAAATGGTAGGCACACCTCGATCACTCCCCAGTAATTTCACCTAGATACTTAATGGGGCTCATCGGCAATAAGATTAAGCCTCTTTAAGACTTAATCTACTTCCATTAACTTCTTTAGTCATTTAATCCTGCTAAACACCAATTCTCTAACGCAGATTAAGATCACCTTCTTTAGCATCCTTAATTTTGTCTGGATCTTAAGCCACCTCTATCATTCTTTTAAGATAACCGAACATCAGTTCTTTATAGCTCCTTAAGCTCTTAATCCTCCACTCTTAATTCCTTGTTACCGAACGGCCCAATAAAATATGATTGGGCTGGAACTAAGACGTTATTTAAATCCCTTGTACTAAATTAGACTTCCCAGAAAGCTACTCTTACTAATTACTCGTTCTGAAAAAAAATGTTTCAATTCATTAATTTCTTTATTTGAGATGTAAATTAGGTGGAGGCAACAATGACAAAAAAGACCAAACATAAAACAAGAAATGTTTCATAGAGAATGAGAATTATATCATTGGCGCACAAATTATCCCATTCTTAAAATGAAAGTCATATAGATATAGTTGTATAAGAAATTAAAGATTTTTCTTGAATTATCAATAAAAAAATTGAACTAAAAATTGATCAACTAATTCTTGAATAATTTTTATCTTGATTTATAAAAATAATTAATTAACGAGAATGACTGGCAAACATATCTTTAAGTAATTTCAATTTTCCATTCAAAAAATAATGGAGAGATGGGATACTAATTAAAATGTTTTCTTTGATCATTTTGTTTGTAACAGTAAACAAATAAAATTCTGACTTCTATTACATGATGACGTAGAAGAAACAGCAATTTGGTATTTGTCTTACACATCACGTGTGTACCAATTTTCAACATAAAAAATAGTTGAACCGATTTTCAAACATGACTGTACCATCAATTCTTTTTTAATGCAGATTCTTTTTTAAAACAACCGCCAAAACAATTTAAATAAATGACACCGGGGCCACTTGAGTTTTATAAATAATAATTGTGGATTCTTATTCTTGTTTCTGAAAAAGCAATAATGGAAACATGTGATATTAAAGTATTACTATTTTTCTACAATTTTTTTCTTACAATTTTCAGGAAAAAATTAGATAAAACATGGTGGAGAAATTATAAATTACTTTCCTCTACTTTCCATCATTTCCAACAAATCAAATAATGCTAACACGGAAAATTGATTTGTTTATTTTCCTGCACATCAAACAACCTTGAAGAAACAATTAATAATCAGAGTCTTGATCTCTGTTACAGTGTTTAGAGAGTTGGTGGTGTCTTTTAACCTTTTCCTAATTAATAATTAATAAATAATTGATGTGATTACTTGTTTACTTTCTTTAGCACAGAAAGTCTGGCCGCAGCTAATTATTTAAACAGAGAATTAAAATGGTAGGTATACATTGATCTCACTCTCCGATAACTTTACCTAGCTATTCAATGAGATATGATTGGGTTGTATCTAAGATGTTATTTAAATTCCTTGCTTTTATCTGTTTGATATGTATCTATTGACGCAATTCGATCGGGCAAAAGTAGGAATAAGAAAACATGTGATTATCTTATCAAATAAAATTATATATAAACACTATTTTATATTATTATTTTGTAAGATAACGATACGTGTAAATTTATATGTAGTGACTTATAATCATTAGTGATGAAATATTTGGCACCATATTCAAATTGGTTCGTGCGATATATCATACAGTAGCGCTTTTTAGTATGCATTTTATATTGATGCTATAGCTTCTTTTTCTATAAATTATTTGATATCGTCCCTTCTTTTTTAAATCATATTTATAAATATATAAAAAATAGCGTTTATTAAGCTAAAATCACTACTTGTTTTTTGAAATAGAAAGGTAGAGTCTATCTAGATTTTGAACCTACGGCCTCCTACATAGATAATATTGCTCTTTATCAGAGGTTGGTTCTCCTAGCTATTTGTTTTATTTCTTAACTGTCTAATAATTCAAAATATATAGCTATAAATGATTCAATGAATGAACCAAGCAACACGGAGCTTCGTATCTAATATATAATTAATTAAATTTCATATGCATTGTCAATAAACGCAGAATTCTTAGTTTTAAAATATTCTAATTGCAGTATATATGCTTGTCTTTCTTATCGAATTCAAATCATTAAATAAAAAAATGTGTGGCATTTATATTTCATTGTTTCTCAATAAACATATGCGAAGACATGTAAATGCATCAATCAATCGTGAAGTAGATTAGTTTCAACATTTTAGATTTGTTATTTGAAGTCATTCTCTTATGTTTTGAAATTAACACCAGAAAAGAATTGGTAAGCTTATGAACAGTACCCTTGTTCTACTCTTCCCGGTTGAAGTGTCCCAAATTGCAATTTTATTTGTGCCTACAGCGAAAGTTAGTGCATTTTTTTTCCAAAATTTATTGATGAAAAAAAACAACTTTCGTTAGGGGTGGAGATAAACTTCTCGTAACTCATGTGAGATCGATTCAAAAATTCAAATTTCATTTGGATTGCTGGAGGCCTTTAACTTTGCTATTATGCGGCAGTCATTTCTGTACCCTGTAATTTTGTTATTAGGAATAAAGTCAGCTGTTAATTGACATATACTTTTTTTATATTTTACCGCAATTATTTATTTCAACCTTGAGTTCCTGCTTTGGAGTTCTGAAACCAAATCTGTGTATCTCTATGTAATATGTATATGTCGGTGTTCACCAACCCATTTCTTAATACAGAATGAGCATACGACGCAGAAAAACAGAGAGAGAGAGATCAGAGAGGCAGATACCACAAGGTTTGAATAAGGAAGAGAGGTGTGGGGGTGGGTGGGGGGGGGGGGGGGGGTTCAGCCACTGTAAAGGTTTCAAAGAGAAAACACATCACAGTATTGATTTGAAATGGAACTATTAATTATAATGTTTAAAATTTTGAAACTGTTTATTTAGTAACAAAAAAATAAAATCCAAGAAGCGGATCCGGTTGTGGAGCGAGATGGCGATTAAAGTATTACAGTGATCAACATTTCGATTGGAGTGTGATGGTGAGTAGATCCGGTTTCCGTCGGAGCGCGATGGTGGTCGAAGAAACGAATCCAGTCATGGAGCGAGATGAGGATTAAAATACTAGATTAGTTTAGAAGATTTTATGAGAATAAAAGATTAGATTTAGAAATTACGGTCATTTGACCTATTGTAAATACGTTTTTTATCAATGAAATTGTTAGTTATTAGCATTTAAAGCCACTAACTTTAAGAAAAAACCATGTTATCAAATTTGATTCAATATCAAGTCGAAACCGTTCAATGTACATCACGCTGATAAAATTAATATAAATCTTGATGTAGTTCGGACAACTGCAACGGAACATTGGTCAAATTATGTCGATAAAATGTTAAGAAATAGAAAAGAAATGGACCAATAAGGGTCTTCTTCTGGATGAAATTATGTGGTCGGCAGTTGGGTTAGGCACATTCACATATTACATCAATTTTGATTTATGACCGACCCGTTTCTTAATACAAACTAACCATACGTCACAGAAAAACAGAGAGACAGAATTCCCCTCCCATGTTCTTTTTTTCTTAAAAGTTGAGCGCGCTTTTACGAAAAGAGAGAGAAAGCGCGTTTAAAAAAAATAAAGTGAGAGTCAAGAAAGCATTTTCAATAAAGAAAAAGAAAAAGAAAAGTAAAGTGAGAGCTTTTGAAAAAGAGAGGGCCTCAGCATCCGACTATTCTCACCAGCAAACATCCTTTATTCTCACCAGGTTGAAATCTTCGCTCACAGGGAAAGAGATGCTTCTCGTTTTTTTCTTGTTGAAGTTTCACTTGGGAAGAAAAACAACTAATTAAAAGCAAAGAGAAAGCCTCAGCCTCCTACTCGGTTTTTTCAAAAGAAAAGTGAGAGAGGAAGGGGGCAGCCGTTGCCAAGCTTTTAGAGAGATCGAGTGATGCGCGAGATCCATGCGGTGCTTTTACAGTTGTGAGGTCAGCTAACTCTAATTTTGGTTGTCAAAATTAAGTATCTATCTCATATCTGACTTTCAGGTTTGTTTTAACAAAGTATGTGAAATCTTGGCTTACAGGTTTTTTAAGAACAGCCAAGAAGATCTCTCTCTGCAATCAACTAGATCCATGCCCTTTTGCATCTCATAGATCTGAGGATCAGATAACATTCACAGTACAAATCCAAAGTGGTATGTCCATATTTTTTTTTCTTTTTGTTTGTTTATTCTGATAATTTGGTTCCGAGATATGAATTGTAGTAAAGAAACTTAGATCTAGTGATCAAGAAAGTGTATTTCGCCATATTAGTTAGTAAATCAAATATGATTCGGTCACTCTAAGTAGCTAGTATTTTAATTCACATCACTTATGAAACAGGTTGCAATTCCATTATCATTTCAAACATCGTGCAAAATAAGATTTCTGATAGTATGTTGAACAAAGGAAAAGAAAAGGCTCAAGAAAGACCGTTAAAGAAAAGGTCTAAAGTCTGGAATAGTTTTACTGAGGAACAACAGCCCGATGGTAGTAAAAAGGCAAAATGTAACAATTGTGGAGAACTTCTAGGTGGCAATAGCAAGAATGGAACATCTCATCTTTGGCGACATCTCAAGAGTGTTGATTGTACAGAGCCCCCAAACAAGGATGCAAGAACTACTGTACTATCTTACTCTTCTGGAAACAGAGAGAACCAATTGGGATATCTCCAGCAAACAAACACAGAACCTTCTGGATTGCAAGAGAATAATTTCGGAGAGAACCATTTCGGATATGTCCAACAAATAAACACAGAACCTTCTAGAAACAGAGAGAACCAATTGGGATGTCTCCAACAAACAAACACAGAACCTTCTGGATTGCAAGAGAATAATTTTGGAGAGAACCTTTTGGGATATGTCCAACAAATGAACACAGAACCTTCTGAAAACAGAGAGAACCAATTGGAATACGATCCCCAAAAAAACCGAGAGCTTTTTGTGAAAATGGTAATCGATAACAAAAGCATGTTGGAACATGTGGAGAATCCTTTTCTGGAAGACTTTGCAAGTTTCCTTCAGCCATCGTATAGCCATGTAAATCGGAGGGATGTTGAGGAAGACTGCCGTACATTTTATAAAAAAGAGAAAGCCCAGTTGAAAGAGAAAATCACCAAACTAACTTCTAAAGTCAGTCTTAGTATGGTTAGGTTCTTCAACACAAAAGCCAAACGTTCTGTATCATGTGTTGCAGCACATTTTATTGATAATGATTTCAAATTGTTCAAAAGAATAATTGGGTTTCTGGACCATACTATATGGTTCAAAAGAACAATAAATGAAATTGACTATGAGAGACTCCTCAATGATTGGGGACTTTGTAATAATGTTTTTGCATGGTCAGGAGGTCATAGAGTTCGAGGTGCAGAGAAGTCCAGTCCAACATTTGATGTGAAGTGTATTTTGGAGTGTTTTCGTTCAATAGCTTGTGATATCTACGGTGAAATTACACCAGACATAGATTATATTAAAGGAATGATGAATGACCTGAATGAATTTCCTGAAAAAATGTGCTATTTCAATGAAATTGCAGCGCAACATAATCTTGCTCATAAATTTGAATTTGTGCTTATTAACCTAGGAGTACTGGGTTTTGATCTCAATATTTTAAATGAAGCTTGTACCTATAAAAATGTTCTTTGCGCATTTGTTGACATGATTGTAGGATGGAGCAAAGTGGAGGAAATTGTTCCCCTTCTAAATAAAATAAATGATGTGGTTGTGATGCTCTCTTCCCTTGAATTTCCCACATCAAATTTACTTCTAAAATTTGTTTTTGAAATCAGTGATGTCCTATCAGAGGTCTCTCCTGTGTTATCTGGTGGTACCAAAGATGCTATTGATAGCTCGCTAGAAAAATTGGATAAGTATTTGGCTAGTTGTAGTTATATACTGCTGATTGCTTCATTGTTGGATCCTCGGTTCAAATTAAGATTCCATAAACGCTGCATTGGGAAGTTCATTGCCAAAGAAGAAGATTTTGATAAATTATTCTGCAGTTTGTACAATAAATATCAAAGTGAGAGCACAAAGATAAACAGATTTGACCGTTTATCTCAAATACCAGAGCTAAAAAAGTATTTGAAAGGTCGGGTGGAAGAGGGCGATATGAATTTTGATGTGTTGGGTTGGTGGAAGGAAAATGAATTATTATACCCGATTCTTTCTAGGATGGCACGTGATATTCTTGCTATACCCACTTCTTCCTCATTTAATTCAGGCACAGAATATGTGGAAGATACTATTAAGGAGATCTTTCATTCTACAGTGGACACAGAGATGTCCAAGGTCTTGGTTTGCTGCAACAATTGGTTGAGAGCTGGTCGTAGTGCTGGTATGGCATCCATATATATACCTTTTTTTTATAGATGTTGACATGATGTTTACTCGATTTACTTGTGATTATATATCTACTAAACTTTCAGACCCAAATTGTAGCTTAAGTTCTTTATAGTAGTGAGTACTTGTTTATCTGACACCTGCTATAACCTATAACAGTTCCTGTAGCTTATTTTGGCTCGTGCATTTTCTTCTTCTCTTCTTCTTTTAGATAGTTCCTTTTAGAGAGTTGATAAATAGCACTCTGTTTTTCCCGGATCTTAAAATTTTGAGCTTGTTTACCCATGACACTTTCCTGAGTCTTGTTGTTGAATTGTTCGAAGTATTAGTAGTCTGGTTGAAATCAATTTCCATATTCCACTGTTAAAAAAAATAAATTCATTTATTAGGGCTTCATATACTAAGTAATCTGCTTTTCTGTTCTGTTATACCAAAATTATTGTTTCCTATTGCTATTTTACTTTACCAGTACAAAGAGTTTCTAATTAGAAATAATTGGTGGCACAGATAACAAGCAAAGAAGACTATATATGATTGAAATGCATCAATGTGTCGAGGTCTTATATAAAATATAATCATAAACAACGAATGCATATTGGTTGCTTTAAAGAATTTCATATAGTTTAAATAAGAGCCACAATTCATTATCATTCTTATGCACTTTGTAATTGTATACATTGCTTTTTCATTATCATTCATATAACATGGAACAAACAGAGTTCTTTTAGATGACTTGAAATAAATAGAATTAATCACTAATATATAATATGTATTATTTGTGATGTGAAGCAGGTAAGTCTGTGGATGGCATAGAAAACATTATAGAGAAGAGGCACCTTGATCAAGCTTTCCCTGAACAATCGGGTAAAAGTAACAGTTATGTATATGATCAGATAAAATGCCTAGAGTTGCTTGCTAAGCTGGTAATATCATGTGAACTTCCATTCATTTTTGTTAAGAGTACTTGGTTCAGAGAATGGGTAAAATACCTTCAGACATTGTACATTCCGGTTGATGTGACATCTATTAAGACAAAGTGCCTATGTTTCTATCAAATAGAGAGACAAAGGTTTAAAAATCTCTATAAGGAAACCTTGGTAAATTCAGCCCACCTAGCAAGAGTTTGCTTTAGTGCCTATGGAGCAGGAGTATCACCCACATATATCTGTGTTACAGCACACTTCATTGATAATGATTTTAATTTCGTCAGAAGAACAATTGGTATAAAGATCATATCAAAAAATGGGGCATATTTGAGCCATGCAGCGATATCAGCACAAATACAGAAATGCATAGACAATTGGGAGCTTCCTAAAAAGGTACTTGCATTTACAACCGAAAATTTTAGGTGGGTTGACTTATGGTGTTGGTGCAATCGAGTTGCATTGCATTGTCCAGGGAATGTTCAATGGACTATTGAGATTTATATGGGATGAACTGCATGAAGTATTTGAATCTATCAGGGAAATGGTAGAATTCTTATACGAAGATCCTAACAAAATGCATATTTTTAATCAACTTGCTATTGAACATAAAATTAATTTGCCAAAATCGTATCTTCAACTTGATGATCAGAGAAGGTGGGACTCTACATTGAACATGTTATCTGATGCACTTGCATACAAAGATGTTTTTTACGCATATAAAGGTTATGATGGGAGTTTCCCTTTATGTGAAAATTGGAATGAAGTGGAAAGTGCTGTCAAAATTCTGAAACCAATTTATGAAGCAGTCACCATTCTCTCTTCCTCTCAATATCCCACGTCAAACTTGTTTTGGAAAATTGTTTTTGAAATCTATGATGCAAATAATCAATATGATGAAAGAAAATTCTTCAATTGCTGGATGAGAATTTCATACAGTTATTTGAAAGGTTGCAATAAAGTATTGCTAGTTGCCTCTCTATTGGATCCCCGATTCAAGTCGACTTACTTGAAACGTTGCTATACGGAACACTTCTCTGACAAAGTGAAAATTAGAAAATTGATTGGGGATCTGTGCATTATGTTTGAACTTGAACATGATTGGGGAATGTCAGAACTTGCTAGATACTTGCAAGAAGACCATGTGGAGGACAGAGATGGTGATTTTGATGTTTTGAGATGGTGGAAGGATAAAAAATCAAATTATCCCATTCTTTCAAGGATAGCACGAGATATTCTTGCTATCCCTGTTTCTTCACTACCCTCTGAGTCGGCTTTTTCCACTACATTTATTACGGGAGACAACAATATTATGTTCAGAAAACTTGTGAATCAATTGGGTCCCAGTACATTGGAAGCTTTGGTGTGCTCCAATAATTGGCTGTCAGCTGCAAGCAGTAATGGTAAGCAACCTATTAATTTTGTGTGCTCTTACAATTGTGCTTGTATACTGTTAATTTTGTAGTGTTTTATTGAAAAATGTACCAGCACAGCTTCTTTTAACAGAGAGAAAAATTTATTTGAAAAATTGTGCTTGTATACTGTTAATTTTGTAGTGTTTTATTAAAAAATGTACCAGCACAGCTTCTTTTAACAGAAAGAAAAATTTTCAGCATTTAGCAAGATTTAAAGTCATTCATTTACTTTGAATGTGTATAGCCTAAATTTGTATCTTCCATTTCCTAATAGATGGTTATTGTAGATAACTATTTTCATCTCTATTCAAATAAATATTTGTTCCAACCCAAATGAGAAAAAGCTCTGCTTACCTTTTAGATTTAAAATCTTTATTTGTTTTGTCTAGGCCAGCTGCTACATACCAATAATGGACGTTTGAAAAAAAAATTGGTCTATAATTGGATTCCTATAATGGAAATATGAGTCGTGTAGTGTCCTTGCTTGATCCCGATTATTTGATTATGTAACAACACAATCTTTTTGTTGATGCATAACTATTCATCCAATTTAGTTGATTATTGTCCATTTTCTTCTGATGAATTAAAATAAGGGAAATTTACGCAAAAGGGGGCAGCAATTGACTTGGTAGAGAAGCACATTCCACCATCATACAAATGCCCACTACGAGCCTGTGACTTCTGGTCCATAAGTTTTCTTAAGCATGGTTTGAGGGGAAGGATGTCAGAAGATATAATAGCTATAGGTGGTGCCAGATTGACTGCTGAGAAGATGCAGTGTCTCATCAAACCAATTGACAAGGATGGAACTGACAGCTGGATTCCTGATGATGTACGTTTGGGTTATATGTACACTGTGTATCCACCTTGCTCCCTGTTTTCACTTTTCCTTGATTTATGTTATGTTTTCGCATTTGAACCAAATTGTGCCCTTAATATTTTGGCATAAATTCAATCATGGATAGTTGTTTAGTTAAATGCCTAATTGGCCTTCATTGCAAATGGGGGCAATAGGAGCTACTATGCACAATATTTGCAATATTAGATTGTCCACTCTCTCAAGTTTCAATCATCAGATTTGACTTTAACTACGATTGGATGCATTTCGCAGGTTATCAACTGCTATATTAGTATCATGAACAGTAAAGGAAGTACATCAGGTAAAATCCTGAAACTTACCACCTTTGATAGTCGGAAATTGCAGTCATGGGGATTGTCAATGGAAAAAAGAGAGAAACTTTGTGAACGCACTTCCTCTAACATAATTGAGAAGGGCTACGATTTCCTTCAAAATGAACTGGTAATTTTCATTACTTAATGAGCTACACATTACAACTTCCAATTCTTACTTGTCAGAACTCGCATTCATAATTTGTAGGTGTTCTTTCCAATCTATGAACAAAACCATTGGTTTATTGGGGCTTTCAATGCTTCAAAGAAGGAATTCCAGATATTGAATTCCTTGAACAAAGAGGGCGCTACTTACAAAGAAACAACTCATCAGCTGGTATATCTTTTCTCAAACAAGTATTGCTCGCATATTCTATCATACCATGTAATGGTTATCATATTTTCATTCTTTTCAAACAGAGATTAGGAATTCAAGTGTGTATTAATGCTGCACTTGACTACCAAGGTGATCCACTAGATGAATGGCTCCAAGAGAACGTAGTTACTTGGCCTATATCTGTTATTTCGAATTTGCCACAACAAAAAGACAGGTATGATGACACCATTTTTCATTTTTGATTTCTTTAGAAATTACTTAACTCGATTGAGTAACCCAATTGGTGTTTCAGCTGTTCTTGTGGTCTATTTGCACTCAAGTACATGCAATTATGGGATGGATCAAAGCTTGCTAATGAATTCACACAGGTGTGGTATTATTCTTTATAATGGTTTATTTTGCAATTTGCTTAGAAGAAATAAATTTATTGTTCAATGTACTTATATATGATGTATTCAACTTGGCAGGATGACATTGACTTATTTAGGAGACAGCTAGTTGGTGAGCTAATCTTTTCAGAGCTCAATGAGATGAAGGGTATTCAAAACGAAGTTAAGACAAAAAAAATATATAGAGGAGAATCAGACGAATCAGAAGAATCAGAACAATTAGAATCAGGAGAATCAGAAGAATTAGAATCAGGAGAATCAGACGAATCAGAAGAATAAGAAGAATTAGAATCAGGAGAATCAAAAGAATTAGAATCAGGAGAATCAGAAGAATATAATATCAACAAGAGGTCATATCATTAACTCCCCAAACCCTCCTTCAAATGATTTGGTTTTGTTGTACTTATTTCAATTTAAGAAATAAATTCTAATTTGGAAAACTTCTATACGTCCTGTTGTACGAATGGCCCACACAAAAAGTTTCGGGGCACAATTGTGTGGAACTGTGAAACTTATTATTGTAAGATTATGCATGAAATTGTTCTCTTGGTACAAGTTACTACATTGTAATTGCTTACAATTTATTTCCATACATTTTTTGACAAAAAGTTTGAGAAAACATTGCAATGGCTTACATCAAGAATGGTGCGGTCTCAGCTATTTTTCGAAGAAAAAAACAATCTATCGGGAAAATCCTTCCCCGAAGATTTCATTTCTTAATTTCTAAAAAGAAAAAAATGGTGTGTTTCTTTTCCTTTTTTTAATTAATAATGAAGGCTTTATTTTTGAAGTCCATTATTTATCAAACTAATATATATACTCTAAATACTATTTTGTACTTGCTCTAAATGAAATAACTTTTTTTACTTATAAAATGAAAATATTTTGAATTATAGTGGTCACTTTTTTATTTTCAATTTATAGAGGTGGAAGCATTATTAATAATTAAACTAATTCCGCCTCTTCCTGCCTGAAGGCATTATTAATAAAAAATTAGCCGCAATATTAGAAAATATTATAAGAAATTTAACAGCATGCATTACAATTATTAATTATATAAGAAATTTAAAAGATTATGGTATTATTTCCATTCATTACAATTTACAATTAATGGAGAAAACAAAAAGAGTTTGTGCAAAAGGCCCATACAATTCTTATTCATTTAACCGAAATTAATAAATAGAGCAACTTATAAAAGCCCAATACTGTATTTGCAATTATAATTCCATTACTTTAAAGTGAAAAAAATTGACAACCAGTGAACCAGTAGCAGATATGATAGTTTAGGGATCTTTGGATTGTCACGCAGTTGTTTATTTTTGTAAGGCAATTTCAGTATTGCTCAACAAATTAAGTAGTTAAATTGTAAGTTACGAAGTGATTTACATTCAGTGCTGTAGGTTTTTATAATTAGGAATTTGTAACACTTCTTGTCAAAAAAAGGAAGTACAAATCAAAAGTCGGAGCAAAATATGCATGAATTGACATCTCAATGTCAAAAGTAAAATGCTTCTTTTCTTTCTTTGTGTGACATCCTAATTTAAGAATATATGAAAATTTTAGTTGACTTGAAGTAAAGTATGTTTAAAATAACAATTTGGATTTTTAAATTATAATTATAAATGTTAATTAACTTAACTGTATTTGTAAACTTTTTGTTCTAGCTTGGAGTAATTTTAAAAGTTATTGTAACGTCATATTAGTTGAATACATATTATTTTAAAGTGAATTTATTTCTAATTATATGAGGGGTTTAGTGTAAATTTTCTAACCAATAAATAAGATGAAATATTAAATTTTCTAACCAATAAATATTATATGAGGGGTTTAGTGTAAATTTTCGAAGGAGGAAATAGAAGCCTGTTGGCTTCTTTGCTTCTTAATTGCGTTCTTATGGCAGCTAACGAGCAAGTCTATTGGTGTGAATTTGGTACTTCAATTTCTCTGTTCTTATTGGTCTAACTTGAGTTTCTTTCCTTCTTAATTGGTACTGGACCATTTCAAGTAAAATTGATGTTCATAAAAAGGTAATAACTATCGGAGCCATCTGATAATGATCCACTTATAGTTCCTAACCTGGTTAGAAGGTCTTGTAAATAAATACACATGGAGTCTTTTTAAAATTAATTGAAACTGTTAAGAAATTAGAATTAAAACATGTTTCTGTTTAGTTAAGTATATATGTCAATACTTATATCTCTTCATGTTACACGAGTTATGGTAATTTCCTTCAAGTTTGGTATAATTTCATAGTTGTGGGGGCTTTAGTATGCAATATTAATCCAAGGCAAATTTCACCTAAAAAAAAAAAAAGAATAAACAAAAACAAACTATGTTTAAGTGTAGGCTACATAACTGATTATGTGAATATGTTTCAAATTAATTCCTAAAATCTAGTCCGTAAAATGTATGCGGCGAGTTATTGATTTATTCTCGTAATTTCTAAGACTTAGGCATGCTTCGACAAATCTAAATCAAACAGACCACCTACTTAACATGCCTGCAGAATGATGAACTTGCACTAGTGGAAAATCGTCTATCAGAAACGGTCAAAAATTGCCTATCAGGAACAGAATGGAGGCGATACTAACCCAGGCGATACTAACCCAGGCGATACTGATAGTACCACTAATCAGGATCGGTCAAACAACCGATACTGATTCCATAATCAGGAACGGTCGTTAGTATTTAGCCGTTACTAATTCAGACAATCAAGAACGGTCGTTAGTATTTAACTTATACTGATTTGGGCCTTCAAGATCATACCTTCAATAACAGCCGATACTGATTTGGGCCTTCAAGATCGGACCTTCAATAACAGCCGATCCTAATTCCTAAAATATCAGGATCGGTTGTATATTAATATCCGACCTTGATTCTTTTTTTTCTTTTTCTTTTTTTTGTAAAACCAACATTGGTGAATCCAGATATATGATGCATTATTGATATTTATATATGGTCATTTATCAGCAAAATTATACATGAGTAGCTCTTACTAATTACACAAGCTCAAGAAAAATACTAATTCCTAAACTAGCATTTGAATGCTTACACACAACCGATTTTTATTAGTCTATACTAACTTTGAGACTTCAAAATCACTTTGTGTGTTTTGTGTGCTTCAAGGACATCAGAGCTCTTCATCCATGCTTTGTGTGCTTCAATAGCTTTTAGATTGTGTCGAAACATCTGGTCTCAAAACGAATTTAAGTACAAATATTCAAGGAAGCACTACATGGTCAGTGGCACTTTTAATATGCCCAGCAAATTCTCAAAATTTTTGGAGCCCAACTTACTGGTAACATACCTCAAAGAGAGAGAGATGCTTGGTTTCTCATATTCTTCTTCGTGCACATGGATACCAGTACCTTGGCATTCAGGACACAATACAAAAGAGATTTGGTTTTTCTGACCTGTTTTAGGCTTCTACTACCAATATCTTAATTGTGGGTATTACCAAACATTGCGAAAAACTTCCATAATTAAAATGTCGTTTCAATTATGAGAAGACCAAAATGAGAATTCCATTACTTATAGTTATGACAACACAAACTAAACATAATCTAAAACAATTTCTAAGATTGCATAGGTACATATTACAGGGAAGAAATTTAACTGCTGTGAGGTTGATCTTAGCAATATTTTCATACTGTGTTCGATTCAAATGATGGCTTTATGTTTGGATTGTAGCTTTCTCGCCCCAGAAAATCCTTGTTTTTGCATCTTAAACCCTGAGATACACAATTTCTCACTGAAATTGAAAAGAAGTGAAGAAAAATGAAGCGTTAATAAATAATTATGCATATAAACCCTTCATCCTCTCCCCCTTCCCCAAATCCTGTGTACAGAAACCCTTGAAACCCCTCTATCAAGTCAAGATACATAAGAACCACTACGAACAACAAAGTAAAAAAGATAATGAAAAATAATGAACTTACCAGCAAAGCTTTTAGGCAGTTGATTGTAGCATAACTGCCTGGTTCATTAACCTTGCAGAAAATAATAATAAAAAATGTATATATCAATTAATTTATCAACAATAATTAACTAATCAACAATTTGCAAGAGAATGAAGACGAGAATATGCCAACACTGAAAGTAACGATCTCTCTTCAATGTTAATGAGTTCATCCGATAAACAATCACCAACCAATGGAAATATTGGTTTCTCTTCAATATTGACAATTCCATTCACTGACAAATCAATCCTGAATTTAAAAAAGAAAAGACAATATTATTACAATATCAATTTTACACCTTTAAAGAAGGAGTGACACCTTCAATTCTTTCCAGATAGTAGATCTACAAACTTAGTGCCTAAAATGTGAATAAATCATAACTAAAAAATATTACGGCCAAAAACAATGGAAAATCCAGAGAGAACTCCTATGCAATGACAAATCTATGTGCATAATATGAGGGTTTATTGACCCCCATATTTTTAGGTGCACCACTTGTATACATTATAGAACTAACACTATATAAAATAAAAGAAATTGAAATAAATGATATCAGCTGCTGAAAGAAATATCTCGTCTGTACCAAACTAAGACAACAAGTTAGAGATGCAGAATTCATTCAAATATATGGCACAATACTTTATATTCAGAAAATATCCAAGCTACTAAAATTTCAACCTCATCTTCACTAGATCGGCCCTATCACAAATTCTCTCAAAAAGCTCTCCACCACCAGCACACTCCATCACAATTGCAAGATGAGTTGGTGTCAGACTATGTTGCACGGATACGCCTAAATAGGCGAAGTATCGGTATCAGACACGTATCGGATACCGATACGCGTCCGATATGGCACCGATACGTATCCGATATGCCAGCTGGCGTATCCGCCTACGTGGCGTATCCTTACTCGGCTGATACCGTCGCCGATACGCCTTTGACTCGCCCGGATACGGCTAGATACGTCCGGATACGCCCCTGGATACTGCGCAGTCCACCGTACACCGCGCCAAAATCACAGGCACCGCGTGGTCCACCGTGGACCGTGCCAAAATTAACCATTTTTTTTTGCTACTGCCGTGACTTGAACTTGGGAAGTTAGGCATAACAACCATAACCCCTACCATTATACCAATGTAATGTTGTTGTTCTAATAGAATACTTATCATATTTAACATAAATTTCGCTGTAGTATTATTTTGCTCAATTTGATTCATATAAATATAATTAAAATAATAAAAAAATATTATATATAATAAACGTATCGTATCCTTGATTTTTGAAAATTACCGTATCGCCGTATCTTTATCGTATCCGATACGATACCCGTATCCGTATCCGTGCAACATAGGTGTCAGAAGAACCTTCACATAATAAAGATCATTACAAATTAATGATTCATTTTCAAATTTTTCTTTGGTGAAATCTGATAATCATTTATATATTTTGAAACAAGCACATACTTCTTTGAATCTGATGATGTTCGGGTGATGAAGCAACCTATGATTAATGATTTCTCGATATACATTCTCATCAAAAAATTAACACAAACAAATAGATAAATTAATTCAACCAGCAAACAAAGCATATAATTGACGAATCATAACAACGATTTCAGCCCAAGATGATACACATCACAATAGAAGTGTTGTTGAGTATTTTAGATATAGGAATTTCGTACTCTTTATGCCTTTAATATTTATAAACCTTCGTACTCAATAAATAGGTTAGTTGCAAGCGCACAACCTATCGATTGTAGTATTTAGGTGTCGATCCGCAGGGAGATAGGGAAATACTAATTTTTAATTAAAGAAAACTACTTTTAAAACTGCACAATAAAAGTAAAAAAAAGGGGGGGGGTTTGTAATTTCGATTTTAAAGGAGAATTAAAGTAAATTAAAAGTTCGTAAAAAGCAATAAAAGTCGGGTGAAAATCAAGTTTGAGAAGTCTAGGGGTATTCGGTCCACAATCCCTTGCTAATTCTATCTACTCGGTTTGTTTAAATTCATGTTTGATTATGACGAGGTTTCTAATCTAAGTTAGCCTTTGGAACAAATATTAATACAAATACTTTGGGTGGATGGATTAATGTTCCTCGAATTCTAGGGCTGTCACTAACCTAGAGGGATATTTAAGTCACATGCTCCAAAGTATATATCGATATTTGTTCTAAGGTGTCCTAATTAGGTTTTGACTTCACGATTAAGTCCTTCACCAAACCCTAACCTTAATTCCTATAGTTCCGGGTTGGATATCAAAGTACGGTCGCTTCTAATCCAAATCCTAAGGTATTTGCGATCACAATTTGTACTATCCTATATGATCCTAATCTACTTTTAATCTAAAAGACTTAAGCGGAATAACTACAATTCAAGCACAACAATTTGTACTATCCTATATGATCCTAATCTACTTTGGGTCTAAAAGATCAAAGCGGGATAACTACAATTCAAGCACAACTCATGGAACATCACAAATAATAAATCACAGAAATTAACATCAAATCAAACAATCATAATAAAAACTAAAATCCGAGTAAAATAGAATTAAACAAGTTCATGCTACATGACCTAAACCCCTAGAGAGAAACTAGCCTCTCATGGAGAAGCAAGTATTCATCATGAATTCAAGTACAAAATAAGTAAAGACAAAGAGAAACTAACTAGAGAAATAGAATACACTTTTCTCTAATCAAAAACCTTAGTCTTCCTTGCGTTTACTGTGAGAATTCGCCTTCTTTTCTTCTTGAATGCTCATGTGGTTGATGCTCTATCTCGTGAATTTCTCTCTTAGAATGGTGATGATTATGGAGAAGAAATTCCCTTCTTTTTATAGTAGATCTGGAGCATATGGACGTGGGGAATCATTCTAAATCTGTCCCAACATGTTCCCCACGTTTCCACCTTCTATTTCCCACATTTGGGTCGTGGTCTGAAGTGCCGAAAATAGAAAATCCTCCGAAATAGCAGTTTTTAGGCTGAATGCGGCCCAAGTGCGTCCGCACTGAGGTCGCACAAAGTTTGGTTTCTGTTCTGCTTTGTTCTCCAAGTGCTGAGTGCGTCCGCATTCCTTCTCTGTGCGCCCGCACTACGCTCAGTCTGTTCTGTTCCTCCAGAGTGCGGGTCAGGTGCGGCCTAGGTGCGTCCGCACTTTCTCTCAATTGCTGCTGGATTTTTGGCTAAGTAAGAAATGCGTCCGCACCAGTATTTAGTGCGTCCGCATTCCGCTCGGTCACTTCTTCGGGGCTTGGTTTTTCTTCTGAGTAAGAAATGCGGCCGCACTCTGGTGCTGTGCATCCGCACTTTCCTTCTGTTTCTTGTTTTCCTGCGAATTACACACAAGCAAATGCAGTAACTTGATTCTAGGGGTATTTAATCCTATATTATACTAAAACTACATGATATTTGGTGTTATTATGTGATGAAAACCAGACTGAATCATATATATAATTTAACCCTATCAAGTGTCAAAAAAAAAAACACACACACACACATTGAAACCTAAAATGACAGACTTAAGTTCCAAAATCAAACATTGAACTCTAAAATCACAGATTGATCCCACAACTTCAAAGCTAAACCCTAGAATCACAAATTAAACCTAAATATAAATATTTCAAATTTCTTTAAAATAAACAGATATTGCCATCATATACTCATTTTTTTTTTAAAACAGATGTCATCAATGTCTCATTTCTAGGGTTCCTAAAAAGAAAGAAATACAAAGAAAAATATAGTATACCTCTGTAGACGGTGACGAGCAAAGAGAGGATGACGCACGCAACCGAAAATCAGATATTTTCTGGTGGACGACCTTGCACATAGAAGAAGCAAAAGAGGATAAATTTGGCTTTAGATTTCACACATTTTCTGAGCAAATCAACAAAACCCTAAATCGGGTGACAAAAGAGAAAGAAACAGAAAAAAAAGGAAAAGTACCTGAAGAAGAGGAGCGGAAATCACATGATTGCGTGGCAAAGGATATAGAAAAGATCCACATCACACAATTGTGGGGCTTGAGAAACCTCGCCATCTCGTCTTGCACCGTCATGAGTGGAGAGCAAGAAACGAGGATGGAGCTGACGGAGAGCGAGAAGCGAGAAGATAGAGAGAGAGAGAGATCTGAGGAGAGGGGAACTAGGAACGGCGGAGGAAGTACTCTATATGGATCTGAAGAGCGCAATTGAGAAAAATGTGAACGGGAGTTAAAAAATGAGGACCGCAATTAGGTTTTTAGTTTTAGTATCGGCTGATAAACAGGGAGCCGTTCCTGATAGTCCTACACTATCAAGAACGGTCGTTTATAAACGACCGATTATGATAGGTCACTATCAAGAATGGTCGTTTATAAACAGCCGTTCCTGATAGTCCTAGACTATCAAGAACGGTCAATTATAAACGACCGATCCTGATATGTTTTTAAATAGCCGTTGCTGATATGTTCAGGATTATCAGGTGGTTGTTATAAACAACCGATCCTGATACCTACTTTCAAGGTCGGCCTTTTAATTTGCCCGATCCAGATATATATCAGTATTGCCTTTATGCAATGTACGACCCTGATGTGCTGATACTAAATGTACATTTTCCACTAGTGTTGACCTCGAGCCACGTTGTGCCCAACATTGCTAAGGTGCGGGTTTCGAGTTATTCTCAGATTCCTCTAACTTATTTTATTGTTGTTGTTTGCTTGTCAATTCCATTGCTTGTTGTTGATGCTTGCTTGTTTGCTCGATTGCTAATTAGTTGTAATTAAGTTCTTGGATGTCTTTTGAATTGCATAGCATGAATGCCTAAGTTGTCACAAGAAGCATGAACATATATATATTCTAAAATTGAATTGTGACATAACTTGAAGAGTTTAGGGGCAAAATAAGATTGTAGTGCTATTGTTATATTTTTAGATTAAAACCTTAAGATGCATGATCATATTTTTATAGCAAAAATCTGAAAATGAAGTATGATGTTCAAATTTAAAATTTGCATCAAGTGTTTGAGTTGCATTTCAAATGTATAAATGATACAAGACATGAGTTGAACTAGAACATTTGAATGATATACTTGTATGCATGATACATAGCATGATATGAACTATTTACTTGTTTTAAATGAAATGTGTTAAAAGAACCACAAGTCTGAAACCTGACGATCATGTAGGCGTCGTATTCGGGGTAAGCGTGAAATTTCGGTTATGTAGGCGCTGAACTTGTAGCACATAATAGAAATTGCATAGGCGCCATTTTCATGGTAGCGCATGACTCGGTTATGTAGGCGCTAAACTTGTAGCGCATAACTTTAGTCATGTAGGCGCCGTATTCGAGGTAAGCAGATAATTTCAAGTTATGGCCATAACAGTAATTGTGTAGGCACCATATTCGTGGTAGCGCACAATCGGAGTCTTATATATACTTGGTTGAACCTCACACCTTAATCTTGACAGTCATGTAGGCGCTCAACTTGTAGCGCATGACCGGGGTCATGTAGGTGCTGTACTTGTAGCGCATGACCGAGATATTGTTAATACTAAAATGGTTACCTAATATAATGATATTTTATTCTATCATGAATAGTCTTGAGTAAAGCATGATTATACGATAGGGTTGAAAAAAAATGGGTATTATAATATTTCATTATGCTTCATTGTTATAGCTATTAATTGTTTCTCTAGCTTGCTGATTTTCTTTGCAGTATTTGAGCATTTCTTAAAGGGAACTTATATTTCTGTTTCTTGACTGATTATAGTTGGTAACTTAGATTCTTTTGTTCTTATATTATTATTGTAGTCTATATTTTTTTTCTTGTGCTCAGTGTTGTTTTAGTTTCAGTTGGTCGGATCTGGGGATAACTCGACTGGAACTGAATACCGCACTAGGAGATTTTCAATCTCTCACCGTTCCACTTTGTGGATTCCAGGTACAAAGAGAAATACGAAAATGAGAGGTTTAACTCAAAGACTGCGGGACTTGCCACAAGTAAATTACTCATTTATTTCCAATAAATCTGCTATGGTATTTCGTTTTACTTTTATACCGTAACAGGTTTATTTCAGTTTGTTATTTCATTTAAATTATGTAATTAGGAAGAAAATTTGTTTATGCAATGTGGCTCTTGTTTATGTCATTGGTAATGTATGTATATATGTGATTATGTATGATAATTGAAACGCCTTGTGCTGTTGAGCGCGGCGGGTTGTCGGCCCTGTTGTCGGGGTGTGACACTTTGTTTCTTGCTTTCTTTCTCTGTCCTGGATTAAAGGGTGACAATAAGGAAGTCACCATGTTTCAGGGGTGTTCGTCAGTTCGATTCGGTTAAAACTGAAATAAGATAGACAATTAAAGTTTTATTCGGTTTTCAAAAATACAACCGAACTGACCAAAATAAATTTATCGACAGAATTAAAACGAAGCCGAACTAAATTTTTGTTTGTTCTCTTGAATAGAAATAAGATTAATCATAAAAATAAACATTTTTTGTTAATTTTTTTTTACTTTTTAAGATTGTTTAAAAAAAAAATTGGTTCGGTCTAACTGAATTTGAATTTAAACCGAACCAAGCAATATACGTTATGTTGTAATTTTTGAATTTTTTTAAATGATTTGTTTGGTCGGGGAACGAGTTTACAAATTTTGGTCATTTCTGTCTAACCAGTTTTAAAAATTTCTAAACCGAATTGAACCGAACTGAACCGAATAAATAATCCTTTATTAAAAATGATACGAACCGATCCATTTAACCTGAAAAACCGAACTGTTTAGTCTAAACTATCTCGATTATGTTAAAAACTGATTAAACCGGACCGATGAACACCCCTAACTATGTTCACCTTTTTTTAATACCTTGGCTTTCTTCCCAAATTAATGTAATTACTTAAAATGTCCCATTTTGAAAAAAAAAAACTCATTATTTTTTGGCTAATTTTATATATATCATTTAAAAAAATAAATTTAAACCTAATATTAAATCTGTAAATTGTGGGACCCAGGACGCAGTCCAAAAAATAAAGGGAAATGGAAGTAGCCATTATGCACTAAGAGAAAGAATTATTTTTATTTGTTGATAATTATAAACCAAAAATAAACATTAGTTTTATTTTCCTCAAAAAAAGAAAAAGAAAAAAAAGAAAGGCAATAAGAGAAAACAAAAAAAATAACAATAATAAGAATAAAGGGAAATGGAAGTAGCCATGATGCACTGTATGGTGAGTGAGAAGAAAAGGGAAATTAAGTAGGGGAAATTGGAGATCTCCAATGCGTTTGAAATGAAGAAAAAGAGAAGAAGGGAGATATAAGGAAGCTATATTGTGGGACCCAAGACCCAGGACGCAGTCCCCTCACGTTTGTTGTTTATTTCGAATAAATATCACGGCTCATTAGCACCGGATTCACACAACAAAAACACCCGCTGAGCAATTCAACAAAAATTTCATCTCTTCGCCGTGCATGCAGGATCAAGTATCCTCTCCAATATGTGTAAAAGATTCCATTCACTTTACGGTTGAGATTTACACTTTGAGATTCGGGCTAGCGCAGGGACAGTATTATTGGGCTTTGAGATTTGTGCAAACTTAAAAATAACGGTCCGGATGCACTAATTCTAAAAGATTCCCTTCACACAAACCAAAGATTTGGTTCGCGTACTCCTAGCGCACCCAAGTGAATGGAACCGGCGCTCTATCTCTCTCTCTCATTTAACCTGACTCGTGGAGCTCCACCTCCCTATCTCTATGACTCATGGGCCCCGTTCGCCAATGAGTTTCACTCTTCTCCGAATCAGCTTCATCTCTCTTATTTTCTCTCTGCCCGATAGGTCCCACATGCCAGAAGCCCAGAACTTTCTTCAAACTTACAGATCTTGTCGCCCAAGAAGAAGAGAATGAGGGTAATACAGTGATGTTGTTCGATTGATACAGGGCTGCCAGAGTTAAGAAAGGTACTGATCAGTGTTGTGAAAAATGGCCGTTTAGGCCGATTAGTCATTGACGGCAATCAAACCTACACGGATTTTTTTCCGACTAATCGGCCAATTATTCCCGATTATTACCGATTATTCTAGATTATTCCCGATTAATCGTATGATGGTACTATGTCCGTCCGACGAGTGCATACCGTTATTTACAACACTGGTACTGATAATATCCTTAGCTTTCACTAAGTCAAACATCAGAAAAGAGGCACATAAATCTAAATTGACTCTACAGGGATATGAAATGACATGCTGGTACGGCTTATAATGTTCTAATTGGTTAACTGTCTTTAAGAAAACATATAAATTAGTTTGAACACACAAATGTGACATGTTTTAATGCCTGACATGATGTTCATTCAACACTGGAACAAAGTTGGAAATAAGTTGGAACACAATAAGCCTTGAGATGTGCAGGCAGGGTAAAATATCAGAGGAACAGCCTCCTCTAACGATTGGATTCCCCTGGCCTCGTGCCTAGGGATGTGATACCGGTACCAAAGGACTGGTACCAGTTCAGTATAATAATCTGATGACACATGATTACTGTACTGGTACCATTCTTCCCTTTGCAAATCCTATCTTAAAATGATACTTTAAATATCAATCCAATACCAATAAAGAAAGTTAACAGGAATGATTAAAATTATTTTAGCATGAGAGGAATTTCATTAAAAACTTCTCCATCAGATGAGAATCTAATAAGAACAAACCCGATAGGACAATATGACGTGTAACGATCGAAACAATCTAACACGAATCTTGACAACGTTTGAAGCTCTGAAAGAAGGGTTTAATAAGAGTTTTATTCAACAGATGAGTTGAATGAAAATGAACACTTACAAGGATTTTCATGCATATTGTCAACTGTTGTTGTCATTCTCCTTTTCTTCCGTATTTCTTAAATCCTATCTCATATAATCCTTCATGTTTAACTTAGTACTGTGGTAATGTTTGGTAATAAAACATGGTTCAAGGGGCTTTATTGTTAAATGAAATGTTTTCTGTTTTGATAATGCTATTAATTTCTTATTGATCTGATTGCACAAGTAACAGTGTTCATATTCTATCACTTACAAGTTACAAGGATCTTTTGGTAATTTTTGCATGCTTTTCTGGTTAGTCATTTTCTTCTTTTCTTTTTTTGGTTAAAGAGGCCTAAGCTTTCTTCTTTTCTTTAATTTAGGCATTTCATGATTTCTCTCTTCATATCTCTCCTCTGTTTTATCATATCGGAATGCATGTCTTCCTTCTAAGAAACCAGTCACCAGTGAATAAGTGGTTAAGATTTAGGTCTGTACCAGTTCACAGTGTCTTGAACTTAATTTTTCCAGTTTTCAGAATTTACACTGAATTGGGAAAGAAAATTGTAATGCCATATTGTTTCCTTTATTTCACCATTTAATGAGACAGTAGTGTTAAAAGATCAAGCACTGATAAGAATGAAGAACATTTTCATTGTGCATAATGGGATAATTCATTGGGAGGAAAGAAAACTTTGAAATCAGAGTTGGTACTAAAGAACAAGTACCAGTTTAATGTAGAACATTATAATACTGTGTCATAATGCAAGTTCTATAGGGTAAAAATATGCATTATATTTGGCCAGGACACAACCGAACGTGAGACCTCAAGGTGCAAGCTGAGAAGAGGGTAGGAAGCATCGCAATCGAGGAGCACACGCTTTGCCTTGAAAACAAAGTATTTATATTGAGCGCAAGGGAAGGAGAGGCAGCGTAGGACAAAGGTGCAAGCTGCGATGTGAGTGGGATAAGCAACGCGTCAGGGAGATTAGAGAGACGATCGATTGAGTCGGACTCTGTTGGAGCGTTCGGCATGGCAGCCGCGTGGAGAAACAGCGAGAGGGTTTAAAAATCTGTGTAATGGGTCAAAAGCCATCCCAGCAATTAGATTCGGGGGGAACATGGGCCAAAAGCCCACTAAGACAAAATGTGAGCGGACTTCAGTGCTAAATGTATTACAGGAGAGTAAGTTCGGATCCATATTAATGTGAATTCAATTTGCGTGCCAATTTGGAGTATCCGAGTTAAACATAACTTATTTCTTTCAGGAATATAAGAGAATCTCTATCTCTTGAATTTTATAGATTTAATTTCAGAGATGTACTTCAGTATTCTTATTGAGAAATATTGGACAAAATTTATTATTGTGAAACTGTTTCTAAACACTATGTTAGTCAAACGATTTGCATAAATTATTTAGAATATATAAATTTAATCTGACGTGGCTTAATATAAACTCTAAAATTAATTTCAGAAATGTTAAGGTTTAGAAATTTTAAAGCCTGAAATTTCTAAAAAGTGGTTAACAGATATTTAGAAATTCATTTCAATTGATGGGAAGAGAGATTCTCTAAATTGATTGGATATTATTCGTCTGTATTTGAATTTGTGATATGAAACATTACAATAATTATATTTTAATATCCGAGATTCGTATTTATATCGGAACTCTAAAAGTGTTTATATCCAGTATACAAGTATGATCACTTTTCCTTTATAAATAATCATAAAAGTTTCAAATTAAAAACTTTATTGAATGAGTAAAAAAAAAATACTCTCATAGTTTTTTATTATAGTAACGAAAGATATAAACATTTTTTTTTAAAAGTATAAATCATCTAAAATTTAAGTAAAAATGCAGATAAATATGCAACTATATATGACTCCATTATTTTTATTCGGGGGAACATGGGCCAGAAGCCCACTAAGACAAAATGTGAGGGTCTTCAGTGCTGAAGCAGGAGATGTCATTTCTGTAATAGTGTAAACATTATATGAGTATTACAAGAGAGTAAGTTCGGATCCATATTAAATGTGAATTCAATTTGCATCCAATTTGGAGTATCGGAATAAAGTAAGTATGAATTATTTTTTTACTAATGTAACATCATCTTTATTTCTGATACTTTATGGATTACTAATATAATATGGTGTTTGATGCATGGTTCTGAAACTCGGAATCGGAATCGGAATCGGGTTCTTAACTGTGGAATCGGAATCGGAATCGGGTTCTTGACAGTGGATCGGAATCGAATGAATCGGCCGGAATCGGCCGAGTTGACTCGGAAACTCGGATTTTTTTTGCTGAAGCTTGTTTTGTAGCCAAAAGGCTAGGTAGGAAAAAATTGGTAAAAAAAATAATTTGTACAAAACTATATTAACACAAATATTACACTCAAATAATTCACTAATTATATAATGTAATATAAGCATTACAAATAGAACACATTTTTTATTGCCAGAAGTTATACCGAGCTGGCTGGATCATCTCATCGTCCTCTGTATTAAAATACGAATGAGGATATTGTTGTGTCTATTTCAAATTAAATAACAAGATATTATAAATTACTTATAATGTTAAATAAAATAATGGAGAACAAAATTAGTAATTAACTTAGATTTGTATACTAATATTTAACTAACAAAAAACTATGTACGTACTATTCTAACATTAATATGTACTATTCTAACAAAATTAGTAACTAACTTAGATTTGTATGACTCCAGCTTGTATGCAACTCTCCTGCTATATGATTCGGCCATTTTACAAACATCTTTTTACATAAAATAATTTTAATCACAATTTTAATGGCTGACTCAGCCAAACTCGGTCAAACTCAGTCAAACTCGGTCAAACTCGGTCTGACTCGGCCTAAAAATCGGCTAACTCGGCCGAGTCAAACACTGTTCAACCGAGTTTTGCTGAAAAACTCGCATGGGCGCGAGACTCGGGTGAAAATCGGATCGGACACGGCCGATACCGAGTTGACTCAGCCGAGTTGACTCGGAATCGGCCGATTTTCCAAACCATGGTTTGATGCACTCCAGTTTTTATTGAGAAATTATTGGACAAAAATAAGGTTTAAAAATTTTAAATGCTTAAATTTCTAAAAGGTGGTTAACATTTATTTAGAAATTCATTTCAATTGTTGAGATGGAGATTCTCTAAATGGATTGGATGTTATATATTTGTCTGTATTTGAATTTGTAATTTGAAACAATTACAAATAATTATCTTTTAATATCCGGAGATTCGTATTTATATCGGAACTCTAAAAGTGTTTATATCCAGTATACAAAGTATTGATCAATTTTTCTTTATATATAATCATAAAAGTTCAAATTAAAAACTTTATTGAATGAGTAAAAAAATTAGTTCCAAAGTTTTTTTATTCTAGTAACGAGAGATATAAACATTTATGTATGAAATATAAATATTTTTTACAAAAGTATAAAGCATCTAAAATTTAAGTAAATATGCGGATAAAATATGCAACTATATATCACTCCTTTATTTTTTATTTCTTCAAAAGATGCCAAAAAGAATCTCGGAAGGATAAAAATTGTAAAATAGAACGATAAAGTCAAACGATGTCTAGATCCTTTCACAAAGTTGAATTCTTAATTAATTTACATCTCCAGCTCATTAATTCCAATAATTTAAAAGCCAACCTGGATCATAGACATCTTCACTCAAGCCGAGATCTGCTAAAGTAAATTAATTTTTGAATTTGTCCAAAATGGATAAGATAAGAAACATAATGAACTTGATTAAAATTTACAGATCAATTTAATAAAAAAAATAGTTTCAAAATTCTTACTAATTTTTAACCCCTCCTGTTCACTTCAAACTTCAATTTTTATTACTTAAAAGGATTTGAATTTTTATGAGGTATATTTATTTTTTTAATGTTGAAATAAAATATTAAATTTATATTTTGAAAATTTTGAATATTTTATAATTTGTTCAAGTTTTAAAATGTCTGATGTCAAATTCTTGCTTTGAATTATGAAAATAACATTAGTCTTTAAATTTAGTTTTATGGAAATAGATAATTAAAAAAATTTAAAAATTATAAAAAAGAAGTACTATTATGACTTTAAATTTTGTTAAATAGTTAAATACTCCTGAAAACCCCAAAAATAATGACTTTGATTTTTTTTCCCCAAAAAAAGGACATTTTAAATAACTATTTTAATTTGGGAAGAGGTCAACATAATGACTTCCTTGTCGCCTTTTTTCCCGGGACTGAGAAGGAAAAAATGAAACATTGGGCTTTTAATATTGAGAATTGAGATGTCAATTCATGCATATTTTGCTCTGCCAATGAGCTCTGCCAAACCCTAAATCCTAAACTCTAAACCCTAAACCCTAAACCCTAAACCATAACCATAACCATTCTTGTCGTCTAATTGCACTTAAGTACATGGAATTATGGGATGGATCAAAGCTTGCTACTGAATTCACACAGGTGTGCTATCATTTGTTTTTGTTTTACTTATTTCAATTTAAGAAATAAATTATAATTCGAAAAACTTTTATATGTCGTTATGTGCGCAAATGGCCCACACAAAAGTTTTGGGGCACAATTTTGTGGAACTGTACAACTTATTATTATTATTTTTTATTTGATTAGTGGCTTTGTGAAACTTATTATTGTAAGCTTAAGCATGAAATATTGTTCTCTTGGCACAAGTTATTACATTGTAATTGCTTTAACTTATTTTCTAATTACATTTTTTGGTAAAAAGTTTGAGAAAACATAACAATTGCTTACATCGGGAATGGTATGACTCCAGCTATTTTTCGAAGAAAATCAAACAATCTATCGGGAGAATCCTTCTCCGGAAAATTAATTTATGAATTTTAAAAAGAAAAGCAAATCATATGCACCTAATCTAACTTCCGACCGAAAATTTTAAATATATCCTCGCCTAAAAATAGATAAAACAAAAAACCACTTAATTCAAAAAATTCAAAATTTAGCACATCCGCAATGACAAATGGCGGACATATTTTTGGTATCCGCCATTTATCGTTGCGGACAGCCAAAAACCAAAAAATAAAAAAATTCGGATATCAACGTTGAATTTTAATATATTTGCTTAATAATTTTCAAAAATAGAAGAATAAATAGTAATTTGAATATGTTAGAAAGATCAATAAACAAAATAGATAAAACATCTTATAATTTAGATGTACAAGGACTCCAAAACTCTTATCATCTTTTAAATATCTTCTATAATTGTAACGTATCCTGTTTTATTAGAAATCCTGTTAAATTTCTTATAGAATTTTTAATATTGTGACTAATTGTTTTATTAATAATGCTTTCACCACTTTATGTGACGAGAATTAAAAAAATAAAAAAACCACTATAATTCAAAATATTTTTTATATTATATGTAAAAAAAATATTTAATAAGAAATGGACCAATTAGCGGGCCCTTTGTGGCTCAAATTATGTCCTCGGAAGATATATTAGGCACATATTTACATCCATTTTCACCAACCCGTTTCTTAATACAATATGACCATACGCCACAAAAAAACGAAGAGAGAGAAATATCTGCCACCCTTAGCCGCCACTGTCCTTTTTATGCTCCTCACCCCGAAATTTTTATTAATAGAAAAATCAATAAAAAAATATTGATAATGAGGAAATATTTTTTGAAAATTCGATTTAGAAAAAACGTGATAGTCCATAACGTCCAAAGGACGTTGGACTATCACGGTCAGCTTAATGATAACGAAATTAAGTTACCGCTAATTAACCGAAATAAAATCTAAAGCTGGCCGTTGTTGTCTATCACGGCTAGAGAAATTTTGAAAAAAAAAAATTTCTGACTGTTGTTGTCTATCACGGCTAGAAAAATATTAATTAGGTGCGATCCGTTTTCACCCCTGTACTGTAAGCGGTCATTTTCATGCTCAACTTCGTTCTCAGCGTTTAATCTTTTTCATGGACCGTTTGATCTTTTTCATACAAAAGGCTAAAATTTTAATTATTTCTTATTATTTTATTCTAACACCAAGCTAACTTTTACTGCTCGATATTCGAGAAATTGACATGTGAGCAGTAAGGTATAAAAACTTGGTATAGTTCCAACATACAAATATTGATTAGTTGAAGCTATAAATTATAGGGATTGGAAGATAAACACAAGTGGCATTAAAATAATTAAGTGGATAAGAATAAGGTGTCGGGTACATAAGGTTACAAGTTACAACTGTTCGTTATTTAACATTAAATTTCAACCAGGGCCCAGTTGTCAGTGTAAGTGGTTGGTGCACGTGGGTGAAATAATTATAAGTTTTTATGATTTGGGCTAAATATTTCTCCGACCGTGATAGACAACAATGTTCAGAGATTTGGGCTAAAAGGAATAGAGTGTGGAGAGCTGAGGGCTGGGGCTATACTTTATTGGATCAAATTCTACACAGCAGAATTAAAATACAAAACTTTATCGCATCATGTACCATCTCCATATAAATATTTATATATATAATTTTATTTTATTTTAAAAGAAAGATGAAGGTCAAGATATAATTTTATTTTTCAAAATTATTTTATAGAATAACTAGTAAGAAATAGTTTTTAATCATATCTTTACCTGTTATAATAACGAAAAAAAAGCTTTATCCTTATAATCTTATTCTTACTTATCTTTTTGAATAACATAACGAGTTGTGTAAATAGATAAAAGAATCTCATTAACACTTATTTTTCCGACAAGTTCAATATTGTACATAATAACTTAGCGCTTCTGCAGCGCAGCTCTGGAGAAACGGAAGTGTTTTCCATCGATCAATCTTCAACACATTTAATATACAAATTTCCATTTTCATTCTACTATAAATATAGCTCTATACGTGATAGAAAATTCAGTGTATTCCTCATGATTAAAAATCTAATAAAATGTAACGTAAAATTAGATATTAATATTGAACTTGCATGTACACTAAAATTTTTATTTTACTTTTTTACAATAGCATTTTACACGTGTTGAAGCAATACGAGACACTTAACTAAGAAATAATGGTATCAAAATTTTATTTATAAATGCATAATTTTATTACTATTACTTTAAGTACATAACTACATATTTTTTTCGTCTACATGTGCAGATAATTGTTGTCTTATCGTGAATTTAGTAAAAAAAAATATTTGTCACACATATATAAAATGTACAATCACATATTCTTTCCTCCTACATGCACTTTTTATTTCATTAATTTCACACTTTTTTTTGTTGCCTTTCGGTGAGTAGCTTAACTACTATAAATATCAAATGAGAAAATTCAATCGGTTTGTGAGTTTAAACAAACATTGTTGTTTAATATAATTTAAATAAAATTGAATCACATGTGAGTTAATAATATCTTATGTAGTATATAAATATTATATATTAGAGTAAATCAATTATTCATAAGAAATATTATAAAATAACACATTACAGTCAAATAAGGGCTTCTGATACATATGTTTTATAGTTTGTTTCATATACTACTCAATTCAAGTTAATTTGAATATATACCCTGGTCAACTATTTGTCTATTCTGGCAATATTTCTAATTGTTGTCGTGGCGATAAAGATAATTTTAATTAATCTATTATTTTACTTTAGCTTAGGTTTAGTTTATTTACTATATTACAAATAAAGTTATATATTAATTTTCATCACTGACCTATTCTTTTTGTTTTTATAAAACCTTTTTTTGAAGTTATACAATTTCGACAAGACAAATTCTCGTCCCACAACAAAAAGTTCAATAACAACTAGCGTCAATTTGAGCCGGTTTCATCAACTTTGAACACGTTGTTAATTTTTTATTTTTCTCTTCTCAATAATATATTCCTTATTTTTTTTGGTAGAGAAAGTGATAAAAAAGAAATATTTTAGCTTTAATGAAAATATGAAATTTTGGATTGAATATCAGCTCTTCAATCAAATAGTCTTGTCTTCTCTTTTGATTTTGTGCATCTTATTGATGTTTTTTTACGTGTAGAAGTCTAAATTTATTTAAGTACGTACCCGCCACACATACTCGCCACACGTACTTGTCATTTTTTTTAAAATTTGTACACGTGCATGCTTGATAAAAATGTTAGAATTGAAAGAGTAGAGCTCAATGATCCCAATAAAAGAATTAATAAGGTATGTTAAAGTATATACACATTTCTTTATATCCATTCAGATTTGAAATCAATTGTCAATATTAATTACATGTATGTGCTTGATCTAATTACAAAAATATTTGTTTATTCGTTATCAAAGAATATGTAGTATTCGATTATAAATGCATTTTTCATCGTCTATTTGTTTACGAAAATATATCATTTTGTATGAGATTTTTTTTTGGTTCTCTTATAATATGTCCACGTTACAACACACCTGTAAATATTATAAGTAACATTTAATTTGAATGGGGTTTGCATTTGAATTTAGAATCAATCTATTTTAATGGATATTGTTGAATAAATTTTTGTTCATTGGGTTATTTTTTTTTATGAAAATATGTTATTTTGTATGAGTTTTTTTTCTTTTATAATATGTTTCCGTAGTAATGTACGGGCATTGTAATTGTTTGTAAATACAGGGATAATGATGTTATAGATTTAATATTTTTTAATGTTATAAAAAATCAAGATAATAATGAAACCTAATATTTTTTTGGGGGAATAACAATGGAGCCTAAAATTGACTATGAATAAAAAGGAACATTACCAATAACCCTAGCTGCAGCAGGACCTTTTTTTTTATGTTTCAACTTATCAAGGTTTTAAAATAATTTATCTGATTTGTTGAAAACAATTTATCTGATTGATTTTGTTTGTTGATGGAGTGGAAATTGAGCATTAATGTTACAACCAATGATTCACAACCAGGAAAAAAAAACCAAATATGTTACAAAAATGAAGTAAACCACAACAAACCAATCCAATTCAAATCCATGGAAAATTTAAGAGTACAATTACAAAAAAAAATTAAATACAGACAATAAAAAAAATTGAAATTACATCCATCGCAAATAAGAAAAGTAGAACAATACATCAACAACAAACTCCAAATGGGAAATTGCAATGAATGAGAGTGGAGATGAAACCGTTGGTCTCTATATATGCAGAGAGGGGATTTGTAAGATTATGTGATATCCGTGTAGTCTCATTTCACTCATTGAATTATACACGCCTCGTTCGTTCTGCTTAACATAATCCATGTAATTATAATTAGTAGTGGACCAATTACAATGAAAAGATATAGGAAATTGCCCAATAGCCATGCCAAGTACATGAATAGCAAATCAAGACCAGGAAACTGTAAAGAATTTTACAACCAAAGAAGCATGAGATCTCACCTTATTGTACGCTGGATATGCTGAATTTTGTATTGATCTTTTCCTTGCATAGATTTGTCTAGCTCATTTGATGGGTTTTTTACCAGTAACTCTTGAAGAGTCCGCACCTTTTGTAGCTCGGGAAGTGTGTGCAGCTTTTCACAATTGTTAATTTCGAGGTGAGTAAGGACGGGCATGGCTCCCACTTTTATGTCCCAATGACATAGATTCGGCAGATCTTTGAGCTTTAGGTTTTTGAGGTTAGGAAACCCTGCCGTTGAACAGATCAACTCAGTTCCCACATATGAGTCTTTAATTAAATGAAGTATCCGGAGGCTCCGCAAACTCTCTAATATGAACATTGGATCTTTCTCAAGCCGAGTATGTTCGAGCTTCAATTTTGTGAGATTTGTTGGGAACATCTCAACACTTGGAACAAATATATTTCTTCCCCACTCTCCGGAGAGAGATAATTTTTGTATCTTCTCATGACAAGGTAAGTCTGTTGTACCACCAAATGGTAGGAACCCATCTGTTCGAATACGGAGAAAGACCAACTGTTCTGTCATTCTCAGCACACCCTTGAGGTTTTGCCACTCTTTTAGAGCCCTTTCATTATCTAGATTCTCGACAATGGCAATCCCTAACATACGCAAGTTGATACAACGTTCTAATTGAACAACTAATTCTATATGTATCATCGTAAAAAATGTTTGTAGATTTGTATGTTGATCCCATTTTAAGGGTAAATACAAATCATTTCCACCATATACATGTCTTAGAGTTGGGATTACGACATCACACAAATCTGATGTTTGTATAGCTTCTTCGCCAGTTTGTGCTCGCGATCCCTCTAAATCAATGGTTTCTAGATTACAAAAGGAAAAGTTCTCAAACATATCCGGTGGAATATGGCAGTATCTTAAACCCAAATACCTCAATTGTATCAAGCCCTTCGGAAAGTGTCTGAATTTGGTCATATTGACACTCCTAAAGTTTAACACTCTAAGTTGTCTAAAGCCACTATAATTTAGTTTGATAAAGCTATCATCTGGTTAAGAAGGAGTATTTTCTGGGAACCGGAGTGGATAAGGATAAGGAGTATTTTCTGGGAACCGGAGTGAAGAACGAATATATTCGTTCAAACCAAAACAGAGTAAAGAACGAGTATTTTCTGAGAAAATACCATCCTTTATGTGAGTGAAAGATTGCAGTGCCACACGGTGCGGTTCGCTAACAGCTAGGTTGTTAACATCTTTTTCTGTTTTGGAGAATACGGTAAAGAAGTTCTTCTCCTTGGCTTTCTGAATAGCCAGGTCCCGTAGAAGATCATGCATACGACAGTATTTGCAGTAGCCGTTCCAAGATTTTCTAGTAACTTGAATCAAACACCTACAACAATATTTTTCATACAAATTGATATCAAAGAAGTTGGGAAATATTTGTTTATGAATAAGTAGGTATTTCTTTTAAGTCAAATTAAAATGAAAAGTAATGAATGCTCAGTTATATCTTTCGTCCAAAGTTCATAAAAATGATGAACGCTTCGCTATATAGGTAGGTAGGTATTTCTTATGGTCCCACTTGGATAGTCCATGGTGCGGTGATAAAAACATAAAATATATTTAGGCAACTCGAAATGCTAATTTTTTTTTTAAAGTTCTTACTCAGCTGTTGCAAATACCCGATTTTTTTTAATTGTAACATAAAAATAAAAATAAAAAAACCAAACATAATATTAGATTATTAATATCTCAAAAAATATCACTACCATTGAAAAAGCTGGCGGTAGGTTTTGAACTTCTACCATTTCTTTTATTTATGACTCGTTTCAATTTGTTTATATACAAATTAATTTCCATCATGAACCATTTATTTTCATAAGATTAAAAGTGGGGTCCACTTTTAATCTTCGTTCTCTCTCTATTTCTCACCAGCAACAGAGAACCATAAAAACTAATTAGAGATCAAACAAAAAACAGCAAGGCTAGCTTACCGAGGTCAGGGGACCGGAAAAAGAATACCTTTGGGTCTGTTCGTTTAAAATAATTAGAGAAAGATATCTTCGAAACTATATTTTTTAAAATATTTATTATCGATATAACTATTAATAGTTTTGTGATCAATTCTAATCATCTAAAGTATGATTATTAACATATAATAACATTTAGAGAAATAAAAATAATAAAATTATATGAATGTTTGGGTCTGTTCGTATAATATGTTATGAATTTTTCTTTGATTAGTCGTGTAAATTATATGAATGTTTTGACCATCTTCAATTGACTCCTCGTTAATTGTGTACAGTCTCATTACAACAAAATTAAATTTGAAGTAAAAGATAATTAAAACCCTGCTGGTTGGCCTTTACGGCTTAGCACAGAAAATTGCTGCTTGGAACTTCGTGCTTATTTCCTCTCTTTAACAGAGGTTATTACAAGTTTCCAAGTTCCAACTCAATAAAGATAAATTTAAAATTTCTAATCAGTTTTATTATTCAAACATGTTTCTCCTTTGCTTCAAAATTTCTCTCTAATAAAATATGTACGGAAGTTTTATTTTAATGAAGTTTTGTAGACACGTATATATTTGAATTTTTATGTTTGACAGTCTGACAATATTGTACAATCCAAGCAAAAATAATACTTTTGTATATGTTTCTAGGATAAAGAAATACAATGAGATCAAAAGTATAATTTGCAATAATACAAAAATTACAATATTAGCTTTTATTTCAAATAAAAAAATTAATTGTTCTTTTTAATTATATTGACTGACCCAATGAAGTTAATTTTTCTCTACAATATTTTTATGTTGTTAGAATTAGTAGATAACTCAAAAATTTTGAACTAAAGTTTTCTCTGCTATCTAATAATGTAGATATTAAAAAAAAACATTTAGCTATTTTATGATGAAATTTAGCCACAAAGTCAATAAAGTGGTGAATGAAAATGAAGACTTAAATATGACCATTGAGAATAATATTAAATTTGCCACTATACTTAATTTAAATATATTTTCTAATTTTAATGTTTTCAGTTCTATTATTAAAATAGCAATAAAGTGTCCACTAGAAACTTTGTTCCAGACTGTATTGTAAAGATAAATTTCTAAAAGTAATGACTTTTGTTTTTTATCGTACGGTTTTCACTTTATTTTTTATTCCCTAACTTTTATATATGTTAATTTTACGATTCAAAGAATATGTACAAAAATTTAGTATCGAAAAAGTACTTGCAAGAGAAAAAAAATGAAAATGATATAGTATCGAATTCTTTTCCTTCTCAACAAGTTCTATCTTCTCCATACTACTGGTTCTATAATATCTAGCTAAATGTTAATAATATCTATCTATTAAGAGATGCCAACTAATAACATATTTGTTTGAATTAATTTAGTCTATTTAAAATAATATATTTTTATTGGAAAGCTTGCCGTAAAATAACTTCTGCACTGTAAACTGATCTATGAAAATGGTATGTTAAGAAGTCGTGTATGGCTACGGAAAATATTTTATTAGTTTCGCTCCGATCGAAATGTTACAGAAATTGTCTAAAATTTGTAACAGACTATTTCTCTGAGGTACAATGCTTGACCTTTATGCATTAATTAGAACATACTAAATTTCATGCAAATATTCATATATAAAATAAAATATATTTGGTATTATCATTGGAAATTACTTTTTTAGTGCAGATCTAGTTCGCACGAATCTTAAAATAGATCGGATGGTCAAGATTCATTAACTCAAAAGATTCTCTTTTGAGTTAATGCAGAGGATAGAAATTCCCTATAAATTTGGTCTGAATGTGATGGGACTCGGCTGGAATTTGTATCCTCTGCATTAACTCAAAAAAGAATCTTTTGAGCTAATGCATCTGAACCGTCCGATGTGCTTTAAAATATGTACCACCTAGATCTGCACGAATATTAAAGAACCTATGTGTTATAGGCAGAGACCAAATTGACTCTGTTTAAAATCACATTAACTCAAAAGATGCTTTTTTTTAGTTAATGCAGACGATGCAGACTCATTGGGCCGGGCCAAAAACACATCAAGACTTCTTTTATACCTCCCCGGTACCGTAATATGAATTCGGGGAGGATCTGAATTCAGATCAGGACTAGGCTGGGCTGGGCTGGGCCAAAAACTTCTTTTATACCATAAAAAAAAGGTGGGATATCGATGTACCTTTGCACTAGCTCTGCAAGACATTTCTTAGCTTTGTTCTCCATTGTTCCACGTCCATCTTTCGGTATGAATTCTTCAGCCATCCACATTTCTGTAAGTTGCCTTCCCTTAATGTTATAATCTTCTGGAAATGCTGCAAAATAAAGAAAACATGATTTGAGATGGTCTGGCAACTCTTCGTAACTCCTGGCTAGGATCTTCATGCACTTCTCCCCATCTTGACTAGTCCAATCCATGTTCTCCTCCACATCACTCCAATCACTGTAGGTGCGATCTTTCATTCTGAGGATACCACCTAGCACAACCAATGCCAAGGGTAGCCCACCACATTTTTTCATTAATTTTTTGGCGACGTTCAAGAGATCAGGACAGTCATCCGCAGGTTGTATATGTTTTTGGAAAGCCTTTCTGAAGAGGAGATCTAGACCCTCATCATCATTTAAGTATTGGAGTTTATACATATCTGTATTGCAATCTGCTGCTTTGGCAACATTATCCAATCGGGTGGTAATTAGCACGCGGCTCGCATTGTTTGGATCGGGTGGTAATGCTTTTTCCAATTGCTCCCAAAGATCAATGTCCCACACATCATCTAGGATAATTAGGTATCTTTTAGAACTCAAGGAGCTCTTTAGCTTCAATGGTAAATCCCTATCTGTTATGGGTGGATTTTTCTTTTTCATTTGAGGATCAATAGAGTAAAGAATTTCTCTCAGGAGATTGTTTAATTTGTACTCTTGAGAGATGGACAGCCATGCGCGACAATTGAATTGCCCCTCCAGTTTCGCACTGTTATTAGAGAAATGAATGTGTTACAAATATATAACAAACTTGTACATCGTTAAGAAGATATAATTGGACCAAATTTTAAAACAAATTTATATATCATTAAGAAATAAATTAATATTATCTGTATTACATGATCTTTGTATAAGGTTTTGTAACATAATTTGTAACAATATATATACATGATCTTTTCCAATTCTGCACTGTGGTTAAAAGAACGAATTTACAATAACAAACGCAGTACAAAAACAGAATTTTATTGGAGATTTTTTTGTGTGTCCATGTTAATATTACATGATTTAATATATGTATTCTTAAGATGATCTGGACCACATTTAGTAACAAATTTATTTATTGTTAAGAGAAGACCCTTTGAACCACGTCTACGTGCATAAATTTCCATGAAGCAAAGAACATTTGGAGCCATTGGTACCATTTTATAAATTCTATTCAAAACAGACGCTAATTTTGATTATGCGTAAATATTACGGTGATGAGGCAGTGATTATTTTGGACTAAATTATCTGAATTATATCTATTGGGTTGTTGAGTAAATTTTCAGTAAATTTAAATGCATATTTGCAAATCATCACAACATAATTTTCTCTATCCACTTGAATCACTAAACAATCCCTTTACCCATTCTGCCATTCATGTCATGAAAATATAATATAATTTTTTGTTCAACAAAAATTCTGGATTTTGTTCACCATTAAAAAAATGTGTCAGGTTGCCCTTGGTAAGGTTACATGCAAGGTAATTGATAACTAATAGTAATAAAGAATTCAATACAAATCTCCTTTTTCATTATTACCAGGTTAGATCGATGCATTGAATTTCATCACTTCTTGAGAAAGGAAAAAATCTTAACAAAGGATTGATTTCGACAGTTGAGTTCTCCGCAACTAGTTGGTTTGGAATTTAGCAATTTTCTTGTTATAGATTAATTGTGCCACAAAAATTTACCCTCTTTATATAAAAAGAACGGTTTAAAAGAGAGAACATGCACCTGTTGTATACTTTTTTGGCCAGGGTGGTCTTGCCAAGACCACCAGTACCCACAATCGAGAGCACCGTGCGCCTCGAAATCTTTCTATCAAGCAGCTGCTCGATAATCTTTTCCTTGTCATCCTCAAAGCCAACAACTTCTGGATCATCAACCATATCATAAGGTTTTGAATCATCAACATCATCTAGAGCGCCAAGCTTATCCTGAATTCCCAACTGGATTCCGCGCTTCAAAATCCAATTGAGATCCTTTGTGATATCTATTGGAAATTTAATCGGATTGTGGTTTAGTAGAAGACAAGAGTTATACTTTAAATTTTTTTTATTTAAGAGAGTACCAAATTGTAAAGTACAATAGCTTGATGTATATTCTCTCTCACACACCTTCCTCATTCACACATCTCATATGGACCTCTAACCTAGTAATTTATACTAGGTTTATATCTCGAATATTGTACAAGATACAAAATATTAACATATATAAGAAATTTCCAGCTCAATCCTCTTAATCGACAATATAAGTTGGTAGAAGTTTCTAGATTTGTACATATATATAGATTCTTTTACCGGTTTTGTATAAGTTGGTTTAGCAGTAACTTGGATAATCTTGATTTAAACAATACCTTCGAGCTTGGCAGGCAGGTCGAGCATGTACATTTCATAGTTTCTTTTAACATCCGTCGTAAGTTTCGTCTTGAGTTTACTGAACAAGCTGTTGTTGGAACTTGCTGCACGATTTTCTTCAATCTTTTCCCGGAAGGTACCAATCACAGTAGCTATTGTGTTGGCAATTCGTCTGACCTTGTCCAGCCACAGTGTTACCAATTCATTTTTGTCACGTTTGGAATCGGCATCGCTTAGCAAAGCTTGGATAAAGAGAAGCTCCATCTCCATCTTTTCGATCTGCCCAGGCACAGCCTGCAGTTCTTCATATTTCTTGAGCAAGAGACCAGCAAGTTTTGCCAAAGCAGTGCTCACAGATGAGGTCACAACTTCTGCCATGTATTTCTGATTGTGGGAAGTGTCTTTCGTTTTCTTTTTCTTTTTTTCAATTGGAGAGGGTGGGGAGAGGGGTTGAGAGTGAATTTTACTTTTTTGGCAGAGATTATTGATAGACAAAGCAGCATGAGTGGTTATATATAGAGCTTGGCCGCAGTTTTAAATTTGAGAAAGAATTGGTAGATTTTTCATTTTCTTTGGGCGGTGCTAATGTCATAGCTTCTCAAAATAAAATAAAATTAATTAATTAAAATTTTGTCATCCAGATCTTGATACACTCGGTTTTAACATATTTCGTTTCACATGTACAAATAATACGAAGTTGTCACTTATTTCGAACAACCATGCATGAACATAACTAACAATATATATCTCTTTACAATATCCAACGAGATATATTAAAATATAATTTAAATACGAAATTTGTGTTTGATTGATCCCAATTAAATGGAAATCAGCTTTTAGTCAATCTTAACATAAACTTATGGTTAGGGGTGTCAATGGTATCTTTTTAGCCGTTTATCCAATCCGTATTGTATTCGATAAGGCGGTTATGGATAAGTTTTTTTTCGAGCTTATTGGATATAAGTATGGATACAAATTCTTTTTCATTAACAAAATGGGTAAGGGTATGGGGAATGACTATTTCATACCCGTTACCCTATAGGGTAATTATAAAATCTAAAGATAAAAGGTTTTCGTACCCAATCTATTGTACCCAGTATTTACCGAAGCTGATCCGATCAACTTTAAACTATAATTAACGGTAATTAACTGCCTCCTCCAGTCCCTGATCGATAACTATAATTAAACTATAATTAACGGTAATTAATAACCCAAGGTTTTGGAAATCTATCTTTTTTATACCAAATCGATAACCATAAAAACATGGCAACGGCGATGACCCCAGATCGTTGTTGCCGACACTTTCTACATGAATTCGCATCCTCTGAGATATCTCAAACTTTGAGTGGATCTGTGCATAATCTGAACCATTAAAATCCTTTATGCACGAATCTCAAAGCACATTAAACAGGTCCCCACCCTTGAACCCTGGTGAACAACACCTAAAGCTACATCTACGCTCTCGCGCCTTATCCCTCCTAAATCTTTTCCACTTGCTACTCTTAAATCCTTCTCTGTCCCTAGCTACTTCATTGCATTTACTCTCCACCAACCATATTCAATCTTCGACTGTACCATCTATGATTATGTTATTATTTTTCTGATACCTTTATTTAAAAATTGATTGAAGTTTCCGTGTTGTAGCCAGAAGTAAGTGCATATATTTATAGTCTCAAGGGATCTAAAGGTAATGAAGTACTGAACAGATATAGGCAGGGGCGGCTGCCCTCTTGGATTTTGAGTTTTAGTGGAGATTTATCGGTTCCTGCCAATTTTGCTTTCTCTGAAAAAAAATTTTGCCTCCCCTCGGAAAATTTAATTTGTAATTCGGGTTAAATTTAAGGTTAAAATTGAAATAAATTTGTTGAATTTTGATTGATAATTAGAATTATAAGTTAGATAATCAGAAATTACAAGTCAAAGCACTGGAAACTATAAGTTAAAGCATTGTTTTTTTATCGAGTATCTAATTAGTTAATGGATTTAAACCCGATTAGCTATTTAAACCCAATTCAATATTATGTCCATTACCAGCCAGGTCAAAAAAGGTTTCAAATCTTCTTAAAAAAATGTGAAATCTTAATACAAACGCTTAATATTTTTAACCTTTCTATACATATAATACTTATTCTGGCTACTATGTTATTCGTGGCAGTACGCCCTATATACCACCAGCCTACAAAATCTATCAAATATGTTTCAACCAATGAATTGAAACTGTTATAACCGATCCACTTCAAGTCTAGCGATAAAATTTTCTTGACATTTAGTATCAAGTCGAACAATAAGAAAGTGATGCAAAATGAATGCATTGAAATTAACTTCAATTTTTTTGTTTTAAAATATTTAAGAAACATAAGCACTAAAAACTTTTATAATAAGTTTGAAATTGTTCCAAATTATTTTGAAGTTGGAGAATTTTTAGATCAACATTGGCACTTATATAATTTGGTTTTGGCAATTTTTAAGATATTATAATTAAAAGATTGGAACTCTTAGCTAGATAGTCTCATTACTCTGATAGAAAACTAATGTTGTCTCAAACATCAAATATTTTATTAAATTTTGAAAGATTTAGTCTAAGAAAGCAATTTTGTGGGGTTATATTCTTTGTGATAGTCTTAATTAAAGAGCGGAAGAAATTTTTATTCTATAATCCTGTTAAAAACGAGAAAGAAGTAGGGGTAGAATAAAATTTTATATTCCTGTGTAGGATGTTGTTGGTCAAATTTGTCCCTCTGTGGTGCAAGCTGTGTAGATTCAACCTTTTAACAGAAGAAGCTTTAAGCTCAAATAAAAGATTGGAAGTCTTCGACAGTCTAATTAATTGACTATGAGAGAAAACTAATGATGTCCAAACTTCAAAATATTTTATTCATTTTCATAAAAAAAAGAAAGTAGCTGGGTTGGACTATAGCAGCGCATTTGAAGTTGTATATTATAGTTTTATTTATAAATGTTATTAACAACAGCCTGTGACAATCCATGAGCCATTAATAATCCATAGTTCTCGACCATGATAATATAAAAAAAAAATCATATTTGTTGTTTTTTATCGACAATTTTTTGTACGTCGGATTACGCAGTATATGTGAAATGAGTTGCTACAGGAAATCTATTGGGTATTAAAACAGAGCTGCACCAACTACTGACATGACCTGACATGACACTCCACATGGTCCGAAAACCCTAAAGTTTATGAAATTTATATTGGATGAAGTAACTTAATTAAATCTGAGTTTCTGCACAACGAATCCAACCATTCGATCCATATTAGCACGAATATTAAAAAGTTTATATATTACAGACATGAGTCGGATTGATTGGAATTCTAATGGGAAGGTCGATATTCTAAATTCAACATGTGAGTTAACACAGAGGATGCCAACTTAAGTTGATGATAATTTCTAGCAGACAACGCGTCACGGGTTCCACAGATGCTCACAATTAATACAAGCGCGTCCAGCTTTTTTGCACAGTGTCCTGAATGCATGTGTGTCGGTGTGGCCCAAAATTTTGGAAGGTTATGAATAAAGGCTGCAACTTTTTTTTTTGTCAAATAAATTAATTATACTAATATCTTCGTTTTAAAATAAATTAATGAATGCATGTGTGTCGGTGTGGCACAGTGTCCAGCTTTTTTTCACTGTCCTGAATGCCATGTGGGCCAGAAAAATTGCAAAGTTATGAATTAAGGCTGAAACTTTTATTTTTGGTTTCTTCTTTTTGTCAAATAAATTATACTAATATCTTCGTTTTAAAATACAAGATAATTCTATACCTTTTTCATTTTAAACACGTCCACAATAATTTGTTAAGTAAATATGAACCGTCAAAGTTACCAAGTTACATGGGAAAACAATTGAGTTGCAGGAAGCGAGAGCAAACCAAGCAGCTTCGCGTAGATATAATAATGATTGTTTTTCGGCTTTGGAATCCCAAGAGAATGGCTTCTATATATTTTCTGAGAAACCTCCAAGAAATAATGGTGCTATCAAGTAGTTGAGATATTTCTCCGATGATCAAGAAATAGTAAATAGTAATTGAATCAGATGGCAATTTTCGAAAAAAGGAAGAAAAATCAAAGGCAGCATGTAGCAGATTATGATGTGAAAACATGGACGCATAAATGTTTTACTTGCTTTCGCTGCTCATTCCTTTTAATTTCATTATGTGATTTTCTATTTTTTTGGTAAATGACAAGATGTCACATTCCGAATCATTGCAAGGAAACTTCGTTGCTTCTCCATTTTTCCTTCATAGACCTTTAGCCTTTTGCCTTCACCAAATAAGCTCAATATTTTTTATATTTAGAAAATAATAAATAAATTTTAAAAACCCAAAAAGATAACAATACTTTTTCGATGAATCACATAATTTGGAACATGAAAAAAATCAAATAAGCTATGGCATCAAAATGCTAAGCTATGGCATCAAAATGCACCAATTGAGCTATAGCCGCTATAGCGGTAATAGCGGTCCGCTATAGCGCAAAGAGAGCGCGCTATGGATAATGGACTTTTTTAAGCAATTTATATGGGCTTAAATAAAGACCCAAAAAAGTTAAATGAAAGTCCAAACCAAAATCAATTAAAAACTTTGTTGCTACAGATCATTTAATTTGCCCAAACTGATAAGGAAACCCTTGTCGCTGAAATTAGAAAAATTTTAAATAGAAATTATGATGCTTTTGAAATTTAAATAGAAAAAAATTTAATTTTGTCATGATTCATGATGCTTAAGATATTTTAAATAGAAAAAGATCGATAGTTTATGATATTACTATGAATATTTTGAACCACAATTTCGGTTTTGTACTGGTTCAATATGAATATTATAATTTCTTAATTAATTTGGTATTATTTATTGTTCTATGAGGCTTTAGATAATGTTGATATTTAGTTCAAATATATAATATAATTTTTGTAAAAAAAAACTCTATGTAGCATAGCTTCCACTATAGCTACGCTATTCGCTATAGCTTTTTTGTAACCTTCCCGCTATGACGCTATAAACGCTATTTAAAACATTGATTAAAATGGATATACTTAATTAATGAAAATGCACGAAACATACATGCATTTAGATGTTTTGTGAATGCAGACGAATCACAATTAATCATGGGTGGGCCCAGGCTGTTGTTAATATTATTTATAATAAAACTATAATTTCCAACTCCATCAAAATATTATTCCACCCTACTTCTGGTCTTTTTAAAAGGAAGAATAATAGATTTGAAACTTGAGACAACATTAGTTTTCTATCATATTCATGAGAGAATAATACAACATCATTTTTTCTTCTTATACTATCTAAGGGCTCCAACCTGAGGCAATTCGGTTTGCACACTTTTCGGATTTTTTGTGGCGTGATGGCGGAAATGCTGTGAAAAAAGTATAAACCGAATTGCCAATTCGGTTTAGCAAAAAAAAAAACCTTCAAACCAAAATGGCAATTCGGTTTTTACGGTTTTTGTAAAAAAATCAGTAATCAAGTTGTTTTTTTTAAATTAATTATTTTAATTACGTTTTATAAAAAAAATCCAGATCATTGTTGCCGAGACTTTCTACATGAATTCGCATCCTCTGAGATATCTCAAACTTTGAGTGGATCTGTGCATAATCTGAACCATTCAAATCCTTTATGCACGAATCTCAAAGCACATTAAACTGGTACCCTCCCGTGAAACCTGGTGAACCACACCTAAAGCTACATCAACGCTCTCGCGCCTTATCCCTCCTAAATCTTTTCCACTTGCTACTCTTAAATCCTTCTCTGTCCCTAACTACTTCATTGCATTTACTCTCTACCAACCATATTCAATCTTCGACTGTACCATCTATGATTATGTTATTATTTTTCTGATACCTTTATTTAAAAATTGATTAATGTTTTCGTGTAGTAGCCAGAATTAAGTAGGTGCATATATTTATAGCCTCAAGGGGCCGGTCTGAAGGTAATGAAGTACTGAATAGATATAGGCAGGGGCGGACCTAGATGGTTCCAGGGGGAGGGGGGCAGCTGTTTCTTTTGGATTTTGAGTTTTAGTGAAGATTTATCGGTTTCGGCCGATTTTGCTTTCCCAAAAATTTTTTTTGCCCCCTCTCTGAATGTTTGATTTGTAATTCGGGTTAAATTTAGGATTAAAATTGAAATAAATTTGTTGAATTTTGATTGATAATTATAATTATAAGTTAGAACAACAGAAATTACAAGTCAAAGCATTGGAAAGTATAAGTTAAAATATTATTTTTTTATCGAGTATTCAATTAGTTAATGGATTTGAACCCGATTAGCTATTTAAACCCGATTTAATATTTTTTTGCCCCCCTGACAAAAATTCTGGATCTGCCCCTGGATATAGGTGGTCAGATTATGCTTATCTATTAGTGGATCACAAATGCTGACTGAGTCAACTGAAATAGTTGAGAGTCATTAGGACTCATATTCAGCGGAAATTCAGCACAGATTCGCTGGATATTCCAACAGAAATGGATTTCCTATTTCTGTCAGATTATTCAACAGAAATAAGATTCTGATTTTTAATTTTAATTAAATAATAAATGTATGATTTTTTTTTCTATTAAAATATTAGAAATATTTTATATTTCTTGGAAAATAAATGGAGTACTATAAAATGGAATTAACTAGAAAGACTGCGACAAATAACTCAAATTAATATTTTTCAGGCAGGGTTTTCATGGCTGTAAAAAGTTGAAATATTTCAAAAATATTTTGGATCTAAGTTATTGATCCAGTTCAAAAATCACTTCTGGGTAAAAAAAAAATATTATGGTCATTTAAGTAAATTCAAATTCTATGGTACTCCATCTATTTCTCTAGAAGTGATTTTTTAGGAAAATATTAAAATATTAAAAATATAAAATAGCTTCTAGGGAAATAGATGGAGTAACTTAGAATTTAAATTTATTAGGACTAGAACAATTTTTTATTTTATCTAGAAGTGATTTTTGAATAGTGAAAAATTAAAAGTAATTTTTTGACAGCAGTAAAAAATATTGCCTGAAAAATGTTGATCTGTGTTATTCGTGACAGTTTTTCTAGTAAATTCAATTCTATAATACTCCATCTGTTTTCCAAAAAATATAAAAATATTTCTAATATTTAAATAGGAAAAATGGTGATTGTCTACTATTCTTTGTTTACCGAAAAAATCTAGAGGGTTGGAACCTTCCATTGTTCTAAATAGCACGCTATAGCGATGTTATAGCGGCGCTATGGTGTTTCGGGACCTTAAACGCTAAGCTATGAGATAAAAGTGCGCTATTTCAGCTACGACAGCTATAGCTGTAATAGCGGTCCGCTATAACGCGTAGTGTGTAGCGAAAATAGTGCACGCTATGCTACATAGGCTTTTATTTCAATGCTCAAATTGAAAATTTCTTTTAAGGACCATTTTTTTTAAGGCCCAGATTATTTTTGCTTATAAATAGAAAAATATAGATAGTTTATGACATGATGCGTAGGTTATTTTGAATATTAAAAGATTAATTTTTTTTATGTCATGATGCTTAGGTTATTTTGAATAAAAAAATAGTTTATGATATTACTAGGGATATTTTGAATAGGAATTTGAATTTTGCACTGATTCATAATCAATTTGGTGTTAATTATTCGACTATGAGACTTTAAATAATGTTGATAATTCGTAGAATTATATAATATAATTTTTGAAGAAAAAAAATGCTACGTAGGATAGCTTTTGTTATAGCTACTCTATTCGCGATAGCATTCCTCTTTAACTTTTTCACTATGACGCAATAATAACTATTTAGAACTGTTATAGGCTATAGCAGGTGTCAAATAAATAAGTATTCGCAAGGGTAAAATGTGACTATTCGTAAGGGTACACTAACAGAAATGTGTTATTTTTAAACGTATCGGTATTACCAACTGAAGTATTTGCGAAAATATCGGCAAAAAATATTGACAAAAAAATATTTTTCTTTTTAACTATTTAGAACCGCTTTTATTTTTTATTTATATTTTTATTTTGAGAACGTAATCGGTAGTGTCCCCGATGTCTTAGAATTATATGGGCCTTTTGGTAATTGTAAATACATGGGCCAAATAGCGGGCCATCTATGAATCAAATTACATCAATTTTTACCGACCGGTTTCTTAATACAAGCTGAGCATTCGCCACAGAAAAGCAGATATATATAGAGAGCGGGGTTTCTTGCCAATTTTTTTTTTAAAAAAGGGTGAGATTCCGTTAGTAGCTACTAGGCCCACTACCCAAGTTTTTTAAAAAGAAATTTAATGTATAACCCTCTGAAACATCGAAATTACATATTTTTCTCTCTAAAATTCATAATAACATATTTACCTTTTTAAATTTCTAAAACTCACATATTTATCTAATTTAATATTATTTTTATTAAAACTCATTTTAGATTTATAAAATACTCATTTTTCTCTTAAATTAAAAAATACAAAATAAAAAAATATCGAGAAAGTTTAAGAGAAATGTTCAGTGTTCTAATTGACTGATTATGAGAATAAATGATTATTTTCTTGTAAATTGTGATGCACATGAAAACATATGCCTACATGCCATTGTGTATGTGTAGTTGACAAATGAATTATTTATCCTTGGAAACTGACTAATTAAAGCACAAAATATTTTATTTATACAAAGTACATATTTTTTTTAATAAAGGATAAAATGAGTTTTAATAGAAAATATGATATTAAGAATTTTAGAGGGGAAATATGTAATTTTAGGGATTTTCAGGGGTATACATGAAATGTTCCCTTTTAAAAAGAGAGAGAGGGCTTGTTGCGCAAGCTTAAGAGAGAGATTGAGATTAGAAAACACAATTTGCACCATCTCTGCCTCCCTCCCTTCTCAAAAGGTCAGAAGAGAGAGAAAGAGAGAGAGATTATTAACACAATTTGGATCATCTCTACATCCATCCCTTTTTGTATTTCCATCGACGATGACGGCGGAGACTCGTGTTAACCGTCTCTTCTCCTCCTTTGTCGATCAACTCTCCTTTGATTACAGTTGTGAGGTCAGCTCACTATATATTTCCCGGTGTCTTAATTTTGTGGTTGCTTTTTTTTTTTTTTTTGTCAAAATTAAGTAACAACAACTGAGATGCTTCTCTCTTTTTCTTTTAATGGTTACAGAATAGCCAAGACGATCCAATCAACTCTGTTGTTGTCATCTAGATCCATGCCCTTTTGCATCAGCATAGATCCGAGGATCTGATAACATTAACAGTATGTCGATTGCCTCTCCTTTGATTACAGTTGTGAGGTCAACTCACTCTAATTTTATCGGTGTCTTAATTTTTAGGTTTTTTAATCTTCTGCTTTTGTCAAAATCAGGTGTTGACTTTTGAGCCTTCCACTGGATCTGATTTCTCACCAGGTTTCTTTCAACCTATTATCTTACTTGTATAGTACTGATTATTGCTTTGTATCATAATATATTAATAAATAACTGTGTATGTGAAATTTTCCTAACATTTCCTCAAAAAAAAGAAAATAATAATAATTCCTTACAAGGATCAGAGAAGCCAGGAGCGGCTCCATGTATTCCAGCATGAGAGAAGTGTTTGTTCAAGTTTCACTTGGGAAAAACAACTAAGATGCTTCTCTCTTTTTCTTTTTAATAGTTACGGAACAGCCAATAAGTTCTCCCTCTCTCCAATCAACTCTGTTGCATAATCATAGATCCGAGGAGGAGATAACATTCAGTTCAAATCCAAAGCTGTACGTCCAGTAATTTTTGTTTTGTTTTCCTTTTTGCTAGCTTATACTGATAATTTGATTCCGTATGAATTGTAGTTAAGAAAGTTAGATCTAGTGACCAAGATATTAGATATATATGGTTCTTTCCAATGTTCTCTACATACAAATTACTCTCTAGATGATAATAAAAGTGTATTTCGCCATATTAATTATTAAATCAAATATGATTCAGTCACTCTAAGTAGCTAGTATTTTGATTCACATCACTTATGAAACAGGTTTCTGAGAGTATGTTGAATAAAGGAAAAGAAAAGGCCCAACAGAGACCGTCAAAGAAAAGGTCTGATGTCTGGAATAGTTTTATTGAGGTGCCTCATGGTAGTAAAAAGGCAAAATGTAACAATTGTAGAAAACTCCTAGTTGGTGATAGCAAGAAGGGAACATCTCATCTTTGGCGACATCTCAGAAGTGTTGATTGTACTGAGCCCCCAAACAAGGATGGAAGAACTGCTCTACTATCTTACTCTTCTGGAAACAGAAAGAACCAATTGGGATATCCCCAGCAAACAAACACAGAACCTTCTGGATCCCAAGAGAATGAGAACCATTTGGGATATGTCCAACAAATAAACACAGAACCTTCTGGAAACAGAGAGAACCAATTGGAATACGATCCCCAAAAAAACCGAGAGCTTTTTGTGAGAATGGTAATCGATAACAAAAGCATGTTGGAACATGTGGAGAATCCTTTTCTGGAAGAGTTTGCAAGATTCCTTCAGCCATCGTATAGCCATGTAACTCGGAGGGATGTTGAGGAAGACTGCCTCACCTTTTATAAAAATGAGAAAGCCCAGTTGAAAGAGAAAATCACCAAGCTAACTTCTAAAGTCAGCCTTAGTATGGTTACATGCTACAATATAAAAGCCGAACGTTTTGTATCATGTGTTGCAACACATTTTATTGATAATGATTTCAAGTTGTTCAAAAGAATAATTGGGTTTGTGGGGCACGATAATCCATGGTCAATAAAAAAAATTGATTCTGAGAGAGTACTAAATGATTGGGGGCTTTGTAATAAAGTTTTTGCATGGTCAAGAGGTTATACATTAGAGGTACAGAGAATTCCAGTCCAGCATTGGATGTGAAGTGCATTCTGAAGTGTTTTCGTTCAATAGCTTGTGATATCTACTATGGAATTAGCTCATTTTATATTATAGAAATGATGAATGACCTGAATGAATCTCCAGAAAAAATGTGCTATTTCAACGAAATTGCAGCGCAACATAATCTTGCTTGCAAATTTGAATTTGTGCTTACTAACAAAGGAGTACTGGGTTTTGATCTCAATATTTTCAATGAAGCTTGTACCTATAAAAATGTTTTTTGCACATTTGTTGACATGAATGTAGGATGGAGCAAAGTGGAGGAAGTTGTTCCCCTTTTAAATAAAATAAATGATGTGGCTGTGATGCTCTCTTCCCTTGAATTTCCCACATCAAATTTACTTCTAAAATTTGTTTTTGAAATCAGTGATGTCCTATCAGAGGCTTCTCCTGTTTTATCTGGTGATACCAAAGATGCTATTGATAGCTCGCTAGCAAAATTGGATGAGTATTTGGCTAGTTGTAATTATATACTTCTGATTGCTTCTTTGTTGGATCCTCGGTTCAAATTAAGATTCCATAAACGCTTCATTGGGAAGTTCATTGCCAAAGAAGAAGATTTTGATAAATTATTCTGCAGTTTGTACAATAAATATCAAAGTGAGAACTCAGAGATATACAAATTTGACCATTTATCCCAAATAGCAGAGCTGAAAAAGTATTTGGAAGGTGGGGTGGAAGAGGGAGATGTGAATTTTGATGTGTTGGGTTGGTGGAAGGATAATGAATTAGTATACCCGATTCTTTCCAGAATGGCACGTGATATTCTTGCCATTCCCACTTCTTCCTCGTTTAATTCAGGCACAGAATCTATGACAGATATTATTGAAGAGATCTTTCGTTCTACAGTGGACACAGAGATGTCCAAGGTCTTGGTTTGCTGCAACAATTGGTTGAGAGCTGGTCATAGTGCTGGTATGGCATCCATATATATACCTTTTTTTATAGATGTTGATATGATGTTTACTGATTTACTCGATTTACTTGTGATTATAAATTGTAGCTTAAATTCTTTATAGTAGTGAGTACTTGTTTATTTGACACCTGCTATAGCCTATAACAGTTCCTGTTGATTATTTAGGCTCATGTATTTTCTTCTCTTCTTCTTCTTTTAGATAGTTCCTTTTAGAGAGTTGATGAATAGCACTCTGTTTTTTCCGGATCTTAAAATTTTGAACTTGTTTACCCATGACACTTTCTTGAGCTTTGTTGTTGAATTGTTCAAACTATTAGTAGTCAGGGCGAAGTCCATTTCCATATTCTGCTGTTAAAAAAATAAATTCATTTATTAGGGCTTCATATACTGAGTAATCTGCTTTTAGCTATGTTATACCAAAATTATTGTTTTCTATTGAAGTTTTAATTTACCAGTACAAAGAGTTTCTAATTAGAACTAATTGGTGGCACAGATAGCAAGCAAAGAAAACTATATATGATTGAAATGCATCAATGTGTCGAGGTCTTATATAAAATATAATCATAAACAACGAATGCATATTGGTTGCTTTAAAGAATTTCATATAGTTTAAATAAGAGCCACAATTCATTATCATTCTTATGCACTTTGTAATTGTATACATTGCTTTTTCATTATCATTCATATAACATGGAACAAACAGAGTTCTTTTAGATGACTTGAAATAAATAGAATTAATCACTAATATATAATATGTATTATTTGTGATATGAAGCAGGTAAGTCTGTGGATGGCATAGAAAACATCATAGAGAAGAGGCACCTTGATCAAGCTTTCCCTGAACAATCGGGTAAAAGTAACAGTTGTGTATATGATCAGAAAAAATGCCTAGAGTTGCTTGCTAAGCTGGTAATATCATGTGAACTTCCATTCCATTTTGTTAAGAGTACTTGGTTCATAGAATGGGTAAAATACCTTCAGCCATTGTACAGTCCGGTTGATGTGGCATCTATTAAGACAAAGTGCCTAGGTTTCTATCAAATAGAGAGACAAAGGTTTAGAACTCTCCATAAGAAAACCTTTGTAAATTCAGCCCACCTAGCAAGAGTTTGCTTTAGTGCCCATCTAGCAGGACAATACCCCACTAAGTATGTATGTGTTACAGCACACTTCATTGATAATGATTTTAATTTGGTCAGAAGAACAATTGGTATAAAAAAGACCATCAATTACCCAAATAATTTGGAGCCTGCAGCGCTATCAGCACAAATACAGAAATGCATAGACAATTGGGAGCTTCCTAAAAAGGTACTTGCATTTACAACCGAATCCATTTGTAAAGACCATCACGAGAAAATTTTAGATGGTTTGACTTATGGTGTTGGTGCAATCAAGTTGCATTGCAATGTCGAGGGGTTATTCAATGAACTATTGAGATTTATATGGGTTGAACTGGATCAAGTATTTAGATCTATTAGGAACATGATAGAATTCTTGGACGAAGATCCTAACAAAATGCATACTTTTAATCAACTTGCTATTGAACATAAAATTAATTCCCCAAAATCATATCTTCAACTTGATGATCAGAGAAGGTGGGACTCTACATTGAACATGTTATCTGATGCACTTGAATACAAAGATGTTTTTGATGCATATAAAGGTTATGATGAGAGGTTCCCTTTATGTGGAAATTGGAATGAAGTGGAAAGTGCTGTAAAATTTCTGAAACCAATTTATGAAGCAGTTACCATTCTCTCTTCTTCTCAATATCCCACGTCGAACTTGTTCTTGAAAATTGTTTTTGAAGTCCGTGATGTGCTATCACATGTTGTTTTCAAGACAAATAATAATTATGATAAAGAAACTTTTTTAGATTGCTTGATGCAAATTTCAGATAGTTATTTGAAAGATTGCAATAATGTATTGCTAGTTGCCTCTCTATTGGATCCCCGATTCAAGTCTACCTACTTGGAACGTTGCTATACAGAACACATCTCTGACAGAGATGAAATTGAAAAATTTATTGGGAACCTTTGCATTAAGTTAAAAATAAAACATTATTGGGGAATGTTAGAACTTAAGAAATACTTGCAAGAAGGCCGTGTGGATGTCAGAGGTGATGATTTTGATGTTTTAAGATGGTGGAAGGATAACAAATCAAATTTTCCAATTCTATCAAGGATAGCACGTCATATTCTGGCTATACCTGTTTTTGCACTGCCCTCTGAGTTAGCATTTTCCACTGGATTTTCTTGGAATGATGATAGGCCTTTAATGAGGTTCGGTAAACTTGAGGATCAATTGGGTCCAAGGACATTGGAAGCTTTGGTGTGCTCTTATAATTGGCTGTCAGATGCAAGCAGTAATGGTAAGCAACCTTCATCTTGTTCTGCTTGTATACTGTTTATTTTGTAGTGTTTTACTGAAAACTGTACCATCACAGCTTCTTTTAACAGAAAGAAAAATTTCCAGCATCTAGCAAGATTTAAAGTCATTCATTTACTTTGAACGTGTAGAGCATAACTTTGTATTTTCCATTTCTAATAGATGGTTATTGTGGATAACTATTTTCATCTTTATTCAAATAAATATTTGTTGCAACCCAAATGCCAAAAAGCTCTGCTAACCTTTTGTTAAGTCTGGGCCAGGGTCTACATACCAATAATGGACGTTTGAAAAAATTTGGAATATAGTTGGGTTCCTACAATTGAAATATGAATTGTGTAGTTTCCTTGCTTGATCCCGATTAAATAGTTGGTTATTTAACAACAAAACCTTTTGTTAATGCAATAACATTTTATCCAGTTTGGTTAATTATTGTCCTTTTTCTTCTGATGGATTAAAACAAGGTAAATGTGTGCAAAAGGGGGCAGCAACTGACTTGGTAGAAAAGCACATTCCACCATCATACAAATGCCCGTTACGAGCCTGTGACTTCTGGTCCATAACTTTTCTTCAGCATGCTTTGTGGCGAAGGATGTCAGAAGAGATAGTAGCCATAGGTGATGCCAAATTGACTGTTCAGAACATGCAATGTCTCATCAAGCCAAATGACGAGGATGAAATTGACAGATGGATTCCTGATGATGTATGTTTGCATTATGTACAATGTGTATCCACTCTGCTCCCTGTTTTCCATTTTCCTTGAGTTATGTTATGTTCCCGCATTTGGACCAAATTGTGCCCTTAATATATAGGCATAAATTCAATCATGGATAGTTGTTTAGTTAAATGCCTAATTGACATTCATTGCAAATGGTGGCAATAGGCGCAACTAAGCACAATATTTGCAATATTAGATTGTCCACTCTCTCAAGTTTCAATCATCAGATTTGACATTAACTACGATTGGATGCATTTCGCAGGTTATCAACTGCTATATTAGTATCATGAACAGTAAAAGAAGTACATCAGCTAAAATCCTGAAACTTACCACCTTCGATAGTCAGAAATTGCAGTCATTGGATGAAAGAGAGAAACTTCGTGAACGCAATTTGTGTAACATCATTGAGAAGGGCAACAGTTTCCTTCAAAATGAACTGGTAATTTTCATTACTAGATGACCTGTACAGTACAACTTATAGTTCTTACTAGTTGGAAGAACTAACAATCATAATTTGTAGGTGTTCTTCCCAATCCACGAACAAAACCATTGGTTTGTTGGGGTTTTAAATGCTTCAAAGAAGGAATTTCAGATATTGAATTCCTTGAACTCATGGGCGCAATACTTATAAAGAAACAATTCAAAAGCTGGTATATCTTTTCTCAAATAAGTATTGTTCTCATATGCTATTATACCATTCCATGTAATGTTTATCATATTGCATTTTGTCATTCAGAAATTAGGAATTCAAGTGTGTATTGATGCTGCACTTGATTCCCAAGGTACTCTACAAGCATGGCGACCAGAGATCAACGTACTTAATTGGCCTATATCTGTTATTTTGAATTTACCACAACAAAAAGATGGGTATAATATTTTACATCATTATTCATTTGATTTTTGTTGAAATTGTTTCATTTCATTGAGTAACCCAATTGGTGTTTTAGATGTTCTTGTGGTCTATTTGCACTCAAGTACATGGAATTATGGGATGGATCAAAGCTTGCTACTGAATTCACACAGGTGTGCTATTATTCTTTATAATGGTTTATCTTGCAATTTTCATAGAAAATAAATTTATTGTTCAATGTACTTATATATGATGTATTTAACTTGGCAGGATGACATTGACTTGTTTAGGAAACAGCTAGTTGGTGAGCTAATCTTTTCAGAGCTCAATGAGATGAAGGATATTCAACATGAAATTAAGACAAGAAAATTATCTTCAGAAGAATCAGACGAATCAGACGAATCAGACGAATCAGAAGATTATGCAGAATTAGAAGAAGAATTAGAAGAAGAATTAGCAGAATTAGAAGAATCACAAAAATCAACGGAATAAAATATCAAACAAGAGGTCATATAATTAGCACCCCAAACCATCATTAATATATCATTTGGTTTTGTTTTACTTATTTCAATTTAAGAAATAAATTATAATTCGAAAAACTTTTATATGTCGTTATTATGTGTGCAAATGGCCCACACAAAAAGTTTTGGGGCACAATTGTGTGGAACTGGAGAAATTATTTTTTATTTTGATTAGTGGCTTTGTGAAACGAATCATTGTAGTTATTACATTGTAATTGCTTTAACTTATTTCCTAATTACATTTTTCGGAAAAAAGTTTCAGAAAACATTGCAATTGCTTACATCGGGAATGGTATGGCTCCAGCTATTTTTCGAAGCAAATCAAACAATCTATTCGGGAGAATCCTTCTCCGGAAAATTCATTTCTTAATTTTAAAAAGAAAAGAAATCATATGCACCTAATCTAACTTTCGACCAAAAATTTTAAATATATCCTTGCCCAAAAAAAGATAAACCAAAAAACCACTGAATCCAAAAAATTCGAAATTTAACACATCCACAACGACAAATGGCGGAAACATTTTTGGTGTCCGTCATTTATCGTTGCGGACAACAAAAAAACAAAAAAAATTAAAAAATTCAGATATCAACGTGGAATTTTAATAGATTTGTTAAATAATTTTCAAAAATAAAAAGAACAACTAATAATTGAATATGTTACAAAGATCATTAAACAAAATAGATAAAATATCTTATAATTTACATGTACTAGAAGGACAACAAAACATTTTTCAGGCAGGATTTTTCTCGGCTGTAATAAAAATTAAATATCTCTTTGTGTGTTACTGGAAAAAAATTAAAAATATTTTAGATCTGAGTTATTGATCCCGGTTCAAAAGTCACTTTTAGATAAATAAATAAATTATAGTGATCATTCTAGTACATTCAAATTCTAAGGTACTCCATCTATTTTAATATATTCCTAAAATCACTTCTAGGGAAGTAGATGGATTATCTTAGTACAAGAAGGATCACTGAATTGACTTTTGAACTAGGATTAATAACTCAAATCTAAAGCATTTTTATTTTTTTTCCAGTAACAAACCAAGAAATAATTTAATTTTTTTTTACATCTGGGAAAAAATCATGTCTAAAAAATATTTCGAGTCCTTTTAGTACATTTAAATTATAAGATGTTTTATCTATTTTATTTGATGTTCTCTAATATATTCAAATTATTAGTTGTCCTTTCTATTTGGAAATTATTAAACAAATATATTAAAATTCAGCATTGATATCCGAATTTTTTGGTTCATGGCTGTCCGCAACGACAAATGGCGGAAACCAAAAATGTGTCCGTCATTTGTTGTTGTGGACGTGCTAAATTTTGAATTTTCAGGATTCAATTCAGTGGTCTTTTGGTTTATTTTTTTTTTGGCAGAGGTATATTTAAAAATTTCAGAACTTCCGAAGATATAATTTGATCCACAAGAGGGTCCATTTCTTTTCATTTTCTAAAGATTTTATTGACATAATTTACAAAGTGTAGTAAATGATTGTAAAAAAAATTCATCTTTTCTAATTATCTTAGAGGGGCTTTATAAAGTGAAAACTTAAAAAGGCATTGGTTGTTATAACATATTTTGCGTACAAAAATCCCTTGGACCGAATTTGAATCTTATTGTGTGCGTCCCTTTTCATTTTTTTAATTAATGAAGGCTTAATTTGAAGTCCATTATTCATCAAACTAATAAATATACTCTAAATACTATTTTGTACTTGCTCTAAATGAATTTTTTTGACAATCAGTAGCAGATATGATAAGTGTTGGGAAGTGATTTACAATCAATACTGTAGGTTTTCATAATTAGGAATTTGTAAGACTTTCTCACCTACTAACGCAAATCTAATTAAGGGTGTTTTCTCAAAAAAAAAAAAAAGTACAAACCAAAAGTCAGAGCAAAATATGCATGAATTGACATCTCAATGTTTCTTGCTTTCTTTTGTTTGTCACTATGTCAGGAGTGTTTATTATATAGTGTAGGGCGCAGAAAGTTGCACAGTGGTGGAAGGTGTGTGCATATGTGTTAAATGTCTCCACAATCAATAAACTCTCTCAATAGACTGATTATGAACAGTAGGTCTGTCGAGGGTGCACCAGAAGGAATTGTAGAAAGAAAATAAATGTTTTAAGTTCGATGTTCTCTCCATGTTTTGAAAATCGAGAGCATTGAACCCTGAGACATTTAACACATATGCACACACCTTCCACCGCTGTGCAACTTTCTGCGCCCTATAGGTTTTGGCACGCCCGGTGGGACATTCTCCTCCTCACAGGTTCGGGATCCGATACGAAGATAAAAGGAACATACTCAAGTAGCCAATGACTTCAAAACACTCAAACAACGAGTCATTGGACCGCTTGAGTTATGTCATTTCCTTTTATATTCGATATCGACGCCTATGGATTTATATTCGATATCGACGCCTATGGATTGAATAATTGGGCTAACACTCATGTATGAATTTACATATGAAAATTGACTAATGAAATTTTGAGTTTTGCTTGTTTGCAGGAATGACTTATACCGCAATCAACGCACGCTCTTTTGCTCAAGTTGCCAGCCTCCCAGCTGGCGAAGAAGTTGTTTATTTTGGGTCTTTTGCAGTCCCCATTAATGAAGTCAGGGCGTTCGAAGCCCCTGTTCCTGCTTCAATGAATGAACAGCTGTCCCTCGGGTCCATCACCGAGGAAGAAATTGAAGATGATGAGGAAGTATGCTACTTTCTCACCCCTAAGGGAATGGACGGCAAGACGTTCATCCCACTCTCCAAAACTAGACGCGCAAGAAGACGCGCGTCTAAGAAAGTAAACAAAATCAACCAAACTCCAGTGACCCCTCTGTCGGTCACCAAGAAAAGAAATCTCCAAGCTTACCAGAATGAGCTGGTGGCTCAACCAGCCCTTCCCGTCAGCAACTCATTCTCCCCACTGAGGATAGTGAGGAGGAATTCTTCTACTGCACACATACGTGCAGCGGGAGAAGTCCCTCAAACCGTCTCGTTCATCCATAAACCGAAAAGGATGAACACCAACCGCAAAATGGTTGATGACACTGCTATGGCTATTCATAGGGCCCACAAGCAGCTTCGCATGTTGAAGCAGCGTAGGAATCGATACTACGTACATCCTGCGCAAGAAACCTCTACACCCTCTTCCGTCAAATCAAGATTGACGTTTCCAGCCCAAAAGCTGGGGGCATCTAATGATGCCCAACCCTCGATCAAATCGAGGCTGACATTCCCAGCCTCAAAACCTAAGGCACATGACAGTGCCTTCCTCTCAAAACCAAAACCAATGTTCTCAGCCCCAAGGCTGGGGGCACCTCATGGTGTCTCGTTAAAACCAAAGCTCCGTCGAGAGATGCGTGCAAGCACCTCTCAAAGCTCAAACAACGAGGGATCAAATCAAACCCCTCAAATTCTGAGAAAACCAGCCAGTGTACATGATAGGCTGGGGGCACGAATATATCCGCACCCCTCCAACACTGGAAGCTTAACAATAGTGGCGCCAAATGCCACTCACAAAAAGCGAAGGGTTACTAAAACGCACCCTAAGCCAGAAGAAGAAGCGACGGTCTTCATGATAACCATTAATGAAGACCTCAAAGAAGAAGATGACCATCCGGTCGAGCCCTCCAACCCCACCGTATGCATGGTGAGAAAAGGGAAAGACCCCATCGTCAAAAATTCGAGTGGCGACGAGGAAGAGTCTGATGCAGCGTGCCTTCCTCCCATAAATGCTGAACCCAAAACCGTGAGTGGCTCAGATGTAGGTCATATGGATGGACCCGCGTTAGGTAACTTCTATACCGTATTGGCAACTTCCCCATGTGCTGGTGAAAGTCAAACCGGTGCACAAACGCAAGAACAAATGTTATCCGCCTTCAACCAAATGCAAGCCGAAATACAAAATCTTAAAGCTGAGGTACATCAAGCCCATGAAAGGGAACAAAGGTTGATAGCTGAAATTCGAGGGAAAGGCCTCGATGACTCCGAACTCGAAAGAGGGGAAACATCAAATCAATCCAGCCCCGTGAACGGGCTTGAAAGGATAGAAAGACCAAACCCTCAAGAAAGATGTAGGGTACATTGGGAAGATGAAAGGCGAGAAGCCTCCCCAATCTTTACTGCGGTTGATGTTCAAGAAATGATCAGCCATCAGTTACGAGAAATGGAGATTGCCCCAAAACAAACAATACTGCAAATAGGGAAACCATACCCTCCCGAATTCGATGTACCAAAATACCCCCAACATACACTGTTCCCTTATTCTCTAAGTTCTCAGGAAATGGGACAAATGAGACGGGACCCGAACAACATGTCAACCGCTGGAGAAATATGAGCAACAAGTCGAGCCATGCTATACCAGAAAGGGAGGCAGTTGATTTGCTCATAAGAAGTACATCCGGCAGAATGAGAGAAATGTTAATCGTTGCTAACCCTAACAGCTATCAAGATCTGGTAGACACCGTATTCAGATTGGGGCAAACGGATATAGAAGGGAAGTCATCGACCTCTTTCAAACAAAGAAGAGATTTTCCAAAAAAGAAAGAATCAAAGACAGTATACGCTGTCAAAACCAACAAAGCCAACAAAAATGAAAACAAGGATTCCAACTCGTCGGTCGAGGAGGCGAGACAAGTTAATAGCCAACCCACTCAGCCAACTCCTCGCGATAACCAAAATAGTGTTTACTTCAAATTGTTAGAAGAACAAAAGAATAAGAAGTACTCTTTCAAAAGGGAGAAGACGGCTGAGATATTCAAGCAAGCCTTGGAGGATGGTATGGAATTGCCTCCAAGCAAACGCCCAGATCAGGCGGATAGGATTGATCACCCCAACTACTGCCCATATCATAGAGTAGTGAGTCACAAAATAGAAGACTGTTAGGTCTTTAAAGACCTAATAGAAAGAAGAATCCAAGAGGGTCGCATGCAACTAGCGCCGAGTGCCATGCAACAACCTGCTTCTCATGAACAAGTTAATATCTCTCATGTTGAGGTAGTTGAAGAAAAGAGGGTTGAAGATCCCACAAACGAGACATGGGAATTTCACCTCTACAAGAATACTAAAAAGTTGTTGAAACAGCTCCTGAAAGAGCCTCAAGTCAAATGGGACAGCAACTTAAACCCCACAATGCCAAGGCCCCCAAAACGGGTCATCCATCGCAAGCCAAACAAGAACGGCAGCCAAAAAGGCAAGAAGTCACCCAAACCAATAGAGTTGCCTACACCATCTGAAATCCAAAAGCACATACAAGCCTTAGAGGATCATAAGCAAGGTACTCCGCTACCATTAACCCTCTTGGACTTCTTAACACAAGATGTATTGGCCGTAATGTTGGGCCTCAAAACCGAGAAAGGGGAAACTTGTCAAACCCCTCAAGATAAAGAAACCAATGAGGATGACCATGAAACGTGTAATGTGGTTGTCTATGGAGGAAGTTCCTCAAGTGACTTAGATGACGGTGAAGTCGTCTTTGTCAAAACCAAGAAACCTGATTGCCAAGCAGTGCTTCGCTCGGGTATAAATATTCCTGAGCGCTAGCCACCCCAAGAAGATGAGGGGTTGGGAGGTCGAAAGCTAAGGCAAAAGGAAAAGAACCCGCTATACAAGATGAACCAGCACCTAAGATGGGTTCCTATTAAAACCAAGGCCCATGGTTAGGCCTTTCACCCAAGCCAAAGCCCAATACGGGCTCATATCAAAACCAAGGCCTATGGTAGACCTTTTATTCAAATTCGAAAGCACAAAGCCAAGAAGAGACATAAGTCAAACGAAATCTTCTCTTCAAACTCTACTTCACGATCCCCAAAACTTAGAGATCGAATTCCACAAATATCTAAAATTCCAATAAAATCCAAATTCTAATATCCACAAATAAAACATTCCGAACAAAGTCCATAAATATCCAAAAGCCTAATGAAACCTAAATTCCAATGTCCACAAATAAAATATCCCAATAAAAAAAATACCTAAGCGAAAACCTCTGCACATAAAAGGACCAAATCGCGGCATGAGTGAAATTGTCTCGAGCGAAAAGTGAGGTCCCCCAACTACCCACAAATCCAAAAAGGCCTCTCGCCACAAAATGGGTTTTGTTAAGTTTGTACCTTTAAACAATTAACACTGGCAAAGTTTGTCCAGCCAGTTCTGAATATGGACAAACAAGTTTTATATATTGTACTTTAAACAAAATATGGGCTTTGGTGTTGTGCCCATTTGAAACAACTATCACTGGTTTTGTCTTTCCTCCCAGTTCGAAAAAAGGAGAGACAAGTTTTCTTCATTGTCCTTTAAACAATGGAGTGCCTAATGATGATATCTCAAATAAAAATCAAAAGATTAAAGAAAGCGGCCGTCTAGACTATTTCAATTCTGACCAAACCAATCTCTGCAGAAGCAAGCCTTGAGCCAAGTAAGCACCCATAAATAGTGGACCTGTAGATCAACGCCCCACGGGCCACAATCCAAACTAGAGCTTAAGAATAAGAACCCTTGGCTCTAAGACGCACTAAAGCCCCACTGAAGGCAAAGCCCGCAATTTGACACGCCTTTAAGACTTGTCTCCCGGGCCATAATCAAATCAGAGTTCGAGAACAAGAACCCTTAACTCTAAACATTGAGGTCCTACATAAAACCAAAGCCCACGGTTTGGCACCCCTCCCTACAATAGTCCCACCGATGACAATTGGGGACTTCTCAAGCTGGAGTTAGAAAATTAACCAGCCTTTCAACACAAGTCCTACGGGTGACAAGCAAATGCCCTAAAGCCCAAGCATAATTTGGCATACCCTGTTGTATACGTCCCACGGGTGACATCTGAACCCAAACCACATAATAAATTCCTTTGGCGTCGAAACCGCTATACAAAGACCAAAGAACCCTGCTTAAGCCCTATGTAGGCCAGAGTCCATGATAGACTCTTGATTGAAACATATGTCCCACCAACCTCAAACCCATACAGCACATAAGCGGGTCGATTATCGAGATGCACAATTAAACCGTGAAGGGCCGCACAACACTACAAATGATCCTTCACACAAGTCCCATGGACGAGTCCTTAAACAATTTCACATTTGGTGCGACGTATGTACAGCATATGTACTAGTCAGTTACCGAGAAGTGGATTGAGACTATGAAAGATGACAAGCAGAACCCCCAAGCTAGAGCCTAATAACAAGAATCTTCGGCTCTAAATACACTGGAAGTCTCACACAAAGAGAAAGCCTACAATTTACCTTTCGATGATACCCGGACTGGAGTCAAATGGTAGAATTCCCTGACTCCGTAAAAGCCAAAGCCCACGAGTTGGCAGGCTCTTCAATGAATGTCCCGCGGGTGACAAGCAGAACCCTCAGGCTGTAGCCCAATTTGGCGCGCCCTTTAAACACTAACCCTACCGATAACTAGAAATTCATATGCATGTCCCACGGGTGACATCTAAACCCGAAACTAGATAATACTTTTCGAGCACTAGAATGAAACCTACAACAAGCAAACCAAGCTCCACTCATAAGAGAAGCATTGTTTCACTATGCCGCATCAATCTCATGGAGATGCGTGAATATCTAAACCTTAACGGGTTCCGTATGACCGATGAAGCCTCTGAGCAGAACGGTTCTACAAAGTCATACATGCTGGTGTAGCCTTTTTGTGGGGCAGCGTGCGTGAATATCCAACCTTAACGGGTTCCGTATGACCGGTGTCACCCTTAATCGGGATGGTCTTACGCAGTCATACATGCTGGTGTAGCCTTTTTGTGGGGCAGCGTGCGTGAACATCCAACCTTAACGGGTTCCGTATGACCGGTGTCACCCTTAATCGGGATGGTCTTACGCAGTCATACATGCTGGTGTAGCCTTTTTGTGGGGCAGCGTGCGTGGACATCCAACTTTAACGGGTTCCGTATGACCGGTGTCACCCTTAATCGGGACGGTCTTGCGCAGTCATACATGCTGGTGTAGCCTTTTTGTGGGACAGCGTGCGTGAACATCCAACCTTAACGGGTTCTGTATGACCGGTGTCACCCTTAATCGGGACGGTCTTACGCAGTCATACATGCTGGTGTAGCCTTTTTGTAGGGCAGCGTGTGTGGACATCCAACCTTAACGGGTTCCGTATGACCGGTGTCACCCTTAATCGGGACGGTCTTACGCAGTCATACATGCTGGTGTAGCCTTTTTGTGGGGCAGCGTGCGTGAACATCCAACCTTAACGGGTTCCGTATGACCGGTGTCACCCTTAATCGGGACGGTCTTGTGCAGTCATACATGCTGGTGTAGCCTTTTTGTGGGGCAGCGTGCGTGAACATCCAACCTTAACGGATTCCGTATGACCGGTGTTACCCTTAATCGGGACGGTCTTACGCAGTCATACATGCTGGTGTAGCCTTTTTGTGGGGCAGCGTGCGTGAACATCCAACCTTAACGGGTTCCGTATGACCGGTGTCACCCTTAATCGGGACGGTCTTACGCAGTCATACATGCTGGTGTAGCCTTTTTGTGGGGCAGCGTGCGTGAACATCAACCTTAACGGGTTCCGTATGACCGGTGTCACCCTTAATCGGGACGGTCTTACGCAGTCATACAAGCTGGTGTAGCCTCTTTTGTGGGGGCAGCGTGCGTGAACATCCAACCTTAACGGGTTCCGTATGACCGGTGTCACCCTTAATCGGGACGGTCTTACGCAGTCATACATGCTGGTGTAGCCCTTTTGTGGGACAGCGTGCGTGAACATTCAACCTTAACGGGACAGCTTGAGTCCAATGAAGATGTCTTGTCGCTTAGAACCCGATGGGAGAGATTCAGAAGATTCAGGATTAAACCCTGACTCTGACAAGTATATATGGTCTCTTAGAACCCGATTGGAGAAAACTTGAAAGGTTCAGGAGAAAAATCGAGCTAAGCAGGTTTATTCGATCGCTTAGAACCTGATTGGAGAAGGCTTGAAGAGTTCGTCGACAAAAAGAGAAAGAAAGCGAATAAAGGAGAAAGCCAAGTCAACAAGGCTATCTGATCGCTTAGAACCCGATTGGAGAAGGCTTGGAAGGCTTGAGAAAAAACCCAAATTGGATGAGTCTACTTGATCACTTAGAACCCGATTGATAAAGATTTGTAAAATTTAGTCGCCAAAAAGAGAAAGAAAAAGGGAGAATGAGGAAGAAAATAGATTTAGACGAATTTATTTAATCGCTTAGAACCCGATTAGAGAAGATTCGAATAAATCAACCAAAAAGAGAAAGGAGAAGGAGAATGAGAAAACCACAAAAACAAACATCAAACCACAAGTACGTATATCCAAGCACAATCAACCATAACCAAAATACACATACAAAGAGTGGGCTCGAAGGCGCGCACTCTCACGACAAATCCATAAAAGGGGACCTAAGGGAAAGCGCCGGAAGGCGCCACAGCCAAGCAAGGCTCCATGGTCGCTAAAACACCCTGGGGGCAGTCAACAACCTCTCCTGCCCTAGCACCAGATAAGCCTGCAATACCTGAGTCTGACCTTGTAAAGATAAATAAGGATCAGAAATGAAGCATAAGAATGGGTAGAGAGAAAGAGAAGGGAATGACGGGATTAATACCTGGATGAATAACTGACTCAGTGATAGGAATAGAAGCGTTGGGCTTGCACTTCCTCCTTTTGCGAGAAACTCTCTCAGGAGGAGGGTCAGAACGCTGGAGAATCCTAGCAGGAATCCCGAAAGAGGTCAGCACCCCACCCTCTGGCACACGAAGCACTATAAGATGAGTAAAGAGTTAGTACAATCAAGCGAAATACATAAAAGAAAGTAATAATAAAGAAGAACGTACATGTGGTCCGAGGTGTGGAGAAGCGGCTATCTCGACTACGCAGACCGGAAACCCTCTCAAGAGGAGGCACGGGTCTCACACCAATATGATCACCTGGACCCGGCAACACCTCCTCCATCCACTGCTCGATGGTCTGCACATAGCAAACCTGTACCATGTCCCTGTACCATCGCTCATATGGAACGTTGAAAGCTACCAATCTGGAAACTCGAGGCACGACAAACCGTGCCTGTGTCTCCATACGAAAGAGTGAGGTCCAACACCTGACCGCCCCTACTAAGTCAGCACGGATGTCACTGGAAAGAGGGACATCGGCAGGAATACACTGATCCAAACCAAACTGATGCGTGCAACGGTGAGGCATATATGGCTCTAAAACCACCCTATCACCTAAGCGCAAAGGAAGAAGTCCATGGCGAAGACTAACCAAAAACCCTACCTCCATAGAGCCCAATCTCAAACCCCTGCGGTGCTCTCCCCCAGGACCTCCATCAAACAAAACCAAATCCTCAGACCGCTCGTCATGACAAGCGAACTGTCTCCCACCATGCAGTCTAAGGTAACCAATGCTGTGACGAAAGAAAGCCCGTGCTAGTAGAGCTGGAATGCTACTAACTCTCACTCCCGCTATCTCGGCTAGTGTGGGTAAACGGTGACGCAGCTCACCAGCTATCGTGGGAGTATATAATCCTGCCCAATGCATATGGGCCCAGCCGAACAGATAGTGGTAAGGCATCACCTCGTCGCAAAAAGAAGGGTCACATGAAGTAGAAACCACCCTCAAACTCTTGAACATGTTAGCCAGCGCAGGAATAGTCAAAGAAACTAACTTCCCTCGCGCCAACTTGTTAGCCATGACAAAGGTCTCAGGCCTGATGACACCAATTGGATGACCAGGGACAACAAAATAACAGAGCCACCAAGATAAGAAGGCCGTCAGAACAGCCTCTGGCCCTAAAACTCCACGACGACTGTGGCATGACCGATCAGTAGGACTATCATAAAATATAGCCGCCTCCTCCGTGTCGAGAGGATCAGAAGGACAGGCAAATGTCTGACGTGGATGTCTAACTCGATCAGTGAAATACCTAATCCAGGTAGAAAAGCTAACATCACCTGCATGAGAAAGAGTGCGGTAGACGTCGAACAACCGACGAAGTGCAGCTGAGTATACAAAGGTACCCTCTGGTGACCTCTGCCCTAAAGCCTCAACATCGGGCAGGTACTCATCATACGGGTCCCCAAATATAGGTAAACCAGACAGCCTATGGAACTCTAAAGGAGAAATGGTCAACTCACGGTCCTCCAAAACAACCGTGTTGGAAGCATACCTCCACCTCTCTACTAAAGCATGAAAGAAAGAAGAATCCCAAGTATACTCAAAGAGAGAAAGAAATACCGCCTTGTAAATGCCAACTCTCTCGAGGGCAATCCGCTCACTCCACAGCGTGAACCTCACCCAATCAACTAAGCCAGCCTGTCTCTCCAAAGTACCTGGGGGAAGATGACCAGGAACCCAAGGGAGAGCTCTAGTACCCATCATGTTTAGACCCAAGAGACGCAAAGAATGTGGTGACCTATCTGAAGTAATAGGGTGAAGGGCATCACCTAAGAAGGAATGATAGTCCTGCTGATAAAGCGCGGGCCTAAGATGGTGGGTGAAACCCACCCTCAAAATGGTCTCCGGCGTCCAATCAGTTGGATCATAGGGAAGCTTCCCCTTGATTGGAAATGGACCCGTGGGTAAAGGGTCATGCCTGGTAAAAGGAACCCCTGCAGCAGAAACAGAACCCTGTCAAGTTCAGCACAGTGGTAGTTGGAACAAAATTCGACTATTCTTGCCAAATAATCAAAAGCGCAAGCGTATGAGAAATAGAGGAAAGTGTACCTCGGTTACGAGACATGACTGAAAATTATGATCAAAACCAGCTTCCAAGCTTCAGCACCAACCTAGGCTTTGAACATTATAAAGAAGCATAGAAATATGTTAGTTCAGAGTTTAGAATGATCGAAAGCATGGTCCGAAAAGACCCTAAATTAAAGTCTATGGAGAAAACATAGTCCGAAATGACTCTAAACTAAAGCATAGTTTGAATAGACTCTAAACTACAACCAAAACTAAGTCCCAACCAGGCGTAGTCCGAAAGGACCTTAAACTACAACCAAAATCAAGTTCCGAATTGATGCAACCCAAGAAGACCCCGGATTACAGCCAAAACCAACCCTGGTTAGCTAAAGACCCCACCGAGAAGCACACGAGACAAATTGGATCAAAATCCAAGATTATGCCCACAACCGGAAGGCTCACTTATCTAAACCCTCAATTTTGCAAATTACCCGCATGGTTCCCGTACTAGATCAGAGACAAAATTTCCCTGTCTGTAATCCCTCCTCGTTTAGACAGGTTTCCCATGAGTATGTTTGCAGAGTATGGTCGTTGCCCGGGTCCCCTGATATAATGACAAGGGATTAAGTACTCAGGCAAGCTCTGAAGAATGCATACTCAGCCCTCACCCAGCCATGCAAGTATTAGCAGGATGAGATAAAGATAATGTACCTTTTTGAAGTAGATGTGATCAAAGGAGATGATCAGACCCGCTTTCGAGCTCAATGCCCAATATGAAATTCAAATATCTGAGATTCAAACAAGAAAAGCAACTCAGAAAGAATTTCATAAAGTTCGAGAAGAACGCTGGGGGCACCTGGCTAAGCTGTTCAATCCTAAGGTCTTCGCACCTCACCCAGGTGGGGGGCATTTGTTTGACCCTAAAAAGTTGCTATTCAAAACCTAGCATAACAAACGGCAAATCTGAGGCAATTAAAATGCCAAGAATGCATTCAAGCTTTTCAAAACAGATTGACATGGCATACTAAAATTCATGGTAGCATTCTACGTGTAAAATCATGAATTTCGATGTGTGGTTTGATCAAAATCACCAAGGATTTAATTTTCTATGAATGAAACAATGACTGGATAGTGTGCCGTGTGCAAATTCTGGTCATACTTAGCAAAATTCATGCTTGAACCGTTGCTGGGTACAAACTGGTGCTATCAAGCAAGTCTCAATGGTACCGGGCCCACATGTCATTGGTTCATTTACAATTTCGCTAGAAGCTCGATTTAAATAAACCCGGAGCATGCACAGTGAGCTCCATAGACCGAAGTGTCAGCCACATGGCTCACTGTGAGCCGCGTTCATGTAAAACCCGCATGAGGTCGCTGGGGTTTAAATCCAGCGCCTTTGATCCCTTCGTTTTGCGTAAGCCCGGTATTCCGTGCACCGTATTAAAGCTGCTACACGGTTCAGTTAACACCGAGAGCAGGCCGCATAAACATAAAAAAACGGAGTAGCACAATACTCAGGCTAAGGAGGCTGACAAGCGGGTCCTACTTGCCAGTTTCTCCTCCCTCTTCTCTGTTGCGCCCAATACCTGACTTTGAGCTCCGACTTTGACAAAAATGAAGAAGCTACCGGATTGAAGCTCACCTAGAGGAGCAAAGCAAGCCGTATCATCATTCATCTCTGCCTTCTTATGAAGAGAGGAGTTTGATATGTTGCACAACCCGAACCCGAAAAGGGAAGAGAAATAAAAAATGGAAACTTGAGATATAATGCAAATTAGGCTCTGAGACTCTATAGGGATGATATTCAGGCCTTTGCGACGCCTCTAGAAGCTTCAATTTAATTGGAGGTGCATTGAATTGAGCCTGTGCCTGAGTATGACATGGTGCAGTTCGGGTTTGAGCAGAACGTGACAAATTAGCTCAGTAATGGGTGTGATACGCATTGGAACACTTTAAATGTTATATTACGACACCATCTGGCTTGTATTCGGTATCCAATGCATTAATGCCGAGAAGGAGGCATGATAGGCCCGGTGTACCGCCGGTACAATGTAACTTAACACTGATAGCTGTTAATACGCCAAACGGTCCCCAGGATACGTGTTATTCAGTCTATGGGTGAAGACAAAGTTGGAAGGTTCCCTCCCAGAGACGCAGGAGCATGGGAATTAAGTGATACTACATCTGGCCGGTTAATCAAAGGCTCAAAATGCGAACATGGCATTGTAAACCGATTTAAAGGCTAGGATGCATCCAAAAGGGGATGGATGACATGCTATATCTCAATTGGACAGCATATGCCATGTAAGCAAGCTTGAGAGCATCAAATCGATCAAGACCCTTAAACAAACACTTGGTGTGCATGATGAATGACAACTCAGCAGAACCCTAAACCCTAGGCCCTCAGTTGCCTATAAAGAGGCACCTAGAGCTCAGATGAGAGGGACTGGAAAAAAGAGAAGAGAGAGAGACCACCATAGCACCTAGAAGAAAAAGGATTAGTAAGAGAAAGAGAGAAAGAAAGATTAGTGTTCTTCCTTCTTTGTCATAGAAAGAAAATCGAAATTAGGTAATTAAAGACCTAAAAAGATGTAATCCCCTGATGTTTAGAGCTCATATGAATGAAATCCTTTTGATGAAATTAAATCTTTTATTTTGAATTTTTGTTGCTTTAGTTCACTGTTGGAGCTTCTCTTCTCTCCTTTTCTTTTCCTTTTTTTATTTTCGCATTTTACAAAGAACATGAAGATGAGAAAATTTCATGATGTTTAAGCTTATTTCATAAGCAAGCATGAAGTTTGATGATCATTAAAACAAAAAAATCATATGCACTTAAATATGCTAATAAATGGAAGAAACCTTTTCCTTCTTTCTTTTTTCTCTATTTTCTGCCTTTATAAACAAGAAAATATGTATATATGTTGCTATTTTAGCATTTAGTATTCTACTTTCTTTTTGAGTAAAGTAAAACAAAAAGATAATAAAGATATGCAAATCTGATTTTCCTTAAACTTTCCTTGATCTTCCATGCTTTTAATCTTTGTATAAAATAATTGAATGATGAGGATGCATGTGTTGAGCTCTATAGTTCCTATTGCATCTAACTTATTTGGTTATTTTATTAGAAAGGATTAAAAGTAAACAAAAAAAATGATGAGGTATGGTGGTTTGAGCTGCATAGTTCCCACTATAATCTCTTTGACATGAGACCTATGTTGCACAAGTGATTCTAATTAGTTTCTTCATGCTTAAAGGCATGTCATGTGCATAAAAGGCACAATGAAAAGAAATTAAATGGATATTTATGCAAATAGTGAAGGAAAGAGGTTCAAATTGTAAAAAGGCATTCATGAAATTGAAGTTGGCCATTTATATATTTGAATCAATGATTTCCTAATGATATGCCTCCTTGTCAAGTGAGATTATGCAAAAATGTGATTTCAAACAAAATCAGGGGCTTCCCTGCATAAAACCAAGTTTTAACAGATTTTTGATATTTAAAAAATATTAATGCAATGAATTCTTGGAATTTTGGATTTTTCTCCATTTCCTCTTTCTCTTTGTTTGCACCAACTTGTAGCTTAAAAGCTACTCAAATTTGTCAAAGCTCAAAACCATTCATGGTAAAGGTTTTCCATAGCTCCTGGTACCAGCCAATGAACAGTACCAGCACCAAAATCCAAAGCATGTACCATTGGTACAAGAAAAAGCACTCAAAAGTGTCAAAATGACCTTTTCTGGTAAATCAGACAACCCAGATTGATACAGGGACCAAGATGAAAAATGGACTTCACCATCAGACAGAGGACTTCAAAACATATAAAATTGACTCAAATTTTACATTTTTCTGATTTTATTTCGATTTTATATTAATTTTCAAAGTTCAGGTTTAAAAAAAAACAGAAAATCAGCATTAAACAAAATAAAACTGTTGCTGGTAAATGAACAATATTGAATGACTGAAAAATCAAATCAAAGAACAAATGTCATGATCAGATAGAGAATTTCAAAATACACAAAATAGACATAAATTTTATATTTTTCTGATTTTATTTCAATTTAATATGAATTATTGAAGATTCAGGTGTTAAATACAAGTAGAAATCAACTAAAACACATTTCATCTGCACGGATCTCAAAGCAACACAAAACTTTCAATTCTGGCGCCAATATAGAGTTGAATGGAAACACGGATCCCAAAGCCTGAAATGTAAATCAAACAACCAGCACAAATCCTGAAGCCCAGCCCGTATCTTAAAGCCCAATACACCAATCTTGAAGCCCAAATACCAAACAAATTCATTAAACCGAAAATTCTTTACAAAAGAGTCCCTCTGATTTTTCTACATTTACAAAAAAGCCCCCACAAATTACAGATTGGTCCTTGACAGCATAAAACTCTCTCAAACAAGCCCTTAAAGGCCCAATTTTCACATAAAACCTTGTCTAAGACCCAAATCACAAGTCCACATCTTTCCAGCTTTGTAAATAGGCCCTTATCAAAACATAAATATTTACAAATAGGTCCCTTTCAATCCTTTTTAATCATAACTTTCTCATTTCAAGTCCAAATCGACTCCAATCAGTCCCGAATGAACCCAAATCAAATTCTCCACACTTCTAAATCAAAATTAAACATGTCCAAGCATCAGCCAAATCATGAAATGACCAAGATACCCTTTTCTTCAAAATTAAATGATTTTATAAAATGTAAATGATTAATAAAATGTGGATGAACATGTCATAAATTAAATATAAGCAAATAATGTACATACATCTCTCAAATATTCAAATTCCTGTCTCAAAATATAATAAACATTATTTAATATAAAATTACACACACATATGTCCAAACCAAGAAAACCAAATCAAAACCAAAGTCAATACATGAGCCCCCTTTTTAGCCCTTTTATTCAATTCACAACAAATAGGCACAAATCCCGGAATGGACGAGGTATTCAGTATGGCTTGGAAGGGTCATCTGATGTAATTAACAGCGGGGGCTTGCGCCCGCTGGGAGTTAAACGTCCAATAAACTCTCTCGATAGACTGATTATGAGCAGTAGTCTGTCGAGAGTGAACCAGAAGGAATTGTAGAAAGAAAATAAATGTTTTAAGTTTGATGTTCTCTCCATGTTTTGAAAACCGAGAGCATTGAACCCTGAGACATTTAACACATATGCACACACCTTCCACCGCTGTGCAACTTTCTGCGCCCTACATATAGTTCGGTTCAGTTAAAATTGAAATAAGATATTGCAAATTAAAGTTTATTCGATTTTCAAAAATACAACTGAATTGTTCAAAATAAACTTATCAACCGAATTACAACTGAACAGAACAAACCAAACCAAACAAACATAATTAATTTCAGTTTGTTCGGTTGAATTGAAATAAGAAGATTAATCATAAAAATAAATATTATTTTTTTGTTAATCTTTTGAAGCTTTTTAAGATGGATTTAAAAATTTGTTTGGTTCGGTCTAACCGGTTTTAAACAGAACCAAGGAATATACATTATGTTATAATTTTTGAATTTTTTTCAAATATTTGGTTTCGGTCTGGGGACGAATTTAAAAATTTAGTAGGTTCGGTCTAACCGGTTTTAAAAATTTCTAAACCGAACCGAATAGTTAAGCCGATTCTAAAAATAAAACGAAGCTATCCATTTAACCAGAAAAACCATAACTTTTAATCTGAACTCTCTCGATTATATTTAAAACCGATTAAATCAGTCCTGATGAACACCCCTAACTATGTTCACCTTTTTTTTAATACCTTGCCTTCCCAAATTAATGTAGTTACTTTAAATGTCCCATTTTGAAAAAAAAAAACTCATTATTTTTTGGCTAATTTTATATATATCATTTAAAAAAAAAAATTTAAACCAATAATATTAAATTTGTAAATTGTTGAACCAGGACGCAGTCCAAAAATAAAGAGAAAGAATTATTTTTATTTGTTGACTATTATAAACCAAAAATAAACATTATTTTTTTTTCCTCAAAAATATAAGAGGCAAAATAAAAAAAAGATAAAGATAGGCAATTAGGGAAATGGATGTAGTCATTATGCACTGAATGGTGAGTGAGAAAAAAAATGAGGGGGGAATTGGAGATCTCCAATGCGTTTGAAATAAAGAAAAAGAACTGATGCCCTTCACAGAATTTCCTGAAACCGCAGCAGAATTTGCTGAAACCGCTACTGGCCCACTTACCAGTAACTCAAGAACTGATGCCCTTTACAGAATTATTCTCCATCAAGATAGCAACAGCTTTTTGGAACATTTCGATACACCGAACAATAGGTAACGGAGGAAAAACTAGCTTCTGGCTGCATGATTGGGGGTTTGGAAGGCTAAAATGGAGATTTGCATACCTATACTCACACACGCTGAATGACATGATCACCCTAAGAGAAGCACTGCTATTGGGAATAGAATCAATTTTTAGAGACACATTATCAATTTCAGCAGAAGAACAGCTCCTGACGCTAATGACTGAGATATCAGGAAGGCAAATTTTACACCACCAAACAGAAGATGATGTTAGCTGGAATTGGACCTCAAACGGGTCCTTCACAGTGAGATCCGCATACACAGCAATGAAGGATGAGCCCAGAATTGCAAGTGATAAACGAACTCTATGGTCCATCAAAGCACCCCCGAGGTTTTGTTGGAAGAGTAAACAGAGGAAGAAGGATTGATACAAATAATTTTACTTCACTTCTTAATTAATTCGCTTACAACATGCTGAATTTATAGCCCTACAACACCTAAGTTTGGATCATCCAAATTTAGTACCCCACTACCTTGTTCTGCTATTACAAGCAGTCCCCAAAATAGAACTAACACCTGCACCTATCCTGCTACTACATGACTAATTATAGAACCCACTAATCCACTAACACACATTCATGTTTCTAAAAACAACTACAACAGAATTCTAAATAGAGAGAGCTAATTTTGGATCAACTTTCAACACTCCCCCTTGATTCAAAATTGGTTACTCCAAGCTTCTTCATATGGTGTGGGATCACCTCGGTCCGTTCTTAACACCTTCAACTTCTTTTCAGATTGCTTCTCTACAAAAGCGTTTTCTTTGGTGTGCACTGCAACCGTACCTTTGCCTTCGACTTGAATTAATTTGTCATCACCGAGTTTAACCTTCAATCTGCATGATTCATCGAAATCTACAAACAATTGCTTGAACCTTGATATATGGTTTGAGCAGCCGCTGTCAAGGAACCATATGCTGCTTGCGTCTATCTTTTCATCTATACTGCTGGCCATGAAAAGTGTGGGTTGAGTCTCCTTTTCTTCTGTGTAATTGGCTTGGCTTTCTTCTCTTTGTTTCTTGTAGCAATCTGCTTGATAATGCCCGTATTTGTTGCAGTAGTAACATTGAACTTCTCTCTTGAAATCATCATGTACTTCTGCTGGTCTGCCTCGACCTCTTCCTCCTCTTCTAGAGTTTGTTCTTCCTCTGCTGGGATTGCCTCTGCCTCTGCTGGAATTGTTTCTTCCTCAGCCTCAGCCTCTTGGGTAGCCATTAGATCTGCCTCTTGATGACTCCCCCTTCATGTAAAATGCCTTGTCGTCGCCTTTATCTTCAGCCTTTGACATCCTTGCTTCATGAGTCTGCAGTGACCCCATGAGTTCATCAAAGGTGTAGGTTGCTAGATCTTTGGACTCTTCGATTGCTGCTACCACATGATCAAAGTTGGTTGTTAGGCTTCTCAACAACTTTGCCACCACCATCTTCTCCTCCATGGTGTCTCCAAATGCTCAGATTTGATTGACCACCTCTTGTACTCTTGAAAGGAAAATTTGGATTGATTCTTCCTTGTTCATCTGCAATGTTTCAAAGTCCCTGCGTAGGCCTTGAAGTTTGATTGCCATGACTCGAGTACTCCCTTGAAATGCTGTTTTCAGGGTTGTCCATGCCTCCTTTGCGTTGGTGGCTGCTGCAATTTTCGAGAAGATGGTGTCATGCACTGCTTGTTGGATGAAAAACAACGCTCGTGCATCTTTCTTCTGATTCTCTTGCGGATTAGGATCTGGATTAGGAACTCCATTTGCTATCAAGTCCCATAGGCCATGAGACTTGAACAAGGTCATCATCTTGATGCTCCAAAACTCATAGTTTTCGCCTTTGAAGAGAGGTACTGCTGGTTGTCTGACATTCACCATGGTGCTGCCGTTTTCTGCCATGAAAACGCCCCAGGGTTGATCGACTCTGCTCTGATACCACTTTGTTGGAAGAGTAAACAGAGGAAGAAGGATTGATACAAATAATTTTACTTCACTTCTTAATTAATTCGCTTACAACATGCTGAATTTATAGCCCTACAACACCTAAGTTTGGATCATCCAAATTTAGTACCCCACTACCTTGTTCTGCTATTACAAGCAGTCCCCAAAATAGAACTAACACCTGCACCTATCCTGCTACTACATGACTAATTATAGAACCCACTAATCCACTAACACACATTCATGTTTCTAAAAACAACTACAACAGAATTCTAAATAGAGAGAGCTAATTTTGGATCAACTTTCAACAGGTTTAAGGTCTTTGCGTGGATAATGACCATGAACAGAATATTGACTATAGACAACCTAAACAAGAGAGGTTTGAACATAGTTAACAGATGTATCATGTGTAAGAATGCAACAGAGACTGTCAAACATCTGTTTGGAAGATGCCCAGCAGCCCAGGAGCTGTACACACAGGCCAAACTAGCGTACCGGCTCCATGGTACAGGGTCAGCTCGGATACTGGTACAAGGAGGAGGCACGGCTAAGGAAAGATCTGTTTGGCTCATCACGCAGTTTGTTCTATGGCGAGAAAGATGTACTCGAATCTTTAGAGAAAAGGAATGCTCAACTCATGAATTAATGGAACAAATCAAGCAGCAGTGGTATTACACGCAAGGCAGGGAAGTAACAGGGGGGTAAAGAGGCACGGTACAACAACAGCAGCACATACTGGTGCCACTGGCACAGTCCGCAGCTCCTTCTGGCACTTTAATTTCTTAGCTCTTGTTTTCTTTATTTATTTTTATTTTGGTTTCTCTTAGTTACTCAAGCATGTTTGAGTTACATTGCTTTTGTTTTAAGCTCGATGCTTACACTGCTTATGTAACTGCATCTTTTATCAATGAAATGAGGGCTTGACCCTCATTCCTTTCTCAAAAAAAATAAAATAAGGAAGTGTACTATACAAAGGAAATGAATATGTTTAATTGTGGGACCCATGCAGAACCCAGGACCCAGACGCAATCCCTCACGGTTGGTTCACCAAAGGCCTTTACGAGGAAGTATCGCGGCTCATTAGCACCGGATTCAGACAAGAAAAACATGGCTGAGGAATTCAGCAAAAAATTCATCTTTTCGCCGTGCACGCAGTTTACACAAACCAAAGATTTGGTTCGCGTACTCGGAGCGCAACCAAATGAATGAAACCGGCGCTCTATCTCTCTGACTCAAGTCTAAATTGACTATACAGGGATATTCATGGCACATTCACCACACTACCTCAACCTTCAATTTAGTTTGAAATATGGTGAATTTATCAGCATAGGAAATCGGCAATTATTTGGTCCTTTCTAGTGCATCAAAATTAAAATTCTAAACATCTAATAAAATCAATATTGTTATTTGTCTCTGTATGCATAGAAACAACAAATTAATCTCACAATTCACAAGAGAAATGCTGCTTGTCATCAGTTTTTATTTATAGAAATTTTTAAATATTTTGTAAAGAATCATATAGACGGAAAAAATTTCCATGCCATAGAAAAATTGAATTATTTTTTTGGTTCTCCAGAGCTTGTATGTAATTCAAACATTTTATGACTAAAGTTCAGACCGAAATAAAAATTCATCAAATCAATGATTTAGTTCTTTACAAAATGTCCAAAAAACTGAATTAACTTTGTAGTTTCTTCTATTGTAGTGAAAATTTAACTTTTTTCAATTTTCTCATTGTGAAAAAATATTTAATATATTTCTAAAAATAAAAAATTCAGGCTTGTCATCCCCATCTAGTACTTAGAAAGTGATACTCCCATTCCTTTACAATTGGTAACGACGAAAATCATTAGGTGCATTATTTTTGTCCTTTTCTTTTAAAGGAAATCAAAATTTTAAACAACCAATCATATCAATTTTGTTATTCGTCTCCGCATATGTCTATAAGAGAAACAACAAAATATAAATGTTGCACAATTTCTAATTTGATTATTTGAATTCGAAAAGAATGAGAAGCATATATTCATTTAAAGTTCAAATAGTCTATCTAGAGATGGGCTATAGTGAGTTGCGAAGTAAGGATCTTGTTTTACTTCACGCTCATATCTCTGTTTCAAAGACCAAACAGTCGATCCGAACCGCTTAACAAGATATCCATATTGAAATGTGCTTGGAGACCAAATTTTACATTTTTTAGAAATTATTTACTATTTTTTTAGATAGGTAGAAAACCGCTCTTTTTGAATGGTTCCGGACCATAAAAAATAGTGATTTTGAAATATTTAAAAAAATAGTAAAATATTTCCAAAAAATGAAAAATTTGGTCTCCGAGCACATTTCAATATGAATATCTTGTTGAGCGGTTCGGATCGACTGTTTGGTCTTTAAAAACAGAGATATGAGCGTGAAGTAAAACAAGATCCTTACTTCGCAACTCACACTATTAGAATTTTGGTTTCTTACATGGATAAAATTTCAGTTGTTGCATGGGCTTACTCATGCAACAAGCCCGAAAAAGGCTTGTTGCATGGGTTATCCATGTAATAACTTTTCCAAATCTTATTGCATGGGCTTTCTCACAGAACTAGTACCCATGCAACAAGTCTGAGAATTGGCGCCTGCAGGAAGTATTTGCAAGGATAAATAGCGTGGGCCCCATCTGAGTATTTGCAAGGATGAAGAGCGTGGGTCCCACCCTAGTATTTGCAAGGATAGACAACTGAGTATTTGCAAGGATAGAGAGCGTGGGTCCCACACGGGTTATTGCAAGGCAATTGAAAGGAGTAATTGCATGGATAGAGAAGGTGGGGCCCCTGTTTATTTCCATGGGTATGTAGGTGGGCCCCACCAGGTTATTTGCATGGATAATGCTGATGGGCCCCACCAGATTATTTGCAAGGATATCATTTGGACCTATTGCATGCACTGTATTACCCAATATTTGTAATGATATTCCGATGGAAATAATTGACGTTCCAGCAATATATTATCGTGCCGGATTTCTATAATCCTCCCGGTACCATTTGGTACCAACCCAGTGGCAAGCAATAAATCTATTTCATTTCCCATTCAAACATAATAAAAACAATACAATAAAACATGTGGCAAGCAAGAAATCTTTTTCATTTGCCATTGAAACATAATATGAACAATTCAAACCAGTTAACATGGAGAGTAACATTTTAATTATCATGAACCAACATTTAAATTCAAGCAAGCATTGTAACATAAGACCAAAAAGAGCACGACCCTTTTGTTTTTGTATACACAAAATATAAGCACGGCCTATCACCAAAAATTTACAAAAAGAGCCTACTATTTGTAGCTGCAACATCCCCACACTAGAAGGGCTGATTGTCGAGGTTGTTCTGGTTTTCTCCCCCGAACCGTTGGTTGATGGCTGCTTCGCATGTTGCCACCTCTTGTCCAGATTGCCCATTGAGGAGTGCTTGGAAAGTGGCTCTCCCATCTAATTGTATAAAGTCAGCACCTAGACCCTACATATACCACATTAGCATAGAATAGAAGTTAGTATTATTTGCATTGTACCAACACCGGGTACCAGCACAGCACTAAGATGAACAGTAGAGGTAGCAGCACATCAATAATAGGAATATAAGTTAGTATAGATAATGATTCAGCACAGCCACTAAACAAAAACAGCCGGGCTGCCTTATAGAGGAAGGATAATCCTTGGATTAGAGATCACCAAATACAAGCTAAATTAGGTCAGCTATTTCTGTTTGTAGGTATGGTACGTAAAAATCCAGAAATAAAAGACTTTCATAATACAACATATGTTACCCAAAAAAATAAGGTTCCAACTACAGATATGATATTTGGAAGATGGCCATCGGCATTCGTGAAGCTCCTTCCTGAGTTTGAGGTATAGTTGTGGTACCTTGACCCTAAGCATTAAACATTGTAGAATTATGTTAGAATATGGACATTTCAACATCTGGTTAGTGAGTAATATTAACATCATCTAGTATTTTAGTTAACAATTTAACATGCAAATAAGTGATTTTCCCCATTACACCAACATGTAGAGGTTCATGACTGTAACCTTGAGCGTAAGTTAAACATGAATCAATTTGAATGATAAATTTAGCAATCAGAAACCCACAGTAAATCAAGAGACACATGAATCTTGATTGGTAGGCTATGTATAATTTCAGGTATGTATCATTTCAAGAGACAAATGAATCTTGATTGGTAGGCTATGTATAATCAAGTGACACATAAATATAAAAATTCAGAAATTAACAGTAAATGATATATTTTCATACAATACATTAACATGAATTTTGATTGGTAGGCTATGTATAAATTCAGTAATATACCCGCAATTACTTTATAACCATGATGAATTGAAGATTGTAAAAATTCCCGAATTTTGTGCTGATATTGAAAATAATACCATTTCGTACCTGTAAGTTAGGCCTTTGCACCCCCATCATTGCAAACATTTGCATGAACATGATGTTATTTTCCGCTTGCATTCTTTTCCTCTCTTCTCGCTCCTCTTTAAGACGTTGATCTCGTTCTTGCACTAAGATTGTGTTCATTTCTTCATGAGTGTAAGTTTTCTGCGACCCATGTTGTGTCACCCCAGAAACAGAAGATGCTGCATGGGTTGCCCTGGCTCGTGTGGTTGCTGTTGGCAGCATAGGATCAAGCACGCTTCCGAAGCCTCGTATCCTGCCACGGATTGATCCCCCAACAGCAGTAATATACAAAGCGCTCTCGTCCATGTCAACATTTGCCTCATCGGCCCTCCATTCAGTAACATCTTCCTATAAGTTGCAACAGGTGAGTAAAATGAATTTTTGATACATGTAGTTAATAATAAAAACTTGATGTAATTTTGTTCGTATGTGGTTTACATCAAGTTCACTTCAATTGAACTGATACTGTTATTGAACTTATACATGAGGATACCAATTTCGGTTTGGGTATCAACTATCAACTATATTCCCACCAACATCAATCTAGCACAATAAATATAATTTCGTTTACTCTTCATGTTTGCATCAGATATTAGACTTTAGAAATAAATCCTCAATTTTCTCCAAGATCCTTTCCTTTGTAATTGTGCCATAAAACCCCTCAAATATCAACTTTTCTCATTTATTGACATTTGAATCATGCATAAGCTGCTATTCAGTCTTATTGGTCTATATATAGTGCAATTGTGGTAATTTCATGTCATGCCAAAGTGGGTACTGTTAATACAAACTGTACCAGAAATGTACAACAACAAGGTTGGTACTGCTAATAAAAACAGCATACTAACAAGGTTGGGACTGTTAATAAGAACTGTACAATAACAAGGTCTTGTGACTATACAAAATTACCACTTACATAAACTTTTTTGGCTCTATCGTTGGTGAATTGCAACGAGTTGATATCAAAAGTTAAGGAGGGTGTGGTAGTCTCCTCTGTTGGTTGGTTCACGATGTCATTAGTATCACCATCTTCAGTGGTTTCAGTCACGCCCTCCGTGGCAGCCTCATATTGAGACAGCACAGGTGATTTTCCATTTTCTAGTCTACAATGCATGTGTAGGTAAATCTCCTCCAATGTTGGAGTTCCTTTTTTTAGTGTTGTCTCCACATGAGAAGGAATAAACAAGAGGTTTGCAATTAGAGGTTTACTAGTAATCTGTAAATATTGTTAATTTTTTAACACAGTAGTTAATTAAGCTTACCATTTTACTACATGCTGGAGTGTGCTAGCTGATCCACCGTGGTGTGCGATTTTAAATCCTGACGACATGCATTTTATTTTGTTTTGTGTCCTCAACCCTTGCCACTCCTCTGTGTTGAAAATGTCACAGAGACCGTGCCAATTTGTGTCTTTAAGACACCAATGCGGCACGTTGGCCTTCCATAAGGGCATGTCCCAACCAAATTTTTTGATGCACTTGTCCCTTGCGGTGTGCAGCTCCTCAGCGTACCTCTTGACAGCTATGGCATCAAAAACTTCTCGACAATGGTCAGCATCTTCACCTTCTCTGTATCTGAATCTTTCCTGTAAAAAGAAAAGGGAATCAGCGACAGCATATTAATATATATGCATCTAAATGTTTCCAAATGAAAACCATATTGCAAAACTTGATGAAGGCTGAAGTTTCGTTCTATTCTTGCAAAGTAGCATACACTTGTTGTTGTTAGAATATTAATCTATATTACTGGTACTGTACTGAAAGTTGCACTTGTTGCACTTATTGAATTACTCACTAACCAGATGTCAATCATCAAAACAACCAGATGTTTAATTACTCACTAACTAGATAAAGGTCAGCTGTCCAGAATCTATATTACTTATACTGGTACTGGTACTGAATCTATATTGTGCAACAAGCTGTCCAGTTATCAAGATGCTCCCTGCTGTCCAGAATCTATATTACTGGTACTGGTACTGTACTGGTACTGTACCGATAAAGGTCAACTGTCCAGAATTATCTACATTTCAACATCTCAAAAAACACAGATGCGACCCAACTCAGGAACAGATCAAAGTGTGGGAACATGAATTGTGTAGTATTAAAAAAACATGAAAGTTAAAGGGTACCAAAAACGCCTTCTCAACGTTATCCTTTGTACGAGGATCAAAGGCGTTATAACTTCTTAATGGCGACGGCATGTAATTAAGGGCAAGCCTAGTTATTGCAGCAGTGATTTGCCTTGAGTCCTTTCCGCACGAGAACTCGTGCATCCCAACAGGCCATATCTCCGGTCGATTTTCAATAACCTCTGTCGCATCTCGTATAGTTCCAGGCCCTCGTCCCTTTTTCTTTGGTGGTGGAGTATCACATTCCTGAGTTGCATCTACAATCCAGACACCTTGGGTCTACTGATCTGTTGGGCGCTTCCTCTTGTTATACTTAGTTGCTCTCGCTCTTGTCAGACCAGAATTTCGGGGAGGCATTTTGGTAGTCGCCTTCTATATTCATAAAAAAACATAGAAATGTGTTATAGGCCTTGAGAGGGTTGATTAATACAAAATAAAGGAGGCAATTCATCGGAATAGGCAAAAATAATTACATCATGCTCCAGAAGGATATATTAACATAATCATAAAGATCTGGTACCAACATGAAGTAACTGTAGTGAGCAATTGTCAGCACAATGATACAAGCAATTATATTTTTTTTCCTTATTGTGTCTTAGTGGAAAAATGGTTTTCAACAAAAGATGTCAGTCCATTTAATGCTAGCATCATTTGAGCCAGTAAATACGGTAAATATGTAAATGTCAGATTTTTAGTACAAAGAATCTCTATTACAGAAATTTGCTAAGGAAAATACGTAATGTTATAGTTTTTGAGTGGTAGGCATGAAATTTCCCCCTTGAAGAGATCTTCATTTTCCTATTTGCCCTTGATGTCTTTACAATTTCTAATAAAGACCCTCAACTTTGTTAACCCTTCTATATTTACCCCTAGAGTTAATTATTCATTGTGAGACTTTATCTTTTCCCATTATATCCTTGATCATTTGAACCAGTACCATAAAAAAGACTATAAGGGTAAATAAGAAATTGAGCAACTCTTCAAGTATACATGGGAAATTAAACCCTTTAGAATAAAACTACTACAACTGCACAATTGTTCATACAATGCATATGAAGACTACACAATTTTATAAACTTCAAAATGATCAAACTACACAGTATTTCTATTTTTTCAGACATGAACAATTATCATTTCAGAGAATGGTGATTGTGGAGCACATATCAAGTGTAAGTCCAGATTAAACTACATTTCCCGAGAATTGGCAAAAATATCAAGAGAAATATTCTAATGTGAGGTGAGAAGGTGGGAAAAATGCATAGATACGCACATTTAAGAGAATCAAGTTCGAAACCGGTTAGATATTACCTGAAAAGGAAAGTAAAATCAAATTTCTTGAGGGTTGCATGTACCTCCAAGAAGTGTGAGAGGTACCTCCGTTGGTTGGATCTACCTCCGTGCCGTCAAGAAATTGGGTGATTTTTTAGAGACGGCAAGAAAGAGGGGTAAAAAATTGTGACCTAAGCGAAGGAGAGAAAGAGGGTGGAAATGAATGGAAAAGTGAGGGAGGCGGCTAAGTAATTGAGGTTATCTAATGGGGGACAGGTATCCTCTCCAATACTGCAAAAGATTCCCTTTCAATTTACGGTTTAAGATTTACTCTTAGCAGTTTTGAGATTAGAGCTACAGCAGGGGCGGTACTATTGGGATTTGGGATTCGAGAAAGAACCGTCTGGATCCAGTAAGCGTAAAAGGCTCCCTGCTGCAGTACCGGGGGAGGATGTGAATTCGGTAAAGGGGGGAACTTTTCGCTGGCTGCGATGGGGGGGAAAGTTTCCGCCAATTTTATTAACACATCTGTTTTACTTTCCGGCAGTTTTTTAATTGGTTTGTATGTGAAATGTACCAATGTGATGTGCTGCGTTGAACCACACCTGCTTTGTTAATATAAATATACAAAATTTGAGAGGGAATTGAAATAGAGCTCCGTATTCTCGCTAGGTACACAGTATTTTGACACGTGTCAGTTGCTTATTCAGGAATTTATTATGGGGCCAGGAGTTCAGTGAAATAGGCTCGGGGTCAAAATAAGAAGTGGGATTTTAGTATGTTAACATGTGGATTTATAAGAATATATATTCTGAACAGATGATAAAAATTTTGTAAAATTTTTAATAATTATATATACATATTTTAATTAAATTTGTACAAGTCATGAATATGTGATGAACAAATTTAATTTATTAAATATGTGTTATTAGTTTTTTTCCATGAGTTGTGTAATTTAGTAATCAATGAAGAAAATTGGCATTTCTTTTTGTTAAAAAAAATTATTGGAAATTATATTAGTATCTCTATTACCCCAAAATGAATTTTTAAACATGTTTTTGCATATTAGTAAATGATTTAGACACCTAAAATATTAAGTTAGTACATGCCTTTTGTCTTAACAACTCATATGCCATATACTTGTCATGCAACCATAACTCTAGTTGTGCAAGTTAATGAAGGCGCAAACAAAAATGTCGTGGCCCGGTCGATCGGAACCGTTACAATTAAAGATTATTAGCTTACTTTTGGTCCTCTAAAATTTTGTCCAAATTTACGTTGATTTTCACATCCATCTAGCTTACGGAATATCAAGCCATCGAATGGCTATAATCAAATCACGTCGGATCGAAGCTTAGAGACGGCCAAAATAAAAAACACTTGTGTTGTACATGTTAAGGGTCCTCACTTGATCATTTACAAATCAACTTTGAATCATTTCATGACAAATCAACCGTTGATTTATAACGTGAAAATGCACGGTCCACATTCACTAACACTATTTTAAGATGCAAATAATATTAAAATGGTATAAAATTGATATTTGTAAGAATAATTTACATATATAATATGATAAACTTTAGTTTTTTGCATTTTGCATTTTCAGTATATTATTTGCTGTGTAATTATTATCTAAATGGCCACTGGGCGAATCAGAGCCATCTGATGTGTGATGAACTGTCCTGATTTAAAAATGGGATCTCCATTTTAGTAAATGAAAATTATGCGATGATGTCCCCTCAGGTAATATAACTAATGTGTTTGTATCCGCCCCAGGTGGAAGTCCCTCTTTACTCTAAGATTTGTGCTAGAGGATCATGCGGCACCGATATGCAGTGGTAAATTTGAGGTACCTCAGGCCCATCATAGTAAATGCGATACAGAGAGGGGTAAATGCGATAGTCGACTGAATAAGGCTCCTCTGCATTAACGCACCGTTTGACACAATATATGAACCATACGATCTGAATTCGGACCAATCATGTCCACTCCTATAACACACATATACTTCAATATCAGTGCGGATCTCAATAGGACGGTTCAGATCTTAACTCAAAATTTGGGTTAATGCAGAGGATACAAATTCATACATACTTAGGTCTCTGGAGAGGGAGTCTGGGACTTAGCTTTTTTTGAAAAGGCAACCAAAACCCCTCCTCTCCCTAAACCCTCACACATTACCGCCCGAGGCGCAACCCTTCCTCTCCCTCACTCCGCCTCTCCGATCGGGGTCGCCGCCAAAGAACCTTCCCACCCGCCGCTCTGTTCTGTCTCTCGATCGACCACATTCTCAACCCTCTGTACTGACGATTGATCGACCCCCGCCTCTTACCCCTCCCGCCGCTCTCTCCGCCAATCTCGCTAACGTCGGAGATCGAAGGCTCTTCGGAATAGGTACGTAGATAACTCGTTGTTGTAATTTAGGTTACAAAAATTAGTTTTATTAATTTAGGTTTTAGGAAATTCGGGTAGTAGAATTTTGGGAAAATTTATAACCCTCCTTTCAAAAACTGTAGTTCAGAATACCCCTCTTCTAAAATTATTAACAAAATACCCGAATTATCTCTTCTTCCTCTTCACTCTTAGTTACTCCCTTCCCCTTCTTTCTCCTTTCTCCTTTTTCTTTCTCCTGTCTACTTATCTGGCACTTGAGTATTTATGAATTAGTTCTCAGAATACCGAAAGATAATTAAGTGAATTGAATTATTTCGTCTGACAAGAGATGTGAGGGTGCTTCAAAATGACAGCATGCTTGGTAGACCAAATGCTTCAAATAATTTGTGATGCTTGTGAATTAAGTTGTATTTTGAAACTTTTTACAATACAACAAATTGACCTTATTAATAACTATTAGCCTGGTCAGTTTAGTACTTCGTAATTGGATGCGAAACATTTCCGCCGGAGATAACTTTTCATTCATCTTTATTGACTCAAAACTTTAACTTGGGTTTAAAATCATTAATTTAACTCAGAGTTAGTTGCTATTATATATATGCATGAAAAATGAGGATTTTTTTGTCAATTGTTTTTTTGTCTTGCTGACCTGATCAGATGTAGTCATTCCTATATGAGATGTGGCAACCTGATTTGTCCCTTGTGGTCTTATGTTGTTTGTTTACGATTTCATTATTCTTATGTTGCATAAGCTCATTGATGGAGTTTTTAATTACTGATACTTTGATTTAATGAAAAGTAGCTAAGAAAGCACTGAGAATTGGGATCTCCTTCTTCCAAATTTCTTCCAAATTTTCGAACTATGCCTTCAGTTCCCATAAGAGAGTATTACGTGAACCAACTAAATTTTTGATTTAATTTTGACAAGTTTGACAAGTTCAATATTCTTTTTAAGGAGGAACTGTTGCTAATTACGTTGGTTATAAGATCTAATTAGTTGAACCTGTTAGCCATGGTTGGCTTATTCTTTTTCCTTAACGGTTTGAATATTCTTTTTCCTTAACGGGTTGAACCTGTTATCCATGGTTGGCTTATTCTGCTACTGGTTACCTTTGTACCTATCATCGTCAGTCAATATTGAATAGCTCTGACACGTCAAATTCTGAAAATCAATTAGCTTGGGTTATGGCAGTAGGAGATCTGGTTTGTGGGTACATGTGTGATCTGGTTTGTGGGTACGCAATAGGGCATGTGTGATCTGGCAGTAGGGCATGCATCTAATTTATGGGTACACCTAAGCAATTTCATCTATAGCTAGAGCTATGCATCAATAATAGATTAGTCACCTAAGCAATTTGTGGTGCATAGGTTTTTTCTTTTAATTATGTATGACATCGACCAATTATCCAATTGCATTTATCAAATAAAAAAGTAATTATCAATTGGCTATATTATCTGGCTGATTTATTCATGTCACAAATATAGAGCCTTCATAGTCAGCATGAATAAATTACCTTCTCTTCTACTCAGAAAAGCCCTTTAGAAACTCCAAAAGTTACAAATAAACAAAAATATATCAATTTGATCCTCACTATGAAGAAAGGAAAATGCTAATTGAGGAGTTCTCATCTCAATTTTTTTTTTTAAATCATAAATTAACAATCCAGCCACCCAACACACTTTCAAGCTTTTCTCACCTCAATTATAATAAACAAAAACAATTTGTCTTCAAACCTCCACTTGCTCTTTTTTTTAATTGAATAAATTAAGGTAAGTTAAACGATACCACGCGAATGAGATTGAGGTTAAATATTAATTTACATTGATGGTATTACAATGTATTGTTGTAGCTTAATTAATAATATTGTATCACCCTGTCACAGATATGATGGAGCACAGTGATGATTCCGTAAGGACCACGGCGACTGTGACACGTTCTCCCCCGCCAATGGTAGAGCCAGAGGCCACTGTGACACCTCCTCCACCGAAGTCCCTTTCCTCTAAGAGAATGGTTCGTAGACCAAAACCCTTGGGTGCTGACGTTGATGGCCGCCGAAGATCCCCAAGGCTGAATCCTATTGAGTATCCTCCTCAGTCACCACCTCAGCCCACTGTTGTGAGTGCTCCACTTGGCCCATCCTCCAGCCCTCCCACCGATGTACCTCCTCAGCCCGATGGACATCCAAAACCGGTCGAAGAACCGGTCGAGGAGCCAGTCAAAGAACCGGTCGAAGAACCGGTCGAAGAAGATGAGGCAGAAGAGGGGGTCGAAGAACCGGTCAGGGCCAGAACATATTTTGGTGGTAATCCTTACCTGGCGTACTTGAGGGCCAGAAAAATGTGGATGATGACTCTGACCAATCTGAAGAATCCGAGGAAATTCTCAGCAGTGAAGATATTGACACCGCCCGAGGAATGTACACAATTGAAGAGGAGGAGACAGAGGGGGCCTCCGCCTCGTCTCCCAGTCAGAGTGCTGAACCCCAGTCACAACCGCCGGAGCCCCCACATCAGCCCGAGCAGCAGCCGCATCCCAAGCAGCAGCAGCCCGGTGTTCATCCCGAGCCGCCGCCCGAGCCGCAGCCCACTGTGCAGCCCGGTGGGAGTCCAGCAGAATCTGACAATACTGAGGATATTCACAATTCTGACATGAACCAGCCATCTAACAATACTGCAGAGGACGAGGCTGCTGAACCCCAGTCATTACTACCAGAGATAGAGGATGATGGAAGTAGGAGGTTCCGTAAGCGTCGGTTTCTACGCATGTGTCCTGAAGCGTTCGAATTGAGCGGTGTAGACCTGGATTGGTCGGCAAATAGAGTGCAGACTGGCAAGCGAAAGCGAAACAGGAAGGGGAAGAAGTCTGATGTCAGGGGTGTACGGGGTCTTGCCAAGCCTCGTGACCCTGTTCACCCAAATAGCAGGCCTGTACTGAAGGTTGTTGGTGACTACGAGTTCACAGCATCCCCTGAATGCTCAAAGGTGGTGACAACAATAAGGCTCGTGACATGTGAGTGCCTGCCGGGACCAATCAGGTCGTACAACATGTTTCCTTCGACTGTGAGGTTAGAAATCATGCGTAAATTCTTGCAGCGATACTCATGGGCTGAGGGCGAAGATGTCGGGCGTTGTCTCGATGTCTTCGAGAACATAGCGGCAGATACCTGGCTGCGTGTACTGACAGACACTAGGAGAGTGTGCAGGAACAAATTTGGAGAGGACAAGGAGTTATGGAAGGATGTTTGTCCAAGGTGGTGCAAGAATTCGGATCACTGGAAGGGTCTGTGTGACATTTGGATGAATCCCAAATGGGAGCAATCTTCAAACATCAACCGGGCTAACAAAACTGGGTCTAGCAGCTCTGGAGATAAACGTGCCGTCAGTCATGTGGGTGGATCCAGGAGCTCGTACAGGCACAAACAAAAATTGGTATTTCTTCTTTCATCATATACTTTACAAATAAACAAAAATTTGCTAAGAAGTGGCTTATTTGCTGTAATTTGCTAAAACCTTGTAGAAATTTTTTTGGTAAACTTGTAGAAAAACCTTGTACCAGTCCATTACTCCCTATAATTTGCTAAGAAGTGGCTTATTTGCTGTGATCGATTGGAGATTTCCATCTTACACATTGAAAATTTAATTTCCTGAATTTCCTTCTCTTATCTGTTGTATTGATCTACATCTTATACATTGAAAATGAAATTTCAGATTGTTGAGAAGGGGAGTGCCGTTGGTCTTCAGGATGTTTTTGATCGAACTCATTTGAAGAGGTCACCGGCTGGGGAGTACGTTAGCGATAGAGCAAAAAGGGCAGCGGTAATCAATCATTTTGTCTATGTCTTCATTTTTACACAACATGAACCAAATTGTGCAACATGAACCAATTTTAGGTTGAGGGTTTTACCAAATTCTGCTTTTGACCATTTTAAAGAAAAAACATCCTTTAGCTATTGTGTCAACTGGAGAACTTTCTATCTATTTCTCAACATTACCAAAAAAGCCTGGTTTGCTAGTGTAATCAGTTCCTTCTTTTGAGAATTACAAGCACAACTCAAGCAACATAAATGTACCCTTGTTTGGAAAGTGAAATTGACTATAGCACCCTTAGCCCCAAGATTATAGTCCGTTCGATGTAATATAATGATTTGCAATTTATAACTTAACAAATTGTGTCGATCCAATGCAGGATCAGTTTAAATCATTAAAAGAGGCACATGGGAATGAAATGGACGATGAAGCGCTATGGAAACTTGCTGTGGATGGAGAGGACAAGAGAGGCAGGCTGTACGGCTTTGGCAATCGGTCAAGAATGTCAAAAGCCAACCAAGAGCTGGAGACAATGGAGGCAGCCCCATCGGAACCTACCAAAAGCACTGCCACCTCTGCTGAACACACAAAGAAATCGTACACTGCCGAGGAGGTGGAAGAGTTAATTAAAAGGAACCTAGATGCTGCACAAAGAGGGTTTGCTCAGGAGATCGCTGCCCAAGAGATGCGACACCGAGTGGAAATGGAAGAGAATAAAAAAGAAAATGCGTACAGCAGGGCATGTATCGCGGCGCTCTTCGCCAAAACAGGAGCTGACCCTCCTAACTTCTCTGTAAGTCCAATGTCCCTTTCAACTCATTTTTTGGAAATCACATCGTAGTATATTAATGCATATTTTTCATTCTTTTTCTGCATTTTGTTAGGAGGTTGTCACAAATGTACAGTCTTCTGGTGGTGGTGGGGCCGATATCGGAGGGGGAGGGAACCTTCTGGTCGCGGTGGGGGCGATAAGGGACGCGGATGATCTCTGAAAGGCCAAACCTCTGGTTTTACGCCATTTGTAATAGTGTAGCGGCTAACAAAACATAACAGTTATGTATCTAATTTGATGCAAATTATGTATTAAGTGAACAATATTAAGTATTTGGATGAACAATTAAGTAGGATGTGAACCGCATTAAGTTTAAACTAAAGTTTACTATACTTCAGTCACTCATCTTAGATAATTAACTCCTGTGTTGTTTTTTCTTATCCTTGGCATATATTGAGTTTCATTTTCTGTTGGGATATATAAAATGGGATGTAGTCTTATGTTGGGATATATACAATGCATGGTGGAAATTTGTGGTGGAATAAATAAAATGCGTACAAACAGGGTACGCAAAAAAAACAAAAATGAAATTAGAACAACAATGACACCATTTGTACTGGTCTTCAGATGTAAATGCCGACCATCGGTTTCATTTTCAACCCGACACAGACCACCTTATTGGTAATTCATTTCCTCATGCTCTTCCTTATGAGCACAGTCGGTCAGTCGCCAATTCGTGCCCTTCTTTTTAATCCCTCTACTCTCTCTTTTTGAGTCTCTGTGTCTCTCTGCCCAGCCTCTTACCCCTCCCTCGCTATATCTCTCTGTGTCTCTTTGCCCATAACATTGAAGTCAACATCGGCATTGCACTCAAAGAGGAGGTAAGTACAATTGAAATATGGTATTGTGGTAACTAAGCGATTCATTTCAACCTAATTTAGTGCTGAATTTCCTTACAAGCTCTAACTCTCTGTTGACATTACCATTCAACAAATGCTTTTTTTTTTTTCTGCGCATTGGAACTGTTTGATGAAATGCCAGAAAGGACTTGAAGTCATTAGGTTGTACCACATCTCAATTTTTAAATTAACCATCAATTCAATGTTACAGGAAACTAATCAAATGGCCACTAACGACCGTCAATGGATGTACAACAACAGAACACGACTTGAACCCAATTTTATTAGGGGTGTTCAAGAATTTGCTAAGGCGGCATTATCCAAACCCGATGTGGTGACTATCGACGCGCGTGGAAGGAAGTGTATCCCTTGTCCTTGTAAAAAATGTGACAACCTCTATAGTCGAGATGTAGAAACCGTGAAGATACACCTTTACAAATCTGGTTTCCGCGCTCTATATGAGGTTTGGCACAAGCACGGCGAGGATGAGAGTAACCCAACTATCAACCCTCTATCCCCTCCACCAACGGATCAAATGGGAGATATGGTAAGGGCAGCATCGGAAACCCTCTATCCTTCTTTTGATTGGGAGGCTGACCAACCCTTCGGAGTAGCTTCAAAATTTTTCACCATGCTAGCTGCATCGGAACCCCTCTTTGGGAGGAGAACATGACTGGACATTTGAAATGCGAAAACCATACCATATTGTCGGCGGTCACACAAGCCTTGGCGTTAAAGGCGGAACACCAATTGAGCCAAAAATGCTATGATTATATGATGGGTCTCATTAAGAGCATGCTTCCTCCTAGCTCTCAAATGCCGGATAATTTTTACCAATCGAAGCGACTGATCGAAGGGTTGGGCATGGAACATGTGAAAATAGAGGTATGCCCAAACTTTTGCATGCTTTATTACAACGATACGAACAAGGACAAGACAAGTTGTGATGTATGTGGAGAACCGATATATAAGCCACCAGGACATAATACAAAGGCAAAACCCGTTCCACAAAAGATACTTTGTTACCTACCCATCACCCCAAGATTGCAAAGGATGTACTTGACCGAATCAAATGTGGAAAATATGAGATGGCACAAGGAGGGTAAGCGTGACAAACCCGGGATTATGGTGCACCCGCCCGATGGTGAGGCTTGGAAGCATTTCTCGGCCAAGTATCCGGATTTCGCGAAAGAGGTGAGAAATGTAATTTTGGGTATTACGACGGATGGGTTCATGCCTTTCAACTCGAGTGCATCTCCATATTCATGTTGGCCGGTGTTTGTCTTTCCATATAACCTACCACCGAGGATGTTAATAAAAGAAGATACCATGTTCCTCACGCTAGTCATCCCTGGACCAAAGCATCCGGGTCGGGACATTGACATCCTTCTTGAACCTTTAATTGACGAGTTGAATAAATTGTGGTCAATTAGAGAAATGACATGGGATGAATCTAGAAAGGAGAATTTCGAGATGCATGCATCACTTATTTGGACGGTGAGTGATTATCCCGCTTATGAGATGCTATGTGGGTGGGGTACACATGGACGATTGGGGTGTTATTATTGCCAAGGTGCAACAAAGGCCTTTCGACTAGTGCATGGTGGGAAAGCAAGTTGGTTTGACTGTTATAGATGTTTCTTGCCTCCGGGTCACCCATTTCGTCGAGATAAGAAAAATTTCATTAAGAGAAGAGCCGAATATGGTGGGCCACCGCGCCACAAAACGGGCGAGGAGATGCTCGAGGAAGTGAGCCAACTAGATGAGATTGAATGGGGTAGAACTAAGAAATTAAACCAAATTCGTGGTTATGCCAATACTCATCATTGGCAAAAGAAGAGTATATTTTGGAATTTACCATATTGGAAAGACAATCTTTTGCCTCACAACATTGACATTATGCATTGGAGAAGAATTTCGCGGATAATTTGATTTACACGCTCTTAAGAATAGGTGGCAAAACCAAGGATAATGAAAAATCAAGGAAAGATTTGGCTCTCCTTTGCGATCGTGACAATCAACACCTAACCCCGGACCCTCGACACCCAGGAAAGATGCGTAAACCAAAGGCTCCCTTCGCACTTACTCTAGAACAAAAGCGGAAGGTTTTGACATGGCTCAAGGAGATAGTGAAGTTTCCCGATGGGTACGCATCGAATTGGTCAAGGTGTGTTAACCTCACAACAAACACCCTAATTGGGTTAAAGAGCCATGATTTGCATGTGTTCATGGAGCGCCTACTTCCCGTCGCATTTCGAGACTTTGTCCCGGATGAAGTGTGGGATGTTCTATGCGAGATTTCAAGTTTCTTTAGAGAGATATGTGCCAAGGAGCTTTTAACATCCCGTATCGACCAATTAGAAAATGATATTGTCGTCACACTTTGCAAAATGGAAAAAAATTTCCCGCCAAGTTTCTTCGATTCAATGGAGCATCTTGTGGTGCATGTAGCACACGAGGCTAGAATGGGTGGTCCTGTAGGGTCCCGATGGATGTACCCATGTGAAAGGTTTGCTATCTTTTCCATAAAATTTTAAATACATAATGAAACACTTCGCTTGCAAGTTGGTTGTTATATCGAACCCATAATAGTATATCTATCTAACTACGTACTGACTCTTGAAATTATAGGCGTAACAAAGAACAAAGGATGAGAGTGACGAACAAGACACGTGTCGAGAGTTCAATCGTCGAGGCTACAATTGTTAAAGAGATATCTACCTTTTGCTTACATTATTTTGAAGAAAAACCTCGAAATGGCAAACAACGAGTTACAAGGAGTAACCCTTCGCAAGGAGGACTATCGATATTTGATAATCCGGGTCGGCCCCTTGGAAAAGAAAGTCGAATTGTTCTTGATGATAAGGACTATAAAGCAGCACACTACTATGTCCTTCACAACTGTCCCAAGATTCGTGACAAGTATGAAAGGTACAATCTTATTTATCTAGCTATATGTTTTAGTATACTGTCCATGAGACATTTACACACATATTTAAATTATTCCAGTTGGTTTATCATTTTTTTTTGTTTGAGTTTGGCTTAGAGTTTGACTAGTGCTGATTGTTTTGATAATTCTGGACAGCTGACCTTTATAAAATTATTGTGAGCAATTGGCTTAACCATATTTTTAGTTCCCTGTGTAGAAATGATGGTCACCTCATGTACTCTGTGCCAATTTTTTTTTTTAAATATTAAGGCCTGTAGATATGTGTAATTGAGGGATTTGTGAGGGGCAGTTCACATGCCAGCTCCCATTCTTTGACCCAGTTTTTCGTGTTCACCAGCTGTGATTTAAAAATCAATTTAAAATCACCAAAATCATATAAATGGAAAATTTTGTATATCGATGCTTGGCATGTAATGCTTTATATATTGGCACAATATTGGGCAACTTCAAAGACTTTCATGCTGGTCAAAACTATCAAAACCTTATTTTTGTATAATTATTGGAATTTGTAGGGAGTTCGATACATGCATGACCAACAGTGGTACAAGACCGCAAGATTTGGACAAAGTTCGTCAAGAGAGTTACAGAGATTGGTTACGAACAAAGGTACTCTCTGATGATGATTGTGATAAATATATCCGAAAGGCAGGACTCAAGCCATCTAAAATTGCAAGCTCCTACGAAGTGTAAGAAATATTTCTTCTTCTATGATTGGTAGTTTTTTTGTGTCTTGCTTCCATCTAATTAACATTACAAATTAAGACTTTTTTTTAATGAATTTAATTAAACATTATAAGGTTTTATAATAAGTACGTAATAGTAGGAGTAGCTTTTTGGGTAGTTTAGTTTAGTACATAATAAGTAACTAATATTAGTACAATTGCAATTATGTTTCTTAATGTGTCACCAGTTGTCAATTGAGAATTGAAACGAGTAGGTTGGTGATTTAAATATTTTGATCATCTTTTTTAAATTAAAATCAATCAATTCTTCTCTACTAAATTAGATCAATCATGTCATTCTCTTCTAAATTAGATCAATCAATTCTTCTCTACTAGGTTGGTGATTTAAATATTTTGATCAATTTTTTTAAATTAGATCAATCAATTCTTCTCTACTAAATTAGATCAATCATGTCATTCTCTTCTAAATTAGATCAATCAATTCTTTTCTACTAAATTAGATCAATCATGTCATTCTCGTCTAAATTAGATCAATCAATTCTTCTCTACTAGGTGATTTATGAGGTCACATTTTACACAAACAGGGTTGCTATAATCACCTCATATGCAACCAACAACCCAACATGGAGTCAACCTAGGTGTGCACCAGAAAGGGGAGATGAGGAGTGACCGGATCTGATTAGATTTTGTTTACTTGCTACAAAATGTTAAATTTTGAAGAGGAGAGAAATAGAGGGGAAGGGACTCTTGTATACAAACTAGAGTAGGATTAAAATGTCCTATTGATTTTGTACTCCATCATGCTCCAACAATATTATCTCTATTATCAAAGTTTAAACAGTCAATCCGAACTGCTCAATATGATCTTCATATAAAATGTGCTTGGATACAAAATTTTATATATTTTTTTGAAATTATTTTGCTATTTTTTAAGATAGGTACAAAATCACTGTTTTTAGAATATTCTGGACCATTAAAAAATAGTGATTTTGTACCTCTTTACACAATTAGTAAAAAAATTCTAAAAATTCTAAAATTTGTTATCCAAACACATTTTAATATGAAGATCATGTTGAATAGTTCAGATCAATTATTTATTATATCTATTTTTTATCCTAAAGGGGACATTTTAACTAACTATTTTGGGAAGAGAGGAACTATATAGGAAAGAAACAAAGAGACATTTGGCTTTCTGATATTGAGTTGTCAATTCATGCATATTTTGCTCTGATTTTTGGTTTGTACTTGACCAACTACAAAATCAAAATAGCAAAGCAATCCTCCGTGCAAATTGACAGCCAAGCCAGGTGCTTTGTTCTGGCTTTTTCCCACAAAATTAAACTAGTCCATTTGGGAAATCACATATGATACTGACATTTTTATTAATATCCAAAGTTTATTACAAATTATTAATTATACCCAGAATCCGGCCCAATATCGATATATACCCAAGCCGGCCATTTTCTGGCCGGCTATGTACCCTCCCTAAGCCGTCCAGAAAATGGCCGGCTATGTACCTTTTTTTTTTTTTTTTTTTTCCCCGTTTTTTAGAGAAAGACACTATGAAGATCAAGTATTGAAATTTAACACTGAAAATTTGAAATTTTTTGTTATATTACTTCTTTTGATATATAATTAGCATATTTATACTAAAATATGCTATATTAATTGAAATTATATTGAATAACACTATATTATGTTAATTACACTAAATTACATTACATTACTTTACAATACGCTATATTAATTGAAATACGCTATATTGTGCTACTATTTTTATGTTGTGCTACTATTTTAATGTTGTTATATTTTCTGTTTAGCATTATCATGATAATTTATTTTGATCTGTAAAATATAAAAATAGTACCATAAAAGCACACATACACAAGAACCGAAATATAGGATAATCCAAATATACCAAACATAAATAGTATATCAAATATAAATAGTACAAAACTAGTAAAAATACAACTAAAACGGAGAGGGGGAATATCGCTGAGGCGGTACTCCGGCGTTCGCCCGGCGCCAGCGCGGCCAGGCTCTGTCTCTCTCGGCCTCCACACTAGCATCGGCAGACCTGCGTATCTGCTCGGCGGTATCCCATCTGGCATCGCCCGTGGAGACTGTCGGTACTGGCGGAGGTGTAGCGAAGATAGATGCGGCAAACCCAGTCCCAAAGGCAGGCTGAGTATGAGACCCGCTACCACTAGCCTCTCCATCATGCGGCATCTCTGTGCCATATCGGGGTACCCTCGGTGCCGAGCTGAACTCATCATCGAATATCCCGTAGTCCTGGAGACTGTACGAGAGGGACTCCATATCAGAAGTATCGATCCCCGCAGGTGGTGGCTGTGGCGGCATCTCTGCCGGACCCTGCAATCATACACATAAATTATTAAATTTGATCTGAATGAAGAAATTTATTAAAACCTGACAGATACTGAAGTATGACATACATGAGGCTGCACCGGACGTCCATGCTCGTCGTACCATGCCGTCCACCCAATGTCGGACAATACCCAACGATGGTAGTCCCACTCTGGATGTGAATCGGGGGAAGATGGCATATCATCTATCAGAACCGGGCTCGGATCGGGCTCCTGCGGATCTATCTCACGCCAGTTGATGTTCTCTCTGGCGTCTCGCAGCATACCGATGATCTTTCCACCGTGCCCGGCATCCTCAACCACATTCGCATTCTTCTTGAGGGTGCGGTACCCAAGTCGTCTCCAGTTCTTCCTTTCCAGCATGCGGATCCCATGCCCGCACTCCTTGATCGCGGCCAAAAGCTGAAAAAAATTTAGCATGTCAGATCAAACCTTGATGTATTACTAAGTTAGATCAAACCTTGTGGTTTTAGGTGCTTTACCGCGCGAGCCCATCCACGACCGGTGGGATGGTAACCATCATCCGTTTTGATCCTGTCGTGGAGATGGGCACCGTAATCACCCTGCAGATAGACACTCGCCATGCAGACCTGCGTGTACCATACATCGTACCTCAACTGGGGATCTCCCTGGGTCTGAATGATCCCATCTGGCTCGTGATAGAAGTCTATCTGCTGAGGATCCTGGGCCGTCCCGTAGTATGCATCGAAATGGGTGCTCCAGTCCTTATCCAGTCGCCCTCGGTGGGTAACGCTGTAAGGAAGACGTTAGTTGCAATAAAAAGCTATCAAGTATTGAAATGTATTTAACAATAAATACAATAGACTACGACTTACCTGTGCAGGTCTCTGTGCGTGAAACTCGGCAAAGATGGGTCTACGGAAATCAACGCCGCTCGTCCAAACTGGCGGAGCACCCGATCTGGATAGTGGTGCTCCACTATCCAGAAATGTACGAGTGGACCTCGATAGAACCACATCGCCCGCTCCTGCTCGTCAGTCACACTGCCCGGCAAGAGGAACTCCTCGTAAAACGGATCGTACGGCGTCCACTCAACAAGAGGCACAGGCAAACTCTGAAGCTCTGACCGGACTGGCCTGATCCCAACGGTAGCACCGTGGGTCCGATCCTGGTAGTGGTGGAAACCGTACCACTTCTTGGCATATGCCGGGCAGTGAAACACATCTGGCTCTCCCCAATCCGGCGCCTCATTGGGGATAGGACGGCCCACTGGTAGCTGTAACCACGACCAATGCTGAAGCAGGAGTACCGGCCCGTACATCTGCTTCGCCGTCGGCTTCATTTTCAAGAACATTACACGTCAGTGTATTTTGATGGATTGATTGATTAAATAATTTATACTAAAATAAGAGTTGGTGACTTACCTCACTACTACGACACAGGTGGTAGTACAGATACGCCAGGACAGCTCCACCCCAGTTGTACGACGTCGGCCGCTCAATCTCCATCAGCAACGGGAGATACATCATCGGCATCTGATCACTGTTGGAATCAGGAAACATGACAGAATCAAAAAGGTCCATCACGTAGCCCCGTGTATATCTGCAATACAAAACATATAAAAATTCTAATAGAATCATCGTATTATAAATTAATTAGTAGATATTAATAAAAATTTACCTCTGAATCTCCAGCTCGGTGGAATCTGCAGAGAGACCCGCGATGAAGTGCTGCCGTAACCTCGTCATCCGCAAATGGAACTTCGACCTCCCATGGTCCCCAATGATATAGGAAGGATCAGCTCCCAACAACTCCTCGACATAACCTGCGAATCTGGTGCTGTCAGAGACGCCGCCGACGGGTGTGCCACGGATAGACAAACCCCAGAGAGCACTCACATCTGGAGAGTCACTGTCATCTCTCCGAATGGCATGTGAAACGTGTGCGTCTCGGGACGCCATCGCTCCACCAGTCCAGCGATGAGAGATGCATTGATGATGCTTCTCTCAGTCCACACGATGTCCACAACCTGGTAGAGACCCAGGTTGACGAGGTACGGCTCCATCACCTCGTAGTACCTCATGTGAACGCACCTCAACTTCACATCTAGAAGATCCGTGTCCTGCGTTGAAAAATGTAATCCGCATGGTGACAACATAATAAAATTTAAATCCAACAAAATTTAATGAAAATATAAGAAAAGAAACGTACCTCACGAGAAGCCAGTGAGACTCGGTGCTCGCTGTGGGGAATCCACAGGAGAGGACTGATGTGCTCCGTGCTGCTAGTACTGATCGGCTCGTCCACTAGTGGACGCTGGGTGGGCCGTGCTCTAGGCATCCTGATATCTAAAATAACCTAAATTCGGTAAAATTACGCTTGATCAGCATAATTATGGTAAAAAAGGCCAAAATACCTTAAATATTGGTCATCTGTGCTAATTACACTAAATTATGCTTAATCAGCCTAATTATGGTAAAAAATACCAAAATACCATAAAAATTGGTCATCTGTGCTAATTACCCTAAATTACGCATAATCAGCCTAATTATGGTAAAAAAGACCAAAATACCCTAAAAATTGGTCAAACGTGCTAATTTCGGTAAAATTACGCTTACTCAGCATAACTATGGTAAAAAAGGACAAAATACCTTAAAAATTGGTCAAACGTGCTAATTTCGGTAAAATTACGCTTAATCAGCATAACTATGGTAAAAAAGGTCAAAATACCTTAAATATTGGTCATCTGTGCTAATTTCGGTAAAATTGCGCTTAATTAGCCTAATTATGGTAAAAAAGACCAAAATACCCTAAATATTGGTCATCTGTGCTAATTACACTAAATTACGCTTAATCAGTCTAATTATGGTAAAAAAGACCAAAATACCCTAAAAATTGGTCAAACGTGCTAATTTCGGTAAAATTACGCTTAATCAGCATAACTATGGTAAAAAAGGACAAAATACCCTAAAAATTGGTCAAACGTGCTAATTTCGGTAAAATTACGCTTAATCAGCATAATTATGGTAAAAAAGGCAAAAATACCCTAAATATTGGTCAATTGTGCTAATTACACTAAATATTGGTTAACTTAGCTAATTACACTAAATTACAACAACATAATCTAAATTATAACACCTAAAACCTAAATCCTAAAATAAATAAATTAAAAATTAAATTAGATAAAAAAAAAATTTACCTCAAAGAAGAAGAGAGAATTCGGTTGGGATGAGAGAATTGTGAGAGGAGAGAGAGAAAAAAGGGTTTATATAGGGGTTAATGCGGGTAAAAAAAAAAAGGTACATAGCCGGCCATTTTCTGGCCGGCTTAGGGAGGGTACATAGCCGGCCAGAAAATGGCCGGCTTGGGTATATATCGATATTGAGCCGGATTCTGGGTATAATTAATAATTTGTATTAAACTTTGGATATTAATAAAAATGTCGGCATATGATATCACAGTATTGATTTGAAATGGAACTATATATTATGCTTGAGGGCTGTTTCTCAGACAAAAAAAATAATAATTAAAATAAAATAAAAATTGAACTGTTATTTATAATGTTTAAAATTTTGAAGCCGTTTAGTTACAAAAAATTGAAATCACAAGTTTTATTAGACTTGATAGGTGGGCTTAAAGTAACGAAATTAGAATTGCAGGTAAAGTATTGGGCTTTTCTGCGTTGCTCTATTCATTGATTTCAACGAAAGGAATTAGAATTGTTGGTCTTTTTGGTAATTGTACACTATTTCAATGAAAGGAATTACAATTGTATGGGCTTTTTGGTAATTGCATACTAATTCCGGCCCAAAAGGATTTCAATGAAAGGCATTAGAATTGTATATTAATTCTGTCCCAAAAATATTTCAATGAATTTAGTTAAAATTGTATGGGCTTTTTGGGAATTTTATACTAATTCTGGCCCATTATGCCCATTTCAACTGTCGCTGTGCAGTTTGCAGACAAACTCTTTTTGTTTTCTTCATTGTAAATTGTAATGAATGAAAATTATGCCTTCATATTTTAAATTTCTTATTTAATTGTAATGTATCATGTTGATCTTCTTATAACATTATCCAATATCCTGTTAAATTCCTTTTAAAATTTTCTAATATTGTGACTATTTTTTGTATTAATAATGCTTTCAGCGTAGGCGGATCTAGAGGTTAATTAGGAGAGCTAAGCCATTCCTATGAATTATAAATTAAAAAAGTGACCACAATAATTCAAAATTATTTTCATATTGTAAGTAAACAAATTATTAAATTTTCTGCAAAAGAAATTTAGGAACAAGTACATTTAAATAATCATATCCTTACCTGTTATAATAACAGAAAAAAAAAACTTTATCCTTATAATCTTATTCTTACTTATCTTTTCGAATAACATAACAAGTTGTGTAAATAGATAAAAGGATCTCATTAACACTCCTAATTATGATTATTTTTCAGACAAGTTCAATATAGTACATAATAACTTAGCGCTTCTACATACAGCGCAGCTCTGGAGAAACGGAAGTGCTTTCTATAGATCAATCTTCTACACATTTAATATACAAATTTCCTTTTTCCTTCACAAAACCAATAAACTACCAAATATAGCTCTATACACGTGATAGAAAATTTAGTGTATTCCTCATGATTAAAAATCTAATTAAACGTAACGTAAAATTAGATATTAATATTGAACTTCAATGTACACTAAAATTTTTATTTTATTTTTACAATAGCATTTTACACATGTTGTAGCAATACGAGATACTTAACTAAGAAATAATGGTATCAAAATTTTATTTATAAATGCATAATTTTATTACTACATATTTCTTTCGTCCACATGTGCAGATAATTGTTGTCTTACCACGAATTTAGTAAAAAAAAAAAATATTTGTCACACAAATAAAATGTACAATCACATTTTCTTTCCTGCTACATGCACTTTTTATTTCTTTGGACACTTTTTGTTGCCTTCTCGGTGAGTAGCTTAACTACTATAAATATTAAATGAGAAACTTCGACCGTTTGTGTGTTTAAACAAACATTTTAATTTGTTAAAAAAGCCTTCACAGAATAGTTTAAACAAATATTGTAGTTTAAAGTAATTTAAATAAAATTGAATCACACGTGTGTTAAAATATCTCATATAATATATAAATATTAGATATTAGAGTAAATCAATTATTCATAAGAAATATTATAAAATAACACATTCCAATCAAATAAGGACTTCTGATGCATATGTTTTATCGGTTTGTTTCGTATACTTTAATTTGAATATATACCATGTTCTGCTATTTGTCTATTCTGACAATATTTTATAATTATTGTCGTGTCGATAAAGGTAATTTTAATTAATCAATTGTTTTACTTTAGTTTAGGTTTAGTTTATTTATTATATGACAAATAAAGTTATATCTTAATTTTCATAAATGACCTATTATTTTTGTTTTTATAAAATCTTTTTTTGAAGTTATACAATTTCAACAAGACAAATTCTCGCCCCACAACAAAAAGTTCAATAACAACTGCCGTCAATTTGATCCAGTTTCATCTACTTTCAACACGTTGTTAATTTTTTATTTTTCTTTTCTCAATAAAATATTCCATAATTTTTTCGTAGAGAAAGAGATAAAAAAGAAATATTTTAGCTTTAATGAAAATATAAAATTTCGGATTGAATATCAGCTCTTCAATCAAATAGTCTTGTCTTCTTTTAATTTTGTGCATCTTATTAATGTTTTTTTTACGTGTAGAAGTCTAAATTTATTTAAGTACGTACCCACCACACATACTCGCCACACGTACTTGTCATTTTTTTTAAAATTTTCCTAAATAAAAACAACAAAATCACATATTATAAAATCTGTATCAAATTATTAACTCATTTCCACATGTGAATGCTGCTAAAAACATTAGAATTGAAAGAGTAGAGCTCAATGATCCCAATAAAGAATAAATAAGGTATGTTAAAGTATATAGTGATTTCTTTATATCCATTCAGATTTGAAATCAATTGACAATATTAACTGATCGTTATCAAAGAATATATAGTATTCGATTATAAATGCATTTTTCATCGTCTATTTTTTTTACGAAAATATATCATTTTGTATGAGATTTTTTTTTTGTTCTCTTATAATATGTCTACGTTACAACACACATGCTCATATTATAAGTAACATTTAATTTCAATGGGGTTTGCATTTGAATTTAGAATCAATCTATTTTAATGGATATTGTTGAATAATTTTTTTATGAAAATATGTTATTTTGTATGAGTTTTTTTTTTGGTTATATTATGTTTCCGTTGCAATGCACGGGCATTATACTAGTTTGTAAATATAGGGATAATGATGTTATAGATTTAATATTTTTTAAATGTTATAAAAGATCGAGATATAATGAAACCTAATATTTTTTTGGGGGAATAACAATGGAGCCTAAAATTGACAATGAATAAAAAGGAACATTACCAATAACCCTAGCTGCAGCAGCAACTTTTTTTTTTTTTGGATGTTTCAACTTATCAAGGTTTTAAAATAATTTATCTGATTGATTTTGTTTGTTGATAGAGTGGAAATTGAGCATTTAATGTTACAACCAATGATTCACAACCAGGAAAAAAAAAACCAAATATGTTACAAAAATGAAGTAAACCACAACAAACCAATCCAATTCAAATCCATGGAAAATTTAAGAGTACAATTACAATTTTTTTATTTTTAAAATACAGACACTAAAAAAAATTGAAATTACAACCCTCGGAAGTAAGAAAAGTAGAACAATACACCAACAACAAACTCCAAATGGGAACTTGCAATGAATGAGACTGGAGATGAAACCGTTGGTCTCTACGCAGAGAGGGGATTTGTAAGATTATGTGATATCCTCTTACTTACATTCTTTCGTGTAGTCTCATTTCACTCATTGAATTATACACTCCCCCCGTCCGTCGCGTCAGAGTTCTCCCACCTAATCCTCCCTAACATAATCCACGTAATTATAATTAATAGTAGATCAATTACAACGAAAAGAAATAGGAAATTGCCCAACAGCCATGCCAAGTACATGAATAGCAAATCAAGACGAGGAAACTGTAAAGAAATTTTACAATCAAAGAAGCATGAGATCTCACCTTATTATACGCTGGATATGCTGAATTTTGTATAGATCTTTTCCTTGCATAGATTCGTCTAGCTCATTTGATGGGGCAAATACCAGTAGCTCTTGAAGAGTCCGCACCTTTTGTAGCTCGGGAAGTGTGTGTAGCTTTCCACAACTGATAATTTCGAGGTGAGTAAGGATGGGCATGGCTCCCACTTCTATGTCCCAGTGACATAGATACGGCAGATATTTGAGCTTCAGGTTTTTGAGGTTAGGAAACCCTCCAGTTGAACAGATCAACTCAGTTCCCACATATGAGTTATACTTTAACTGAAGTATCCTGAGGCTCTGCAATCTCTCTAATATGAACATGGGATCTTTCTCAAGCCGAGTAAATAAAAGCTTCAATTTTGTGAGATTTGTTGGGAACATCTCAACACTTGGAACAAATAAATTTCTTCCCCACACTCCGGTGAGAGATAATTTTTGTATCTTCTCATGACAAGGTAAGTCTGTTGTACCACCAAATGGTAGGAACCCAGGTGTTCTAATACAGAGAGAGACCAACTGTTCAGTCATTCTCAGCACACCCTTGAGGTTTTGCCACTCTTTTAGAGCCCTTTCATTATCTATATTCTCCAGAATGTCAATCCGTAACGTACGTAAGTTGATACAACATCCTAATTGAACAACTAATTCTATCTGTATCATCGTAGAAACTGTTTGTAGATTTGTATGTTGATCCCATTTTAAAGGTAAATAAAAATCCCATCCACCATATACATGTCTTAGAGTTGGGATTACGACATCACACAAATCTAATGTTTGTATAGATTCTTCGTCAGTTTGTGCTTCCGATCCCTCTAAATCAATGGTTTCTAGATTACAAAAGGAAAAGTTCTTAAATATATCCAGTGGAATATGGCAGTATCTTAAACCCAAATACCTCAAGTGTATCAAGCACTTCGGCCACTGTCTGTATTCGGTCAAATTGACACCCTCAAAGTTTAACACTCTAAGTAGTCTAAAGCCACTATAATTTAGTTTGATAAAGCCATCATCTGGTTTATATTTGTTACCAAAACAGAGTAAAGAACGAGTATTTTCTGAGAAAATACCATCCTTTATGTGAGTGAAAGATTGCAGTGCCACACGGTTCGGTTCGCTAGCAGCTAGGTTGTTAACATCTTTTTCTGTTTTGGAGAATACGGTGAAGAAGTTATCCTCCTTGGCTTTCTGAATAGCCAGGTCCCGTAGAAGATCATGCATACGACAGTATTTGCAGTAGCCGTTCCAAGATTTTTGAGTAACTTGAACCAAGCACCTATAACAATATTTTTCATAAAAATTGACATCAAAGAAGTTGGGAAATATTTGTTTATGAATAAGTAGGTATTTCTTAAGTCAAATTAAATGAAAAGTAATGAATGCTCAGTTATATCTTTCGTCCAAAGGTTATAGAAATGATGAACCCACTTGGATAGTCCATGGTGCGGTGATAAAAACATAAAATATATTTAGGCAACTCGAAATGCTAATTTTTTTTAAAATTCTTACTCAGCTGTAGCATATATCCGATTTTTTTTAACTGTAACATAAAAATAAAAATAAAAAAACCAAACATAATATTATATTATTAATATCTCAAAAAATATCACTACCATTGAAAAAGCAGGCGGTAGGTTTTGAACCCGAAATTTTTTAGTTACCACCCTATTAAATTATAATTAAATAAATACCACTCAAATCAACTTTTTTTCATAGATACCACCCACGCGGACTGGGAGAGCGCACCAAATTAGAATGGTACACATCCTGGGGAAGGGTACCATTTGACACTCTAACTGGGAGCGCGCACCAAGTGGTACCCTTCTCTAGAGTGCGCACCAATTCTTTTTTTTTTTTTTTGTTCTGAACAAAAAAAAAATACAATAATAAAGAAAATAAGATACGGATAAAGGGTGTCATTTGAAATATAAAATAAACAAAAGAAGAAAATAGTGAAAAATAAAAATAAAGGACGACAAATTCTAAAAAAGAAAAAAAAAAATCATTTTGCCAAGTTATTTTTTTGGGCAGTCTATGTCAAGTACAGTTGAAAATATTATTCCTTCCTTTCTGTCTCAGTACTCGGTCTATGGATATAAACTAGGCATTGTGATTAGTAATACAACATTAAGAGATTTTTCGGACCTTTTCTTCGTTTTGTTTTAAAAGGTCCAAAGACTTTGCTTAATTTAAAATATAATTAAATTTTAACCATCATGTAAGAATAAATTAGTTATAATTCAAATATCCTGTCAATGGAATTCCAACATAATACACGCATATAAAAAATAATTTCAGCTTAAATTTAATTTTAACTATGCATTCATTTGATATATATTCACAAAAATACAATTCAAATTTATGTTTTTTAAGAAAAATAAAATTATAAAGCAAATAAAATTTAGCATCCAAAACAAAATTCATAATTCCAAAATTGCAAAATAAAAACAGAACAAAGAAAAAGAGGAGTTGGTGTGCACTCTGAGGAAGGGTACCACTTGATGCGCATCTCCAGTTAGAGCACCAAATGGTACATTTTCCCAGGGTGCGCACCATTCTAATTTGATGCGCTCTCCCAGTCGCGTGGGTGGTATTTACTGAAATAAATTAATTAGGGTAGTATTTGTTTAATTAGAATTCAATGGAGTGATAACTAAAAAGTTTCGGGTTTTGAACTTCTACCGAATTGTGGACGGTAAACAAAAGTTAGAAAAAAGGTAAAATAAGAACAACGGCTCCATCACGGAATGACATGGTTACAGCACGGCACGTGTGTCGGTTACGTGCCGTGACTCGCGTGTTCCGTGCTGTGACTATTCGCGTGTTGTGATCATCTTTTGAAAATTTGGCACGGCACGGCACGTGGTCACATGAGTCACGTGTAATTAGGACCGTTAGATCTTGAACAAATGGTGAATCTTGAATAAACTAATCTTAAATTATGATCAAATAGTCACGTGAGTCACGCGAGTCACATTTGGTCACGGCACGTTTGGGCATGGCGTAACTCACGTGGCGTGACCATTTGCGTGCCGTGACTACCCATTGACATGTTAGTCACAGCACGGAACATCACGTGAAAAATTAACTTGGTCACGGTACGGCATGGTACGAGACCAAAATCACGACGTGTTAGTCACGACACAACACAGAACAACACGTTTTTTCCACTCTAACGGCAAGACTAGCTTACCGAGATCAGGGGAAAAAGAATACCTTTGGGTCTGTTCGTTTAAAATAATTAGAGAAAGATATCTTCGAAACTATATTTTTTAAAATATTTAATATCGATATAACTATTAATAGTTTTGTTATCAATTCTAATCATCTAATGTATGATTATTAACATATAATAACATTTAGAGAAATAAAAATAATAAAATTATGTAAGTATAATATGTTATGAATTTTTCTTTGATTAGTCGTGTAAATTATATGAATGACCTTAAAAGAATGATAAAAATATTATGTTTTTCGATAACTAAAAACATATTAAATAATTTGATATCGTGGTAATTTTTGTAAGATTTGGATACAAGTATAAAGAAGTATAATTTATTCAATATTGAGTGTTAACATTTTTTATTAGAATAGGGAGGGAAGAAATGAAGCAAAAGATGGCGGCAAAAAAATTATTTGGTTTGATCTAATGTTATTTGTCTCATGAATAATTTGGAAAGAGATAGGTATGAATATGGGAAAAATAATCCAATCCCATGCTTGAAAAAATGAAATCCGAACACCTACTAAATTATTTTTTTCCATTTTCATGCAAGTTCCACCAATTCCCTTTCAAACAAATACGCTGTTAGATCATAAACAAAAAAACTCAGAAAATTATATCGCTGCCGCTAACTTTGCCTTCGGGACAAGTTACAGTTCAAACCTGCTGCTTTTACCGGCAATAGTGATTTTTTTTAGATGTTAGTAATGTGATGTTATATTTTAAATTTTGATTTTTTTTATGTTACAGTTAAGTAACATAAAAAAAATCGGTGCATATGGATAAATTAAGAATGTTGGTACTGCTTGACGGTGAAGCAATTAATTAAGAATGAGAACGGAGTAGGTCCGATGCCCATCGGACCTACTTTTAGGTTCAACGAGCATGATGACTGTCCGATCTAATTTAAGATGTGTGTGCATGAATTGAAACAGACATGTACGGAGTTTATTTAATGTACCAACATTACTAAGTCATTTAAATTGTTTGTATTTAGATAAACTCTTACTAGAATATAATTGTAACTAAGGAAATTGACTGGTCAAATAGGTTATAAACGAGTTATGAGCCAACTTGAGTTGATAATGAGCTGAGCACGAGTTGGAGGTACCTCGCTCAAACCCAGCTCATTTATTTACAACCATAGCTAATTAGTATACCGTAGCAAATGTTATAGTCCATGAGAGAATTTTTTAAAAATAACTGTTTTGACCATGTTGAATTGACTCCTCGTTAATTGTGTAGTCTCATTGCAACAAAATTAAATTTGAAGTAAAAGATAATTAAAACCCGGGTTGGCCTTTACGGCTTAGCACAGAAATTAAATTGCTGCTTGGAACTTCGTGCTTATTTCCTCTCTTTGACAGAGGTTATTACAAGTTTCCAAGTTCCAACTCAATAAGGATAAATTTAAAATTTCTAATCAGTTTTATTATTCAAACATGTTTCTATTTGCTTCAAAATTTCTCTCTAATAAAATATGTACGGAAGTTTTGTGGACACGTATATTTGAATTTTTATGTTTGACAGTCTGACAATATTGTGCAATCCAAGCAAAAATAATATTTTTTAATATGTTTCGTAGGATAAAGAAATACAATGTGATCAAAAGTATAATTTGCAATAATACAAAAATTACAATATTAGCTTTTATTTCAAATAAAAAAATTAATTGTTCTTTTTAATTATATTGACTGACCAAATGAAGTTAATTTTTCTCTACAATATTTTTATGTTGTTAGAATTAGTAGATTACTCAAAAATTTTGAACTAAAGTTTTCTCTGCTTCTAATTATTTAGATATTAAAAAAAACATTTTGCTATTTTATGATGAAATTTAGCCACTCAAGTCAATAAAGTGGTGAATGAAAATGAAGACTTAAATATGACCATTGAGAATAATATTAATTTAGCCACTGTACTTAATTTAAATATATTTTCTAATTTTAATGTTTTCAGTTCTATTATTAAAATAGCAATAAAGTGTCCACTAGAAACTTTGTTCCAGACTGTATTGTAAAGATAAATTTCTAAAAGTGATGACTTTTGTTTTTTATCGTACGGTTTTCACTTTATTTTTTATTCCCTAACTTTTATATATGTTAATTTTACGATTCAAAGAATATGTACAAAAATTTAGTATCGAAAAAGTACTTGCAAGAGAAAAAAAATGAAAATGATTTAGTATCGAATTCTTTTCCTGCTCAACAAGTTCTATCTTCTCCACACTACTGGTTCTATAATATCTAGCTAAATGTTAATAATATCTATCTATCTATCTATCTATTAAGAGATGCCAACTAATAACATATTTGTTTGAATTAATTTAGTCTATTTAAAATAATATATTTTTATTGGAAAGCTTGCCGTAAAATAACTTCTGCACTGTAAACTGATCTATGAAAATGGTATGTTAAGAAGTCGTGTATGGCTACGGAAAATGTTTTATAGTTTCTCTCCGATCGAAATGTTACAGAAATTGTCTAAAATTTGTAACAGACTATTTCTCTGAGGTACAATGCTTGACCTTTATGCATTAATTAGCACATACTAAATTTCATGCAAATATTCATATATAAAATAAAATCTATTTGGTATTATCATTGGAAATTACTTTTTTTAGTGCAGATCTAGTTCGCACGAATCTTAAAATAGATCGGATGGTCGAGATTCATTAACTCAAAAGATTCTCTTTTGAGTTAATGCAGAGGATAGGAATTCCTTATAAATTTGGTCTGAATGTGATGGGACTCAAAAAAGAATCTTTTGAGTTAATGCATCTGAATCGTCCGATGAGCTTTAAAATATGTACGACCTAGATCTGCACGAATATAAAGAACCTCTGTGTTATAGGCAGAGACCGAATTGACTCTGTTTAAAATCACATTAACTCAAAAGATGCTTTTTTCAGTTAATGCAGACGATGCGGACTCATTGGGCTGGGCCAAAAACACATCAAGACTTCTTTTATACCTCCCCGGTACCGTAATATGAATTCGGGGAGGATCTGAATTCAGATCAGGACTGGGCTGGGCTGGGCTGGGCCAAAAACTTCTTTATACCATAAAAAAAACGGTGGGATATCGATGTACCTTTGCACTAGCTCTGCAAGACATTTCTCAGCTCTGTCCTCCATTGTTCCACCTCCATCTTTCGGTATGAATTCTTCAGCCATCCACATTTTTGTAAGTTGCCTTGCCATAATGTTATAATCTTCAGGAAATGCTGCAAAATAAAGAAAACATGATTTGAGATGGTCTGGCAAGTCTTCGTAACTCCTGGCTAGGATCTTCATGCACTTCTCCCCATCTTCACTACTCCAATCCATGGTCTCCTCCACTTTACTCCAATCACTGTAGGTGCGATCTCTCCTTCTGAGGATACCACCTAGCACAACCAATGCCAAGGGTAGCCCACCACATTTTTTCGTTAATTTTTTGGCCACCTCCAAGAGATCAGGACGGTAATTCGCAGGTTGTATTTGTTGTTGGAAAGCCTTTCTGAAGAGGAGAGCTAGACCCTCATCATCATTTAAGTAATGGAGTTTATACATATCTGTATTGCAATCTGCTGCTTTAGCAACATTATCCAATCGGGTGGTAATTAGCACACGGCTTGAATTGTTTGGATCGGGTAATGCTATTTCCAATTGCTCCCAAAGATCAATGTCCCACACATCATCTAGGATAATTAAGTATCTTTTAGAACTCAAGGAGCTCTTTAGCTTCAATGGTAAATCCCTATCTGTTATGGGTGGATTTTTGTTTTTCATTTGAGGATCGACAGAGTAAAGAATTTCTCTCAGGAGAGCGTCTAAATTGTACTTTTGAGAGATGGACAGCCATGCGCGACAATTGAATTCCCCCTCCAGTTTGGCACTGTTATTAGAGAATGAATGTGTTACAAATATATAACAAACTTGTACATCGTTAAGAAGATATAATTGGACCAAATTTTAATACAAATTTATATATCGTTAAGAAATAAATTAATATTATCTGTATTACATGATCATTGTAAAAGAAATAAATTAATATTATCTGTATTACAATATATATACATGATCCTTTCCAATTCCGCACTGTGGTTAAAAGAATGAATTTACAATAACAAACGCAGTACAAAGAGAAAATTTTGTTGGAGATTTTTTTGTGTCCATGTTAATATTACATGATTGAATATATGTATTCTTAAGATGATCTGGACCATATTTAGTAACAAATTTATTTATTGTTAAGATATGACCCTGTGAACCACGTCTACGGGCATAAATTTCCATGAACCTAAGAACATTTGGAGCCATTGGTACCATTTTGTAAATTCTATTCAAAACAGACGCTAATTTTGATTAAGCGTAAATATTACGGTGATGGGGCGGTGATTATTTTGGACTAAATTATCTGAATTATATCTATTGGGTTGTTGACATGCATATTTGCAAATCATCACAACATAATTTTCTCTATCCACTTGAATCACTAAACAATCCCTTTACCCATTCTGCCATTCATGTCATGAAAATATAATATAATTTTTTGTTCAACAAAAATTCTGAATTTTGTTCACCATTAAAAAAATGTGCCAGGTTGCCCTAGGTAAGGTTACATGCAAGGTAATTGATAACTAATAGTAATAAAGAATTCAATACAAAATCTCCTTTTTCATTATTACCAGGTTAGATCGAAGCATTGAATTTCATCACTTCTTGAGAAAGGAAAAAAATCTTAACAAAGGATTGAGTTCTCCGCAACTAGTTGGTTTGGAATTTAGCAATTTTCTTGTTATGGATTAATTGTTCCACAAAAATTTACCCTCTTTATATAAAAATAACGGTTTAAAAGAGAGGACATGCACCTTTTGTATACTTTTTTGGCCAGGGTGGTCTTACCAAGACCGCCAGTACCCACAATCGAGAGCACTGTGAGCCTCGAAATGTTTCTATCAAGCAGCTGCCCGATAATCTTTTCCTTGTCATCCTCAAAGCCAACAACTTCTGGATCATCAACCATATCAGAAGGTTCTGAATCATCAACATCATCTAGAGCGCCAAGCTTATCCTGAATTCCCAACTGGATTCCGCGCTGGTAAATCCAATTGAGATTCTTTGTGATATCTATTGGAAATTTAATCGGATTGTGGTTTAGTAGAAGACAAGAGTTATACTTCAAATTTTTTTTTATTTAAGAGAGTACCAAATTATAAAGTACAATAGCTTGATGTATATTCTCTCTCTCACACCTTCCTCATTCACACATCTCATATGGACCTCTAACCTAGTAATTTATACTAGGTTTATATCTCAGTTATTGAGTTCTCTATAATATTGTACATGATGCAAGATACAAAATATTAAAATAACATATATAAGAAATTTCCAGCTCAATCCTCTTAATCGACAATATAAGTCGGTACAAGTTTCTAGATTTATACATACATAAATTATTTGAAAAGTTATTTCTAGTAGATTCTTTTACCGGTTTTGGATAAGTTGGTTTAGTAGTAACTTGAATAATCTTGATTTAAACAATACCTTCGAGCTTGGCAGGCAGGTCGAGCATGTACGTTTTATAGTTTCTTTTCACATCCGTCGTAATTTTCGTCTTAAATTTTCTGAAGAAGCTGTTGTTGGAACTTGCTGCACGATTTTCTTCAATCTTTTCCCGGAAGGTACGAATCACAGTAGCTATTGTGTTGGCAATTTCGCTGACCTCATTCAGCCACAGTGTTACCAATTCATTTTTGTCACGTTTGGAATCGGCATCTCTTAGCAAAGCTTGGATAAAGAGAAGCTCCTTCTTCATCTGTTCAATCTGCCCACGCACAGCCTGCAGTTCTCCATATTTCTCGAGCAAGAGAGCAGCAAGTTTTGCCAAAGCAGTGCTCACAGATATCACAACTTGTGCCATGTATTTCTGATTGTGGGAAGTGTCTTTCGTTTCTTTCTTCTTTTCTTTTTTTTTTTCAATTGGAGAGGGTGGGGGGAGGGGTTGAGAGTGAATTTTACTTTTTTGGCAGAGATTATTGATAGACAAAGCAGCATGAGTGGTTGTATTATATATAGCTATACAGAGCTTGGCCGCAGTTTTAAATTTGAGAAACAAACAATTGGTAGATTAATATTTTTATTTTCTTTGCGCGGTGCTAATGTCAAAGCTTCTCAAATAAAATAAAATAAAATAAAATAAATTAATTAAAATTTTGTCATCCAGATCTTGATACACTCGGTTTTAACATATTTCGATTCACATGTACAAATAAATTCAAATTCTACACTGTATTTAGCAAGATTTTGAAATATGTCAAATACAGGCAGCGTATCTATGGGACCTAGATGTGACATGTCAATAGTTCTTAGTGTTACAAAATATTACATTAATGTGATAATAAATTATTATAACCAAATAAATAATTTTTTTCGTACATTAAACACAAACAAATAATAATAAAAATTAATAATAATAATAATAATAATAATAATAATAATAATAATAATAATAATAATGATAATAATAATAATGAGGAGGGTTCAAATGCCTCCATTTTTTGTGCTCCACTATGCCTCCATTTTTAAAAACTTTAATAACTCAAAATTTAAACTTAAAAAGTCAAAATAAAACCGTTAGATATGATCTATGTTATTTTCTCTATGTGGTCATAAAAGGTTATCACATTTTGATTTTGTTTTTATGTGAATCAATAAGTTGAAAAATCAACGGCTAGAAATTATCCAAATTAGTACATTTTTTACAAGCTCTTGATGACAACCAAAACAAAATTGAAATGCCATACTTTTTTACACGTGCATAGATAAAATGATGTAGATCATATCCAATGGTATTATTTTGACTTTTAAGTTTTAAATTTTGATTTATTAAAGTTTTTAAAAATGGAGGCATGCTGGAGGCACAAAAAATGGAGGCATTTGAACCCTCCTCAATAATAATAATGATAATGATAATGATAATAATAATAATAATAATAATAATAATAATAATAATAATAATAATAATTATAGAGTAGGGTTAAAATGCCCCACTGTTTTTTTGCCCCATGTGCCCCAACATTATTATCTCTATTTTTCGAAGTCTAAATAATTAATCCGAACCGTTCAACATGATCTTCATACTAAAATATGCTTTGATAACAAATTTTAGAATTTTTAGAATTTTTTTACTAATTGTTTAGAGATGTACAAAATCACTATTTTTGAATGGTCCAGAATTTTCTAAAAACAGTGATTTTGTACCTACCTTAAAAAAATAATAAACAAATTTCAAAAAATCTAAAATTTAGTATCCAAAAACATTTTAATATGAAGATCATGTTGAGCGGTTCGGATCAACTGCTTAAACTTTGAAATAGAAATAACAATATTGGAGTATAATGGAGCACAAAACCAATGAAGCATTTTAACCGTACTCATAATAATAATAATGATAATAAAATGTATTGCAGACAATTTTCATAATTACAACTAAATTAATTTGTTGAAAGGATAAGATTATTTCCCCATCTAACAACTCTATTTGTTGGTCATATGATCATATCCTATTTTTGTTTCTACACATGAGCGGCTGGCTAGAAAGATGCGATCTGACCTCGACCGAATCAACTCAATTAAATAAATGAAGGAAGTAGACCTCGAGATCTGCCATTGAGTTTGGCTACGAGTGAATTGAATACAAATAATCAGCTGGCAGTGCGCTGGCCGTCATGTGCTATGTGAATAAAATAACTGAATTCATCACACAAAATAAATAAAATGAATGCATCTCAGATCTACCTCGAGCAATGCTGCATGGCTTGCTATGTAGTTGAATTATTCACACCACGTGAATGCTTGGTTTCTTTGAAGATCTACCTCATTCTCTGCCGCGCATCCCGTTTGCTGCATGATGTATGGATGGGTGGATTTTTCAGAGAATTTTTTTTTTTTAATTTATGCAGCACTAGGTGTCAACCGGTACAATACGGGTCGGGTGGAGACATTTTCATATCCGTACCCGTTATGATAATGGAAAAAGATCTTTACCCTTACTCATTTTTTTGAATACAGTACGGATCTGATAAACGGATAACTAAGCACCATTGATATCTTAAAAAAATAGCCGAAATATTAGAAAATATTATAACAAATTTAACAGAATACATTACAATTATTAATTATATAAGAAATTTAAAAGATGAAGGTATTTTTTCCATTCATTACAATTTACAATGAAGAAAAGAAACGAGTTTGTGCAAAAAGGCCCATAAAAGGGTTAATTTTTCAGATGCCCATCAAGCAATAAAAATCCGCCCCTGCCTTCCTCTCTCACAATTTAGACGAGAACAATAGAAGAGGAGAAGAGGAAAAAAAGAAGAAGAGAAAATCGAACTCTGGAAGCGGATTTTTGTAAGTTTTTTAGTTCTTTAATTTTAAATTATTTAATTATTTAATTTATGTTAGACTTATATATGGTTATTATTTTTTAAATTGTAGTTTGCTAACCAGACAACGAAAATAAAAAATGATATGTGTGAAAAATTTTGTTGGAGGGAAAATCCAATACAATGATGATGAGGTCTTTTACGGTACCGGGCCAAAATACTCAATTCCCGGTAACCATGAACCATAACTTTGATTATTTTCAGAATGAGATTTATAAACTCGTTGGGTATACCGTTAGTCAAGCAAATTTGGAAATCCAAACCGGGTTTAATATGTCTACTGAAGGCAAACGGGACTACCAATTGGTACCGGTAACAAACCAGCCATCGTTGCAAATGATTTAAAATTGTGGCATCCTTCCCACAAAGGTTACCGTTCTGAGTTGTATGTAGAATTGGAACCGAATCATGTCCGTTTTTATTTCCAATTTGATTTGACCAGTCAGGCCCTTGTACCCAGTCAAATTCCTGAATCTAGAACCCGACCCTATGATGGTTGTGAGCTATCCACAACAACGGGCTAAACGTGTCTTATAGTAATTTAATCTCTCTCTCCTTGATCAGGTACTTCGTCTGCCATACTACAAAATTCATCGAAAATGTTCATTTTCTAAATTATTTTAAACCGTTTTGTAATTTTATAAATTATTTTAAACCATCTAGAAATTTCCTAAATTATTGTAAACCATCTTGGAATTTCTTAAATTATCCTAAACCATTTTGGAATTTTCTTAACTATCCTAAACTATTTTAGAATTTTCTAAATTATTCGGACATTATTCTAAACCATTTTGAAATTTTCTAAATTATTCGAAAAGTATTCTAAACTATTTTGGAATTTTCTAAATTATCCTAAAATATTTTGTAATTTCCTAAATTATTCTAAACCATTTTGAAATTTTCTAAATTATTCGGACAATATTCTAAACTAATTGGAATTTTATAAATTATTCGGAACTATTTTGGAAATTTCTAAATTATTTGGACAATATTCTAAACCATTTTGGAATTTTCGACATTATTCTAAACCATTTTGAAATTTTCTAAATTATCCTAAACCATTTTAGAATTTTCTAAATTATTCTAAACCATTCTTAAATTAATCAGACAATATTCTAAACCATTTTGAAATTTCTAAATTATTTGGACAATATTCTAAACCATTTTGGAATGTCCTAAACTAATTTATTATTTTCTAAATTAAATATTAAATAACAAAAAATTAAAAATAACTGAACCGAAGTGCCAAACGATCAAACAGTTGGAGAGAGAGAGAGGAATGGAGAAAGGAATATGCTGTTTTGAAAGGGGAGGCTGCAGTTTCTTATATTGCCAATGCTCAAACCGTGAAAAAAAAATTCTGGTTTCATAAAACCGTGAAAAAAAATTCTGTTTTCATAAAACCGTGAAAAAAAATTCTGGTTTCGTAAAACCGTGAACTAAATCCGCGGTTTTGAAATCTGGTTTCACATTATCGTGGTCTTAATCTGCGGTTTTAGAGAGTCTAAAACTGTGGATTTTATTTGCGGAAAGTTTGTCCAAAACCGTGAATTTTATTAGCAGTTTGGACATCTTTTGAAATCTTGTTAAACATGATGTAAAATTTGAATTTTTTTTAATAAAAATTTTGGGTTTATGACAGATGTGTGGATTAATATTTTGAAAATTTTTAAATTCAAGCAGCGTATCTATGGGACCTAGATGTGACATGTCAATGGTTCTTGAGGAGAACGTGATTGCATTAAAATAATTTTACCATGGAATATTAGTCCTTAGTGTTACAAAACATTTCATTACAATATATTTGCAATCAGCAATTAAGTTTTTCCTTGAAATAATTACGACTATTGGAATTATAATTTGATTACAAACAATGTGATAATAAATTATTATAACCAAATAAAAAAAAATAATAATAATAAATAATAATAATAATAATAATAATAATAATAATAATAATAATAACAATAATAATAATATAATTTCTATAATTATAACTAAATTAATTTGTTGAAAGGATAAGATTATTTCCCCAACTAATAACTCTATTTGTTAGTCATATGATCATATCCTATTTTTCTTGCTACACATGAGCGGCTGGCTAGAAAGATGCGATCTGACCTCGACCGAATAAACTAAATTAAACAAATGAAGGAAGTAGATCTCGAGATTTGCCATTGAGTTTGACTAGTGAATTAAAATACAAATAATCAGCTCCCAGTGCGCTGGCCGTGATGCGCTGTGTGAATTGAATTCGATCGTATCCTCTGCATTAACTCAAAAAAGAATCTTTTGAGTTAATGCATCTGGACCGTTTAATTTTTTTAAGATCTGTGCAAACTAGATATGCACTAATATTGAAGGATCTCCTTCCTTATAGGCTGAGATCTACCTCATTCTCTGCCGCGCATCCCGTTTGCTGCATGATGTATGGATGGGTGGATTTTTCAGAGAACTTTTTTCTTTTAATTTATGCAGCACGCTGTATAAATTTTTTAAAATTTAGGCAACACTTTTTTGAAGATATTAGTGTTATCTTTTTCAGAAAAATGCAGGATGAACAAACAAAATATACTTTTTTGGGCACTTAATATATTTAGTATGCATCCTAATTTTATATTATTTGAATCATGCAGGTTCATCTATGTACTTTTTTCACGCCTTGTTATAGCATGATCTTAATCATATATAGCACATGCCAGAACCTTGAATTCAGATCCAGTGCACTACCTGACCAAGTAAAATGAGATCTGTATCTTCAGTTCTAGTCTGACACAAATTCCAAAACGGACTGCCTATTTAGATGCACCAAATTCCAATAGCTCGGCCGAAAGCTCATTCTAGTGACCTAGGAGGATATTCACTCATTTTTAAAACACTACTAGAATTTTGATTTCTTACATGGATAAAATTTCAGTTGTTGCATGAGCTTACTCATGCAACAAGTCCGAAAAAGACTTGTTGCATGGGTTATCCATGTAACAACTACCCATGGTACAAGCCACGATGCAAATACTCAATTTCAGACTTGTTGCATGGGCTATCCATGCAATAACTTTTCCAAATCTTATTGCATGAGCTTTCTCATAGAACAAGTACCCATGCACTAGTCTGAGAATTGGTGCCTGCATGAAGTATTTGCAAGGATATACAGCGTGGGCCATATCTGAGTATTTGCAAGGATGAAGAGTGTGGGCCCCACCCTAGTATTTGCAAGGATAGACAACTGAGTATTTGCAAGGATAGAGAGCGTGGGTCCCACACGGGTTATTGCAAGGCAAGTGAAGGGAGTAATTGCAAGGATAGAGAAGGTGGGGCCCCCTGTTTATTTGCATGGGTATGAAGGTGGACCCCACCAGGTTATTTGCTTGGATAATGCTGGTGGGCCCCACCATATTATTTGCAAGGATATCATTTGGACCTATTGCATGCACTGTATTACCCCATATTTGTAATGATATTACGATGAAAAACAATCATTGGAATTTCTTGAGGGATACTCCAATTTGAGTTTTGATAAGAGAATTTAAGAAAACATCAATTTTATTTTTCGTTTTAAAAAGAAATATTAGTTCTGATAACATCTGTAAACTCATCGGTGATCAATGTGTCACAATCTCGTCCCAATAATTCCTTATTAAGTGAGAAAATAAGATTTAACACCATTTTGCAGAAGTAATATTTTTTGTCTAAAAAAATGAACTTGTGATTTCAATTTTTTGATGACTATATTAGAAAATAACAATATAAAATAGTTTTTATATATACATTTATTTGATAAGATTATCACATGTTTTCTTATTCCAACTTTTGTCATGTCAAGTAGATAAAAACCAGGGATTTAAATAACGTCTTAGATCCAACCCAATTATATTTTACTGGGCCGTTCGGTAACAAGAAATTCAAAGTGAAAAATTAAGAGCTTAAGGAGCGCTAAGAAACTGATGTTCGGTTGACTGAAAGCTAAAGAAGGTAAATGAAGGGATAAAATGTGCCTTAAGATTCAGACAAAATGAGGCTAAATGATGTAATCTTAATCCGTGCTAAAGAATCAGTTTTCGGTAGGATTAAGCGACTAAAGAAGCTAAAAGAAGCAGATTAAGTCTTAGAGAGACTTAGAGAGACTTAATCCTTATTACCAAAAAACCCCATTATTGAGTATAGGTGAAATTACCGGGGAGTGATCGATGTGTACCTACCATTTAAATTTTCCGTTTAAATAATTAACTGCGGTGAGACTTTCGGTGTGAATCAAAGTAAAGAACTAAACACATCAATTATTTATTAATTATTACCTAGCAAAAGGTTAAAAGACACCACCAACTATCAAACACTGTAACAGAGACCAAGACTCTGATTATTGTTTCTTTAAGGTCATTTGATGTGCAGGAAAATAAACAAAAAATAAAAAAATTGTACAATTTTCATATCACATGTTGGTGAGTAGAGAAAAATTACTTAATTTTGGAAATGGTGGAGAGTAGAGAAAATTTAATTATTTTTCTTCACAAATTTTTTATCTAACTTTCTGCCAAAAAATGTAAGAAAAAAACTGTAGAAATACTTTCATATCACACCGACATTTTTATTAATATCCAAAGTTAATTACAAATTAATAAATATACCCATAATGCGTCAGTTTTTCCAAAGATGACCGGTTTGGACATTTTTGGAAAGATAGGCACATTCTGGGTATATTAATTAATTTGTAATTAACTTTGGATATTAATAAAAATGTCGGCATATCGCATGTTTCCATTATTTCTTTTCAAAAAAAAAATAGTAATAAGAATCCACAATTATTATTTATAAAACTCAATTTATGCCTCACACTTTTTTAAATTTCTCTTACTTAAATATGTGTTAACAACTTTGACAATATATTTATTTTTTTAACCAAACTCCCACTAACTCTCCCTTCCACTTAATTACTCTCCTTTTGTTTTATTCTTTTGATAAATCTGCATGGCAACACCTCTCTTTGACCACCTCGATCTGATTTAGCTCTCCCTTCTCTTGCGTTGTTAAACTGGAGGTGAGTATTGATGCGGGTAGAAGAGTTAGAGGGGCCCTCTTCGGAAGTTGATTAGGTACATATTACATCAATTCTCACCGACCCGTTTCTTTATTATACAAAATGACCATACGCCACAGCCCACAGGAAATCAGAGAGAGCTCCTCTCCCAAGTTAAAAAAAAAAAGTAGAGCGCGCTTTTCGAAAAAGAGAGAGAAAAGAGAGTCAAAGAGAGCTTTTTCGAAAAACAAAAAGAAAAGAGAGCGCCTTGACAGCCTCACCCTCCGCCTGAATTTTTTAAAAGAAAAGAGAGAGAGAGAGGCTTAGGGTTTAGGGTTTAATTAACAGCCGAAAAAGCAGCCGCCTACGGGGAATTCGTTGGAGTTATGCTCGAGTGAAGGACTCCAACGGGTAATTAACAGTACACGTCAGGGCCACAAAAGGAAGTAAATGGCCACAAAAGGAAGGCGGGCCAAAGGCTCACAGCCCGTAATGCTTTTCAAGCTGGGCCTAGCAAAACGAAGTCCAAAAAGGCAACATATCAAGGCTCAACAAAACCAGTGGATCTGAGACTATCTCCTGATGGATTCTACCAAGTCCATGTGGCTTACGGTGAGCTCACCGCTTTTGCAACCGGCTGTGGCTTAAATGAATCAGATGTAGAGGTCATGGTCCAAGAAGAAAACCAGTATCTTCAACAAGCTGAAGCTACTGGCGACGCACAACAAGAAGACGAGACTAACTCAGAGGAGGACCAAGTCAGGTTTGACCCGCTAGCGGATGAAGAATCCGAGTCTGAGATGGACTGAGCTGGTGAAGGTCAGCACATTAAGAAGTTTCTTTGCTGTAGAAGTTGTCTTTCTAGTTTGAAAATGAAGCAAATCAAACTCTTAAATTGGAATACCAGGGGATTGGGAAGTACTGAAAAATGTAGCGGTGTAAGAAGTACAATCAGATTAGCAAGATGCGACATTGTTTGTATTCAGGAATCCAAATTAAATGAATTTGATTCAAATTATTTTTTGAGTTTTTTGCCGAGTTTCTTTGAGAAACAGTGTCTTTATTAATGCAATAAATACCTCTGGCGGATGCCTGATCTCTTGGAAAAGAAACTATACATCCCTAAACTCATGGTCGACAAGACAAACATGCTCGGTTGCCCTTAGGCAGGACAACTCGGGTAAGATTTTTACGGTGACGAATGTCTATGGTCCAACTGATGATGCTCTCAAACCAGAATTTTTAATAGAATTGGCAAATTGACAGAGCTAATTACCACAAAATGGATTTTGGTGGGTGATTTAAACTTAGTGAGATGGCTAGTAGATAGGTCGGGTGACTTCAGAAGTATCAACTTGATGGACCTGTTTAATGAACTACTGTTGCGACTACAACTCGTAGATGTTGTAGAATTCATGAGTTAAGACAGAGAAGTTTGAATGAGAAAATGAATTATTTCATTCTGCTGCTTTCATGTTACAGTGGGCTATTTAAGCTGAAAATAAAGTGAAAAATAATGGTTGCCTATTTGCTGCCTATTTACCTATTTTCTGACCCTATACAAAGTACAAACAACTTACTAAAAATGTACATAAAGATTGAGTTACTTTTATCTATAATTTGTAACTCTCTTTTTATATATCTAAACCCTATGATGGATATCCTAAATGGATCTGAGGGTAATTGGATCCGATTAGTCCCTTTTCTCAACACTCCCCCTCAAGCTAGGGTTGTAGATGTCGATTAACCCTATCTTGCTCGTATTATTCTCAAATGGTTTTGGATCTAGACCCTTGGTGAATACATCCACCAATTGGTCTTCACTTCGTACATAGGGAGTTTTGATTTCTTTGGCTTGATTTTTTTCTCGAATAAAATGACAATCCACCTCAATATATTTTGTTTTCGTGAAATACCGTGAGATAGATTAATTTTCCTACAAGTCATTGGAATTGGTTTATATCATCTAGTGGCTCACCATTCTCGGTGTTTAGTTTGTATTTACCATCTATTGGTGTAGAAGTTAGTTTACACCCAAGTTTTCCGGTTTCTTTTAACAAATCTAAAGTGTATTTTCTTTGAGATATAGATAAACCATGGCTCGAATACACTACTTCTATCCCCAAGAAATATTTTAAATAACCTAAGTTTTTAATGTCAAAATTTTCTTTTAATTAAAGTTTTATTGTTTTAATGTTCTCTAGATTGTTTCCGGTAATGTAATATCATCTACATATACTAAAACAATAGTGGTATTTTCTTCTTCAATTTTGATAAATAGTGAGTGGTGGGCATTACTAACTTAAAAATTATAAGAGATTAAATGAGAGCTTAATTTTTCATACCATGCTCTTGGAGATTGCTTCAACCCGTAAATTGACTTCTTTAATTTGCAAGCTAAATCACAATTTTGGTCTTTTTCGTAACCGGGTGGTAATGACATATACACCTCTTCTTCAAGTGTTCCTTGATGAAATGCATTTTTAACATCTATTTGGTACAATTTTCACCATTTGTTTATCGCAACGGAAAATAAAATTCTTACGGTGTTCATTTTTGCAACGGGTGAAAATATTTCATAATAATCTATACCGTATGTTTGTGTGTAACCTTTAGCAACCAAGCGCGCCTTGTACCTTTCCACGGTACCATCACTTTTATATTTAATTTTGTATATCCATTTGCATCCTACGGGTTCTTTATTTTTTGGTAATTGAACGATTACCTAAGTTTCATTTTTTTCAAGGGCTTTTAATTCTTCTTTCATGGCATTGTTCCATACGGGATTTTTTATGGCCTCCTCATAGTGGTTTGGTTCTTGTTCTTTTTCAATTGAGGTCAAGAAAGTTCTATGGTTGGAAGAGACATTACCATATGTAATAAAATTTTGGATATGATATTGTACCTTGTAGGTTATAAAATCCCTTAGCCTTGTCGAAGGTTGTGTTGTTCGAATCGACCTTCTTATTGGTGTTTCTTCTATGATTTGAACTCCTCTATTTGAGGAAATTTCTTCTATTTTCTCCTCATTTTCACTTTCATTTTCATTTTCGGTTGTAATTTCAATTCCCATTGGTCTTACCTCTTCTATTGATGTTGAATTGGAGTAATGTAATTTCCTTGAAGGATTCTCTAATAAATTCCTCATGAATTTTTTTCTTGTAATATGGCTCATTTTCTAAAAAAGTTACATCTCTAGAAATGTATAATTTTTTCTCCTTAGGGTCATAGCATTTATATCCCTTTTTTGTGATGAATAACCCAAGAAAATAGCCTTAATAGAGGTATAATCCAACTTGTCTTGTTTATTTTTATGTACATAACATGTACAATCAAATATTTCTAAATGCTCAATATTAAGTTTTCTTTGATAAAGAATTTCTAATGGGCTCTTATAATCCAAATTAGCACTTGACAATCTATTTATTAAATATGTTGCGGTGAGAACGGCATCCGACCAATAAGTTTTTGGTACATTATTTTGAAATAAAAGTACTCGAGTCATTTCAAGCAAGTGTCTATTTTTTCTTTCGGAAACACTGTTTTGTTGGGGTGTATAAACACATGTTGTTTGATGTAAAATTCTCTTTTCTTTAAACAAGTTTGTGAAATTTTGGTTTATAAATTCCGTTCCGTTATCGGATCTAAAAGTTTTAATTTTTGCTTCATATTGATTTTCTTTGAAATTATAAAAATCTAAAAATTGTGAGAATACTTCACTTTTATTTCTTAGTAAATATAACCAAGTTGTTTTAGAAAAATCATCAATAAAAATAACAAAATATTTGTATCCATTAAAAGAATTAATTGGGGCGGGGCCCCATACATCCGAATGAACCAAATCAAAAGGTTTTTCGCTTTTACAACTTGATAATTTAAAAGGTAATCTAGTATGTTTTCCTAGCTTACATGTCTCACAACTACTATTATCTAATTTTGAAAAATTAAAAAGACTCTTTAAAATCTTGTCGGAAGGATGCCCAATTCTTCTATGCCAAAGTATGCTTAATTCTTCATTAAAAAAATAAAGCCCATTTTCTATAAATCCTTCACCAATCATAATCTTTGTTATCTGATCCTGAAAAATTACATTTTTTGTCAAAAAAATGAGCTCACAATTCAACTCTTTTGTGATTTTACTAAAGGATAATAGATTTGATGAACAATCTTTTATATACAAGACATTTTGAATTATTTTTGAGAAAATATTTATTGAGCCTTCTACAAGAATTTCCATTTTATCACCATTTGCAACCGTAACAAATTGTTTGGTTTCATATTTTCTAAATGAGGTCAATAAATTTATATTACCGAATCCAATATCCATCTAGAATTTTTGGAAAAAAAGATATATTTGAGATGCAAATCATACCAGAGGTTTTTGTATTTTCTTGTTTTTGATTCATTAGGGCAATGAGCTGTTGGAGCAACAGCCGCATAGGATCTGAACTGGAGGAGACAGTGATTTCTCTAGGACCCGGGTCAGACACAACCCGTTCAGTCCGTTTGCTCCCCTCTCTTGTTTCCGCTAAAAACCCCTTCTTCTGTTCAAATCCGCCGTAGCCGCCTCTGTTCCTCTCTCCACCTTTCTTGTGCCACTTTGGTCTGAGGTGGGGGTTGAGAAACCAGCAAGCCTCCTTGCGATGCCCCTCTCTCTTACAGTGTTCACATTCTCGACTGTTTGGTCTCCTCTCACTTCCGCCCGATAGCTAGGGTTAGGGTTCGGTCTGGCAACAGCAGCTATAAACCCCTTTGATTCTGGGTTTTCAGATGGCTGTGACCCCATTACCTCTCTTCTCGTTTCTTCTCCTTGTATCATTGATGCCACTTCATACGGAGATGGAAGTTCGGCTAGGAGGAGAATTTGTGACCTCACAGCCTCATAGGTCGAGTCGAGGCAGGCTAGAAATTGAAAGACCTCACAGCCTCATATCCATTATGTTGTAATTTTTTATTTTTTTAAATGTTTTGTTCGGTTAGGGGACAAATTTAAAAATTTCAGTCGGTTTGGTCTAACTAGTTTTAAAAATTTCTAAACTGAACCAAACCAAACCGAAAGTTAAGTTGATTTTATAATAAACGAACTGATCCATTTAACCAGAAAAACCGAACCATTTAATATGAACTCTCTCAATTCTATTGAATTAAAATCGATTAAACCGGACCAATTAACACCCCTAACTATGTTCACCTTTTTGTTTTAATACCTTGGCTTTCTTCCCAAATTAATGTAGTTACTTAGAATGTCCCATATTGAAAAAAAAAAACAATCTCATTATTTTTTGGCTAATTTTATATGTCATTTAAAAAATTAAATTTAAACCAATAATATTAAATCTATAAATTGTGGGACTTAGTATGCGCAGTCCAAAAATAAAGGGAAATGGAAGTAGCACTATGTTACTCGGATACTCCTCTATGTACTCCGTACTCGTATCGGGTGTGTATGCGATACAGATATACGCAACCGATACAGTCCCGATACATGTCAGTTGGCATATATGGTTATGTGGCATATCCTTAATCTTTTGATATGGTCACTGATACAGTTTTACTGGCAATGATACGTCTCTGACACATACGCGGATTATGTAGATCCGAATAATTTTCTTGCGCCCTGCACTGTGAATCGCACATGGACCGACCCAGAGCTGTGCACCGTGCACCGCTCATGGACCATGCCAAAACAATTTTCTAGCACCAAAAAGAATCAAACCTGGATCCAATGGCAACACCCACATAGCCCTTAACCAGTATACTAGTTCGGTTTTGTTGTTAAAAGCTAGTAACTAATACATTTAATGTATAGTTGGATTATCCTGAATCCAGGTAGCTTCCCCCTTGTGGGGTATCTGAATCTGACAGTATTATCAAACTGCCTACCTGGGCCAAGGGAAAGATATCCATACGCATAATCAAGATTAGTTTAAAGAAAATATCATCTTGTCTAACTTTGCACCAATAAGAAGTAGTGAAATAATAGATGTGTCTATACTGGTAAGAGTTGGAATAGAGACATTATTAAAGCATAACTTATTTCGTGCTAACCAAATGACTCAAATAGTGGCAACCCTAATTAATTCAACTAAAAGGATATCTTTTAAAGGTATACAAGAGTCTAAAAACCAGAGATCTTCTAAGGTTGTACAATCATATTGAAAACCATTATGTTGAGCTATCCATGACCAAATAGCAGTAATAAAAGGACAGGTGACAAAGAGATGATTAAGACATTTCAAATGAACCACAAAAGGGGCAATCCAGATTTCCTTGCCAACCTCTTTTAGCTAAATTAGATTTGGTAAGAATGTCATCATTTCTAAGTAACTATAAAAAGACTTTAATTTTGAGGGGTATTTTGGACTTCCAAATAGTTGTAAACTGGGTATTTGAAAACCCCCCAAATTCTAACCACTAGTAGAGTGAATGAACAGTAAAATTTCCAGAGGAGGTCCATCTCCAGGTAATATGGTCAGGGGTATTAGGTACACAATGAAAATAAATGGAAAGTTGCATATCATTCCATTCAGAAAGTAAGATGCCAGTTAATTGCCTATTAAACCTTAGAGATAAATGAGAAGTAGAGAAAGCATCAGATACAGTAATAGTAGGGTCAACAACAATTTTGAAGAGATTAGGGTAAAGACAGTATAGGACACATTCCCATGCCATCTGTCAAACAAAAAGACTGTATCTTGACCATCATTAACACGTCTATTAAGTCCTAACTCAAAAATCTGATGATAGCTAAGGATACCAGTCCAAAAGTGAGAAGATCTAGAAGTAACTAAACCTGAGCTGCCATACTTGTCAATGAGTATGTTTTTCCATTTACCCTCAATTGTAGGATCCTTAAATCTAAACCACAATTTAGCCAAAAGAGCAGTGTTAATTCTAGTAAGATTCATAACTCCTAATACACCTTGGTCTTTACTTAAACACACATATTTTCCATGAGATGAGGTGGTATTTTTTATTAACAGGGGAGCTACAGACCAAAGTTAATTAGGTGGAAGCAACAATGATAAAATAGACCAATCATAGAACAAGAAATATATACTCCATAGAGAATGAGAATTTTGATCATCGTCACACAAATTATAACTATGCATGTGAGTTTGTACCGAGAATTTTAATCCTACTTTAAAATAAAAGTCATATAAATATAGTTGTACAAGAAATTAACTATTTTTGAACTAAAATTTTGAACAACTAATTTCTTCAACAAGAATGAAATTCTTCCGTGATATGACGTGGAAGAAACAGCAATTTGGTATTTGTCTTACCCATCACATGTACGTGTACCAACATGATTGGACCATCAATTATATTCAATGCAGATTCTTTAGCACAACCACTCCACAAAGTACTTCATCATGGATCTCATTTGAAAGAGAAAATTACGTAAAAGATATCCGTAGTTTTAGATTCGCAAAATTCCTCACAGATCGTCAGAAATATTGACGAGATTAAACCGAGAAAAAAAATCCACTTCTGAAAACGTGTAAAAGATGAGTGTGTAATTAGAGAGAAAAGAAAGTTGATGTCCAGTTTTTTTATTTTTTAATATTTGATGTCTTAGGTATGAATACATAATATATTATATGGCAATACTTACACGCATAAGTATCCATACATACGCGAGCCAGTTGTAAATTTTTTCAATCATAGGTGGTCCCCCAAGTAGTTAATGTAGTTAGTGGTCCCCATCGTACTTTACACATCAGTTAATCAGGGGGGCGTTTAGGGGACATAATGGGGGACTATTAGTCGCTCCCAAAAGAAAAATCTAAGTAAGATTAAAAATAATTATTTACAAGTTACATCCTATGTAATTGCTTACATTAACGAGAATAACAAGCAAACATATGTTTAAGTAATTGCAATTTTTCATTCAAAAAAATAAGGATTCAAGCATTAACTTGTATCAAGATAATGGATGCTCGGATGCTAAAATATTTTTAAACCCGGTAACATGGGCCTGTTATGACAATAGACTAGGCCTTAAATTAATGGACCAATAAGCGGGCTAACAGATCCTAATTAACCCAAACTGGACCCGTCTAAATTTGCATTGAGTTGACCCCTGTTTGGGTTTGCGTTTGAGTGATTATATATAGCAACTTGTGTGTGTAAGATCTGACCTCATTAATCACGAAACTAGTAGAGAAGCATCAATCATTGATTGATCTAATTTAGACACCAACCTACTCCTCCCAATGTTCAAATGACTAAAGAAACATAATTGCAATTGTACCAAGTATACTAATTACTATTATGTATTAAATTAGACTTCCCAGAAAGCTACTCTTACTAATTACTTTTTATGAAACCTTAAAAATGTTTCAATTCATTAATTTCTTTCTTTGAGATGTTAATTAGGTGGAGGCAACAATGATAAAAAAGACCAAACATAGAACAAGACATGTTTCATAGAGAATGAGAATTATTTCATTGGCGCACAAATTATCCCATTCTTAAAATGAAAGTCATATAGATATAGTTGTATAAGAAATTAAAGATTTTTCTTGAATTATTAATAAAAAAAAATTGAACTAAAATTTGAACAACTAATTCTTGAATAATTTTTATCTTGGTTTATAAAAATAATTAATTAACGAGAATGACTGGCAAACATATCTTTAAGTAATTTCAATTTTCCATTCAAAAATAATGGAGAGTTGGGATACTAATTAAAAATGTTTTCTTTGATCATTTTGTTTGTAACAATAAACAAATACAATTCTGACTTCTATTACATGATGACGTAGAAGAAACAGCAATTTGGTATTTGTCTTACACATCACGTGTGTACCAATTTTCAACATAAAAAATAGTTGAACCGATTTTCAAACATGACTGTACCATCAAATCTTTTTTAATGCAGATTCTTTTTTAAAACAACCCCCAAAACAATTTAAATAAGTGTCACTGGGGTCACTTGATTTTTATAAATAATAATTGTGGATTCTTATTCTTGTATCTGAAAAAGCTTAATGGAAACATGTGATATTAAAGTATTACTATTTTTCTACAATTTTTTTCTTACAATTTTCAGGAAAAAATTAGATAAAACATGGTGGAGAAATTATAAATTAATTTTCTCTTTTTTCCATCATTTTCAACAAATCATTTAATGCTAACACAGAAAATTGATTTTTTTATTTTACTTTCCTGCACATTAAACGCCTTGAAGAAACAATTAATAATCAGAGTCTTTATCTCTGTTACAGTGTTTAGAGAGTTGGTGGTGTCTTTTAACCTTTTCCTAATTAATAATTAATAAATAATTGATGTGATTACTTGTTTACTTTCTTTCACACAGAAAGTATGGCCGCAGCTAATTATTTAACCAGAGAATTAAAATGGTAGGTATACATTGATCTCACTCTCCGGTAACTTTACCTAGCTATTCAATGAGATATGATTGGGTTGGATCTAAGATGTTATTTAACTTCCTTGCTTTTATCTGTTTGATATGCATCTATTGACGCAATTTGATCGGACAAAAGTAGGAATAAGAAAACATGTGATTATCTTATCAAATAAAATTATATATAACCACTATTTTATATATATATATATATATATTTTTAAAACTTGGTAGTGACTACCAAGGCCTATTTTATATTGTTATTTTGTAAGATAATGACACGTGTAAATTTATATGAAGTGATTTTTTAATCATTAGTGATAAAATATTTGGCACCATATTCAAATTGGTTCGTGCGATATATCATACAGTACCGCTTTTTAGTATGCATTTTATATTGCTGTAATGCTATATATAGCTTCTTTTCTATAAATTATTTGATATCGTCATATAAATGTTTTATTTCTTAACTCTCTAATAATTCAAAATATATAACTATAAAATGATTCAACGAATGAACCAAGCAACACGGAGCTTCGTATCCAACATACAATTGATTAAATTCTTATGCATTGTCAATAAACGCAAAATTCTAAGTTTTAAAATATTCTGATTCCATAGTATATATGATTCTCTTTCTTTTAGAACTCAAATCATCAAATCAAAAAAATGTGCAGCATTTATATTTTACTATTTCTCAATAAACTTATGCGAAGACATGTAAACACATCGATCAATCGTGAAGTGGATTGGTTTCAACATTTTAAATTTGTTATTTGAAGTCATTCTCTTATGTTTTGAAATTAACACCAGAAAAAAATTGGTAAGATTATGAACAGTACCCTAGTTCTACTCTTCATGAAATTTTATTTGGGTCTACAGCGAAAGTTAGTGCATTTTTTTCAAAATTATTTGATAAAAAAAAAAAAACAACTTTCGTTAGGGGTGGAGATAAACTTCTCGTAACTCATGTGAGATCGATTCAAAAATTCAAATTTCATTTGGATTGCTGGAGGCCTTTAACTTTGCTATTATGCGGCAGTCATTTCTGTACCCTGTAATTTTGTTATTAGGAATAAAGTCAGCTGTTAATTGACATATACTTTTTTTATATTTTACCGCAATTATTTATTTCAACCTAGAGTTCCTGCTTTGGAGTTCTGAACCAAATCTGTGTATCTCTATATATGTAATATGTATATGTCGGTGTTCACCAACCCGTTTCTTAATACAGAATGAGCATACGACGCAGAAAAACAGAGAGATCAGAGAGGCAGATACCACAAGGTTTAAATAAGAAAAGAGAGGTGCGGGGAGGGGGGGGGGTGTGTGGGGGCCACTGTCAAGGTTTCAAAGAGAAAACACATCACAGTATTGATTTGAAATGGAACTATTAATTATAATGTTTAAAATTTTGAAACTGTTTATTTAGTAACAAAAAAATAAAATCTAAGAAGCGGATCCGGTTGTAGAGCGAGATGGCGATTAAAGTATTACAGTGATCAACATTTCGATTGGAGTGTGATAGTGAGTAGATCCGGTTTCCGTCGGAGCGCGATGGTGGTCGAAGAAACGAATCCGGTCGTGGAGCGAGATGAGAATTAAAATACTATATTAGTTTAGAAGATTTTATGAGAATAAAAGATTAGATTTAGAAATTACGGTCATTTGACCTATTGTAAATACGTTTTTTATCAATGAAATTATTAGTTAGCATTTAAAGCCACTAACTATAAAAAAAACTATGTTATCAAATTTGATTCAATATCAAGTCGAAACCGTTCAATGTACATCACGCCGATAAAATTAATATAAATCTTGATGTAGTTCGGACAACTGCAACGGAACATTGGTCAAATTATGTCGATAAAATGTTAAAAGAAATGGACCAATAAGGGTCTTCTTCTGGATGAAATTATGTGGTCGGCAGTTGGGTTAGGCACATTCACATATTACATCAATTTTGATTTATGACCGACCCGTTTCTTAATACAAATTAACCATACGTCACAGAAAAACAGAGAGACAGAATTCCCCTCCCATGTTCTTTTTTTCTTAAAAGTTGAGAGCGCTTTTACGAAAAGAGAGAGAAAGCGCGTTTAAAAAAAATAAAGTGAGACTCAGAGAAAGCATTTTCAATAAAGAAAAATAAAAATAAAAGTAAAGTGAGAGCTTTTTGAAAAAGAGAGGTTGAAATCTTTTATTCTCACCAGGTTGAAATCTTCGCTCACAGGGAAAGAGATGCTTCTCGTTTTTTTCTTGTTGAAGTTTCACTTGGGAAGAAACAACAACTAATTAAAAGCAAAGAGAGAGCCTCAGCCTCCGACTCGGTTTTTTCAAAAGCAAAGAGAGAGAGAAAGGGGGCAGCCGTTGCCAAGCTTTTAGAGAGATCGAGTGATGCGCGAGATCCATATGGTCAGCTCACTCTATTTTTTGTTGTCAAAATTATCTATCTCATATATGACCAGGTTTGTTTTAACTAAGTATGTGAAATCTTGGCTTACAGGTTTGTTAAGAACAGCCAAGAAGATCTCTCTCTGCAATCAACTCTGTTGCCGTCATCTAGATCCATGCCCTTTTGCATCTCATAGACCAACGAATCAGATAACATTCACAGTACAAATCCAAAGTGGTATGTCCGGAAATCTTTTTTTTTTTTTTCTAGTTTATACTGATAATTGGACGTCAAGACTATGAGAAGCATAGAAGGAAAAATCGGTATCGGGATCGGGATCGGCACCGAGCAATCCCGATCCGGATCGGAAAAATCGGTCGGGATCGGACAAATTGGATCGGAAAATCGGACTTTTTTGGTAGAAGCTTGTTTTACACTAAAAAAATAGAAAAAAATTAATAAAAAAATTTAGAAAAATTATTACAATCAAAAAAATTATTACAATCAAAAAAATTTAGAAAAATTGAAGCTCCTTTGTTTTTACCGTAGTTGCAGTGGGTGAAATCGGTGAATGATTGATCTCCTTTCAATTATTAGTCCGTGACTTGCCTTATGGAGGTACAAAACTACAAACTAACGATATATAAAAACGGAATATAGTTTTAAACAAAAAAGAAGCTGTGGTGTGGTGGAGTTGCCTTCGGTCCCCACAGTGGAGTGCGCGAGTTCGAATCCCAGCACCGAAAATTTTTTTTTGAGTTGGTTTAATACTTTAATTCGTGTTTCGGCCGTTTCGGTTGAATCGGTCTATTTCAGTCCGAAACGGCCGAAATTTGGCTGAAATGAAGCGGGAACGGCCGAAATTGCACCGGAATGGGGCCGGAACGGCCGAAATTTAACGAAATCTCCTGAAACCGCGTAAATCGGCCTGAAATCGGATCGGTAACGTCCGATCCCGCTCCGGAACGGCCGATTCCGCTCCGGAACGGCCGATTTTGCCTTCTATGATGAGAAGCTGGTAAAAAGCGATAAAAATGGCGATTCTGGCGATTTTGGCGCGATAAAAATCAACAACAGAAAACGAATAAAAAAAACTGAGAAAAATCATCAAAAAAAGAATGTCGAAATACAAAGCCCATCAGATTGAGGCCGCGCGAGCTTCTTTCCTCTCGCTAATGGCGATTGGCCCACAGGGCCGCGTAAATCCGAAACGCTCATATCGCCAAGCCTTATTACTGTAACATCCTAGTTTTCAAACACTTGGAGAATTATCTAACTTTAAGTAAAGTGTGATTAAAATAGCAATATGAAATTCCAAGTATATCTATAAGACTCTGTGGTCTGAAAATTTGGAAATAGTATTGTAAAATTTTTAACAAATATAGATTTATAAATTATTAAGTGGTTATGATAGAAATTCTCAAAATGTCGTGACTTATTCAAACATTCATTAACTTACGGTAAATTGATATGAATTATTTGAAAATTCATTTGTTTGTAACATTATGTTAATTCTTGTATTCTAAAAGTCAAATCCATTTATAAAACTTCCAGGGGCTAAGTGCAAAATCACTATTCATTTAATAAAAAAAAAATAAGGGACACTTGGCAGCCATGCATCTCATTCCTATTATCAAATTCTAAAAAGTTTAAAACTCACCTAGTTAACTTCTAAGTTTCTCTACACGTGTCATTGTGCCTCCAAATTTTATTCCTTTTCTTTTCTTTCCCTCTCCCGTTAAGTTCAGACCACCGTTCAAACCAGTGTTGTAAATAACGGTATTCGGTCGTCGGACGGATAGGGTACCGATAAGTGATTAATCGGTATGCGGCCGACTAATCGGAATTATGCGGACAATTTAACGTTTTTATTAAATTTATGTATATATATCATAATTTATTAAAAATAATTTATTTAACTCATTAAACTTATCAAATAAACTTAATTTAACTTAGTTTTATTATTCTAACATGACACTACGCTTATTTATTCTTAACACATAAGCATTTTACATGTTAAGTAACACATATATTTAATGAAAAAATAAAATTGAGAATTAAGCATTTTCAAATACTAATAACATATTATTTGAAAGAAATTAAACATTCCAACATAAAATCATTAAAATTAGTTTATGATAACAACTTAATTACATAATGAACACGTCGTACTAATCGAAAAAATTACATCAGTAAGTAAGAAAAATATATGGTATATAAATAATAGAAGAATTAATCAATTTCAAAGTAAGTAAGAAGAAAAAATATATATAAAAAATATTGAATGTATATCCAAGCATAAATAAAACTACAATATAAGATTTATAAACCTTATTATCACACACTATCACAGAAAAAAAAATGTGAAAATAAATATTTACTGGAATAAACGAGAATAAACGGGAATAAAACGGGAATAAACGGGAATAAACGGGAATAAACGGGAAAAAACGGGAATAAACGGGAAAAAAAAAAAAAACCACGGCCGATTAATCGGAAAAAAAACGGCCGATTAATCGGAAAAACAGCCGATTAATCGTTTTCATCCGCTAACATGCCTCCGTTAAGAGTGTTCGTGACGGTTAGGCCGCCGTTTCCGATTAATCGGCCGTTTAATCGGCCGACTAGACCGTTTTTTACAACACTGGTTCAAACTATCAGAGATGGGGGAGAAACCAAGAAAGGAAAATAATAGAGAAAATGGCGGAGAGAAGAGAAAGGAGGCGAGAAAGAAGTGGCATCAGTATCTCAACGTGGCCCGGAAATGAGGAAGACCGAGAAGAGGCTAGTTGTTGGTTGATTGATTGATTGATGGCGTTCTTGGGGCAGCCTCAAACGACTCGATAGGCTTGATTCGGAACAGAGAGCGACTTCTAGCCCGATCGTGCCCAACGTTAACAGGTGCGGATTTCAAGTTATTCCTAGCCCCTTCTAACTTGTTTAATTGTTGTTGTAAGCTCGTGGGTTTCTTTGCTTGCTTTTGATCGCATGTTGATTTCTTGATGATTGTGATTTAATTGAGCGATTATTGTACCATCACTGGTACGGGTCTGGTGTATTGCTGCACACCAGCTGTTCGGTGAAATGTCTAAGAGAAGTAAATTAGTGGTACGGGTCTGGTGTGTTGCTGCACATCAGCTGTTCGGTGAAATGCCTAAGAGAAGTAAATTGTTGGTAATCTTAAGGTTAATATATGGTAGTGATTTGGTTTGCTTGATTGTTATTGCCTTGATGATTGCTTGTTGATTTCTAGTTTGTTTGTCATACTATAGATAGTTGTTATAGTTTTTCAATTGTATGATATGAAGGTATGAAATGCCTTAGGAAGCATGATCATACTTCTCTAAAATTGATGCATGACAGGATATCAAATAATCTGGTTGAAACATAAGTTTGATTTAAGTGAATGATGGCACAATAATGAGGCATAGTCTCATGAAGCATAGTATATAGTCATATGTGAAATTGATTAATTATTAAAATGGATACTTGACCGGTCATGTAGGCACTGTCTTTTCATGTCCTGATTGCACGAGATTATTTGTTTGATTAGTGTAACTTGGCTGTTGCTCGGTTGCCAATTGCTTGTAGTTAAAGTCTTGAAGTTGGTATTCTTCGAGTTGCATGACATACGCTTGCATCATGAACTGAACCATATTTCTGTTTGCATGAAATTAACTTGTATGCATGGTACAAGGCATTAGTTTGGAGTTGTTGCTTGCTTGTTTGTTTAGTTGCTAATGGGTTGTATTGTTGATGCTTGCTTGGTTGCTTGATTATTAGTTGTAATTTAAGTTCTTGAATGTTCTTTTGAAATGCATAGCCTGAATGCATGAGTTGTCATAATGAACATGCACATATATTCTAGAATTGAATTGTGACAAACTTGAAGAGTTTAGTGGCAAAATAAGATTGTAGTATATGCTAGTGTTATATTTTAGAATAAAGCATCAAGATGCATGATCATATATTTTTATGGCAAAATATCTGAAAATGAAGTACGATGTTTAGAATTTGGTTTTGAATATGACATGATTTGCATCAAGTGTTTGAGTTGCATGGCATATGCATAGATGACATAAGACATGAGTTGAACCATAATTTTGCAATATATATACTTGCATGCATGATACTTAGTTTTGTATGAACCATGTACCGGTTATACATGAACCTTGAATAGAAATGAGAATATATAGAACACATTGATTTGCTTGTAGATGGAATGTCTTGTATGTACTTCGATGGGAATTGAAGAATGAAATCCGAGAGCTGTGTAGGCTCCATATTCGGGTAGCGCATGGCAAGAGCTGTGTAGGCGCCATATTCGGGTAGCGCATGGCAAGAGCTGTGTAGGCGCCATATTCGGGTAGCGCATGGCAAGAGCTGTGTAGGCGCCATATTCGGGTAGCGCATAGCGTCAGCTGTGTAGGCGCCATATTCGGGTAGCGCATGGCAAGAGCTGTGTAGGCGCCATATTCGGGTAGCGCATAGCGTCAGCTGTGTAGGCGCCATATTCGGGTAGCGCATGGCAAGAGCTGTGTAGGCGCCATATTCGGGTAGCGCATAGCTAGAGCTGTGTAGGCGCCATATTCGGGTAGTGCATAGCGAGAGCTGTGTAGGCGCCATATTCGGGTAGCGCATAGCTAGAGCTGTGTAGGCGCCATATTCGGGTAGCGCATGGCGAGAGCTGTGTAGGCGCCATATTCGGGTAGCGCATAGCTAGAGCTGTGTAGGCGCCATATTCGGGTAGCGCATAGCGTGAGCTGTGTAGGCGCCATATTCGGGTAGCGCATAGCTAGAGCTGTGTAGGCGCCATATTCGGGTAGCGCATGACCAGATTTATGCTTGGTGCAAGAACTTGTAATGCATGATAAACAAAGGAAAATATTTGCATATTGATATACTTGAACAATTGTGCATATTTGAGAATTGCTAAGTTTGGAACAAAGCATGGTTAAACAATAGGGTTGCATAAGTAAATGGGATTGAACATTGAAGTCTAGTGCACATGAGCATTGCATTTTATAATATTTGGTTATGCTTGATTGTTATAGCTATTAATTGTTTCTCTAGCTTGCTGGTTTTCTTTTATGGTATTTGAGCATTTCTTAAAGCGAATGTTGAATTTGTTTAGTTTTTCCTCTTGACTTGATTGCGGTGTTACTTTTTATAATTGTGTTAAATAGCTAATTGATCCGGGAGCTTTTAGATTGCATAACTGAATTCTTTCATAAATTTCTTATTTGCATCACATGCGAGTATATAGAAGACATGAGTTGAACAATGCTGGTAGTTGATATGCATGGCATGTATATATATATATATATATATATTTTCTAAACTGGTGCATGACATAATAGGAAGCAAATTGACCGAAATAGGAGTTCGATGTAGATGAATCATTTGCGTGATATGAATGCACAGCTTTTTTTCATGAACATATGACATGGATGCATTAGGGTGCACATGAGGCATGAACATAATATCTGAAATTAAAGTATGGTTGATTTTAAAGCATTTGATTAAAAAGAATGAGATATAGTTGAGTTATGCATTGTAAATTTTATGTTTGATTGTCATAGTCATATAGATTGATTATATAAAGTTCTGGGTTGTTGATTTTTGTTATCATACATGAGTATTCCATAAAGTAAAGTTCTAATATTTTCGTTGATTGATTATAGTTGAAGCTAGTTTATTGGAATCTTATATTATTATTATGGTCTATATTTTTGGTGTTCGGTGCTGTTTTGGTTCCAGTTGGTTGGATCTGGGGATAACTCGACTGGAACTGAATACCGCACTGGGAGATTTTCAATCTCTCATCTTTCCACTTTGTGGGTTCCAGGTACAAAACGCAAGATAAGGAAATACGATTTCGAACATGAAGACTGCGGGACTTGCAACGAAGAAAAGTAAGTTATGTCATTGGTAATGTATATGTAACTGTGATTATGTAAAATGATAGAAATCGCCTTGCGCTGATGAGTGCGGCAGGTTGTCGGCCCCGTTGTCGGGGTGTGACAATTACAAACGCCACGCTGGCCTCCAATAAGCGAAGGTCACCTGAAGGAGACGAGATCTTCACTCGTTTTTACACGTATTGAAGATATTAGACGCCGATCTACGCCAACTCATCCAATCTGTTTGAGGTGTGGTGATCGGGGACATAAAGCTCTCCAATGTCGAAATGCTTTAATTTGTTTCAAATGCAACCAGACGGGGCATAAAAGCACGTCTTGTCAATCCCTTCTATCAGTTCGCTCTCTTTCTCACACCTCTTCATAGTCTGCCTCTTCGTCTCCCGAGATGGCACCCTTGGGGAACCGCCGCGGTTTAGGCCGCGCTAGATATCAACCTTTCGGGGACCGACCTCCGATCAGGACAACTACGAATGCCCTACCGCCACAGGGCTTCCCTCCACCAGCCCCATCGCAACCAATGCCGGATCGACTACTCCATGCCCCTCATCCACCCTATGCTCGCCCCCCCCCGCCACTGCCTGCTCAGATTCCACCCGATCGACCTATCCCTTTGAGTCATCCAACTCCTCCTCCCGCTACGGTTATCCCTGCCGCACCTCCCTCGAGTGCTGAAACGCTTCCGCGACAGGTGCACCCCCCGATTTTGATGTTCAATACAACTCCAGAGTCTGAAGCAATTCAGCGTGAGTTCAATCTTAGCTTCCTTTTTGACGATATCGCTGCCTGGGGGCCTGCGAAAGTCGAAAAAATTCTCCGACACTCTTTTCCCCCTTTCGAATGGCGAGTTGCCGTCTTTGATGAATTTGTGTATGTCATTCAGTGCCCCTCTGAAGACTGGTTAGTAGCAGCAACCAGGAAGAAATGGCTGAAACTAGAAGATGTTCAATTCCCGATAGTGAAATGGAATGATAGTTTCAACCCGGGGCGCAAACTGACCTCCGTCTGGGTTCGAGTACATGCTTTACCCTATGGCCTCTGGTACTGGGAGGAGTTCAGCCGCCTCTTTGCCCCTTTTGGCGCTGTAGTTCTTGAACTAGATCCTGGCACGCGGTTCAGGTATGACTACCGTTTTGCTCGAGTTCGTCTAGGAATAGGTGATGTTTCTGCCTTGCCATCTCAACATAACCTCACACATAGAGCACCGAACGGGTTTGTCTCATCCCATGACATCGACTTTGAGATCGAAACCCCTCAAACAGAGCATGTTAATGCCTGGCGGGGTCGTCCTAATGGTAGACCTTACCCAAATGGCACCCTCTTTGGTGTGAAACCGCCTTCCCCAGATCCACAAACTACCATCCAACCCCCTCCTGAACCCATTTCTCAAATGGAAGAAGACACCAGTTCACACTCCCCTCCTCCACAGGCTCCTTTCTCTCAATCCACCCCTCCTGCACAAAGGGGGCTCTATTTTCCTTCTCCACATCACACTCCCAGCCATACTCCCAGCCTCATCTCACCCGTGGTTGATCGACGACGGGGAGGCCCCCATATTTCAGAATCCCCAGCCATGACTAAACCTGTCCTAGGTCACTCTCCTCAAGATGGCAAAGGCAAAAAGCCTCTGTCCTCTAGCTGCAAACCTAATTCACAGCAATGTCCTCCCTCTGATGAAGATTCTGATGAAGACTCCTTCCAAAAGGCTTTGGATGCCATTCACCATATGGAGAGAGGAGGGGTTGGCACTTCTCAACCACAGAGACCCCATGGTCCATCTACATCTCCAAAACCCCCTCACATTCCAGGCAATACTTCTTCTCACTCAGCTCCAGTCCATGCTGAACCCCACTCTGTCACAGAGGACATTTTCTTGCAATTTGCTCTCCATGACATGTACCATTTTCATGCACAACCTTCAATACCCAAACCTACCTCTTCTGTTTCTGGTGACATACCTGCCACACCCCCCTCTCTTGTTCCAGATATACCCACCACTGGCACCTCAGATACTGAAAATTCCATACATTTGCCTGTTCCCCCCTTCCCAATGCCACCAATGAAGATAGTGATGAGGAGTTCATAGCTGAGTTGATGGACAGAATGATAGATGCTGAACCTCTCTCTAACAGGGCCAAGAAGTTACAAGCTCTGAAAACTAAAACCAATCCCACTAAATTTAAGAGTCCTGCTGCTGGTAAACAAGTCAGATTCACCACTCCAAAACCACCTTCCAGAAGAAAGCCTAGCAAGAGCAAAAGCCCCAAACACAAATCTCCTTCTGTTTCCCAGAAACATACACACTGGAAACACCACCCTAGATCACCTACAAAAAAAATCTGCTCTTCTTCTCAATACACCCCTATCATTGACCTCTCTGACTCCTCAACAGAATATACCCACACACCTGACCCTCATGAGTGGAGATATAACAAGGCAGTACCTAGGAGAAGCTTCAGAGTTCAAATGAGGCCTTCTCATACTCCTGTGGTGCAAAGAGCCCAAAAAAGGAAAGCATCTGGGAATTCTAAATCTACAGGTATCCCTTTGCTCCAAAACTTTCCCTATACTAGATTTACAGTGGAGCAAATTGAACAATTATTTTTAGTTTATAATATTACATTAGGGACAAATAACTCAACTAGAAAACAACTCATTGAAGCAATTCAACAACTTAGTAGAGCTCAATTTGAGCAAGTGCTACAGTCAGTAGAATTCCAACCCAACAATATTCAACAACAGACTAGTATTAACATGTCTCACATCATACATAGTCAGGAATTAGAGATAGACAGAGCTGGTACCAGTATCCCATGATAGTACTCAATTGGAATATTAGAGGGATGAATTCTCCCAGGAAAAGACAGGCTTTGACTGATTATATTCATAAATATCAACCTGACATGGTAGCTATTCAGGAAACTAAAAAAGAAACCTTTAGCAATAGAATATTGAGAACACTCTCTAATAAAATTGATATTTGGATCTATGCCCCATCCATGGGCAGATCAGGAGGCATCCTTTTTGGGGGTGATAGCAATTCCATAGAAATTATTTCTCATAGTATATATCAATTTAGTTTAGATGTCCATTTAATCAATAAATCTGATCAAACTGAGTGGCAATACACTATTGTCTATGGACCTACTGTTAGAAATAAAAAAACTGATTTTTGGACTGAATTAGATAATATTAGGAGCCCCTATACCAAACCATGGCTTCTTAGTGGAGACTTCAATGCAATTAGACATCCTCATGAAAAATCAGGGCCCAACTTTGATGTACATATCAGTCAACAATTTAATCAATTTATTAATAGGCATAATCTACTGGAGCATAAACTCCATACTAGGAAGTATACCTGGTTTAATGGGACCCAGTTCGCATTATTGGATAGATATTTTACCACACTTGATTGGGACCAACTATATCCACTTAGTACAATTACAGACCTAGCTAAAAATGGCTCAGATCACTGTCCTCTTTTGCTACAACTCACTAGGACTACCCCCTCTCAGACTAGTCAGTTTAGGATAGATCCTTTATGGACTGAACAGGCAGAATTCTGTAGGCTTATCACAAAATGGTGGCCTGACCACCCCTTAGCATTGCAAGATGTTGCTCTTAGTTGGCAACAAAAATTAACCATGCTTAGGAGAAAAATTAGAGGTTGGGCTAAAAATCACTATGGCCAAAAGAAAAAAGACAAACTCCTCATTTTAGAACAACTAAATCAGTTAGATATTCTTAAGGAACTTAGACAGCTTACCTCTACAGAGCTTAAGGAATGGCATACACTCAAATGTAAATTAGAAGATCTCTACTTAGAGGAAGAATTATATTGAAAACATAGATCCAAACAAACCGGGCTTGATGAAGGAGATCATAACTCTCAATTTTTCCATGTTATCACTAATCATAAAAAGAAGAAAAATAGAATACATAGTTTAGTGATTAATGATATTCCATCCTCCTCCCCTACTGCAATCAAACATCATGCTATTGCATACTATAAGGATATCTTAGGTACTCAAGGAGTGAAGTATGCTTCCCTTACCAATAACTTTTGGGACCCTTCTGACAAAGTCACCACACAGGAAAATGAATTATTAGGAAAACCTTTTACTTTGGAGGAAATCAAATTAGCTTTGTTTGCCTGTGCAGCTCATGGAGCTCCTGGCCCTGATGGCTTTTCTTTTCATTTTTATCAATCTTTCTGGGATACAGTTAAACATGACCTCTTCACATTATGTACTTCATTTTACCATAACTCATTACACCTAGAGAAACTCAATAAATCTATTATTTGCCTGATCCCTAAGGAACCCCATGCCACCACTATGAATAAATTCAGACCTATTAGCTTGGTTAATTGTAGCTTTAAACTTATCTCAAAAATGTTAACTCATAGACTAGGATTGATTATGAATAGAATCATTGATGAGAGTCAGGCAGCCTTCCTGCCAGGTAGGTATATACTAGATAATGTTGTAGTCAGTCAAGAGATTATTCACTTTACTAATGTAACTAAACAAAATGGAGTAGTCATCAAAGTTGACTTTGAAAAAGCCTATGATAAAATTCATTGGGAATACATTTTAGAGGTGTTAACCAGTAGAGGGTTTGGATCCAAATGGACTTCTTGGATACATAAATGGTTAACTAGTTCACAATCTTGTCTTACTATTAATGGAGAATTAACTCCTTACTTTTACTGTAAAAGAGGAGTGAGACAAGGGGATCCCCTCTCACCTTTCCTCTTCATCCTAGCAGCAGACACACTTAGTAAAATTTTTCTCAAAGGTAAAACACATCATGTTCTAAAAGGGTTAGGTCCTGCATGTTTCAGACATCAAGCTGTCACTAACTGTCATTATGCAGATGATGCCATCTTATTTTTAGAAGCTTCCCCTGAAATAGTAGAATCTGCATGGTGGGCCATGCAGGCCTTTGAAGCAGTATCAGGCATCAAACTAAATCTAGCTAAAACCGAAATGTATGGACTTAATAATGCTCCTCTAGATTTCTTAGCTCAGATATTCAAATGCAAATCAGCAGTCTTCCCTATTAGATATCTAGGACTCCCCCTACATAACACCAAGCTTTCAGTGCTTGATTGGCAATTCCTCATTTCTAAACTTGAAAAAAGATTACAAAACTGAAAGGGACAATTACTATCAATAGGAGGGAGACATACCCTCTTAAATTCTGTTCTATCTACCATCCCTATCTATGCAATGTCCTTATATAAAATTCCTATTTCTGTTATAAAAGACATTGATAAAATTATATGTCGATTTTTGTGGCAAGGTACTAGTAGGACTAAGAAGAAATATTCTTTAGTTAATTGGAGGAAGGTTTGTTTAGCTAAAAATTATGGAGGGTTAGGAATACTCAATCTTAGGGATATGAATATCTCTCTCCTTGTTAAATGGTGGTGGAAATTGAAGAACCCTAATTATTCTAGTAATTGGAAAACTATCATCAATCATCTTTATTACAGCAATATGCACTTCCCTTTGTCACCTTTTTGGAAATCCATTACGAAGTTAGAATCTTTGGGCAGCTGTAGTATCCAATATTCACCAGGTAGCCATTCTAGAGTAAGATTCTGGGAGGATATTTGGTATGAGAACTGTGCTTTATCATCTAGATTCCCCCAATTATATGAAAATTGTATCAACAAATCTATTCTCTTCTCCTCAGTTATACAATCACAAGGACAAGAGGTTATTTTTAGAGAAGTGCTGACAGGTGTTTCTTTACAGGAATGGACTCAATTATTGACTATCCTTAGTCATATGTCTTTCACACACTATGAGGACAAACTTTCATGGAGATGGGAAAACTCAGGAAGTTTTAGTGTTAAATCTTTGTACCAACTAGTCAACTACAAAGGCATACTAGTAACTGACCCTTTAATGTGGTGGTCTTTGCCTTTACCACCCAAAATAAAAATATTCATGTGGTTAACCTTTCATAATCGCATTTTATCTAAGGTTAACCTGAGGAAAAAAGGTTGGGAAGGTGATATATCATGTGTATTCTGCTCACAACCGGAAACTGTTGGCCACTTGTTTTTAACTTGCCCATTCATAACTCAAATTTGGTGTTGGCTGGGCAAAAAGGAATTACCATATAGTCAGTGGACCAATATGAAAAAAGTCTTCACATATATCCAAACCCTTTCACCTTTAGAAAAAACTGCTTTCCTTATTATATTTAGTGCCACGTGCTGGACAGTGTGGAAACATAGTAACGAAGTTTGTTTTCAACATATGCAAACAAAAACAGCTAGGAATGTCATCTATCTAATCATCTCTCTGGTATTGTATTGGACCAAGAAGTAAGCACACCAAGCCCAAAGTGAGACAGGAAACCATCAAATGGATCCCAGATGCCGAAGTCATGGATGCTATCCCACTCCGAGTGATTTGGCCAGGAGAAGAAGAGAGTGAATCAGTTCCTCAGGAGACATCCGACATTGATTAGCTTACTAGGATGTTTTAAACGATATATTTTGTTCTTTTGTGGTGATGATTGCCTATGTTTTGGTTGACTTAATTCATAGTTAGACGTTTAAATTGGATATGACTCAGGGGGGGACATAGTTCCTGGTAGCAGAAAAGAGGATGTATATCCTCTTTTAACAATGGCTATCGCCTTTTTGTACTTAAAACATTAGTTTCTAATGAAACTGGGCTGTTCCAGCCTTTTTACCAAAAAAAAAGTTTATACTGATAATTTGATTCCGGGATATGATTATAGTAAAGAAACATAGATCTAGTGATCAAGAAAGATATGGTGCTTTCCAATATTCTCTACAAACAAATTACTGTCTAGATGATAATAAAAGTGTATTTTGCTATATTAATTATTAAATCAAATGTGATTTGCTCACTATAAGTAGCTAGTATATATTTTGATTCATATCACTTATGGAACAGGTTGAAATTCCATTATCATTTCAAACATCGTGCAAAATAAGATTTCTGATAGTATGTTGAATAAAGGAAAAGAAAAGGTTCAGAGACCGTCAAAGAAAAGGTCTAAAGTCTGGGATGGTTTTACTAGGTAGAACTGCCTAATGGTAATAAAAAGGCAAAATGTAACAATTGTGGAAACCTCCTAAGTTGCAATAGCAAGAAACACGGAACGTCTCAACTTCGGCGACATCTCAAAAGTTGCAATTCTACTGAGGCCCCAAACAAGGATGCAAGAACTGCTCTACCATCTTACACTTCTGGAAACAGAGAGAACCAATTGGGATATGTCCAACAAACAAACACAGAACCTTCTGGAAATAGAGAGAACCAATTGGGATATCTCCAACAAACAGACACTACTAGCATTTTCGTTTGTAGCATGGGTAGCACTAGTTTGTTCCATGGGTGTTAAGGGCCCATGGAAAAGAATTGACATTTCTGATTTCGTATACCTTTTTCATGGGGTGGCTCATGCAAAACATTACCCATGTAACTGCTTGCTGCTTATCCATGCAACTGTCTCCCATGTACCCATGTAAAAAATTTTAGGAGAGCCCGCCTCTGCCAATCCACTCAGATAGTATATTTTATTAAAGGTACATGCAAATAGTTGACCCTATGCCCATGGAAATAGATATAAAGTTGTGAGACATATTAGTAGCATGGGCTTGCGCATGCAATTGTTTTGTGGATCCTCTTTTATATTATTTAATGCTAGAGGTCCATGCTAAAACCCGGCCACCATACCCATGCTAATAGTCTGGAGAGTTCAGATCGACTATTAGCATGGGCTGCACATGCAATTGTTTTTGTTGACCCTTTTTATATTATTTTATGCCAGAGGTCCATGTTAAAACCCAACCACCATGCCCATGCTAATAGTCTGGAGAGTTGAGATGGACTATTAGCATGAGTTGCGCATGCAATTATTTTGTTAACCCTTTTTATAATATTTTATGCTAAAGGTCCATGTTAAAACTCGGCCCACATGCCCATGGTAATAATCTAGATTGTTGAGAATTAGTAGTTGTATATCACAGCAATAAGAATTACATCAGTATATTAAAAATGGTTATTTTGCATTCGAGATTTTCCAATCTTATTTCAAAATGGTTATCTTATGTATATCAAATACCGCATTATTTTGCATTCAAGATTTCTGAAGTAATTGGTATACCTAAGTTAGTTGTTCTACTTTCCAATCTTATACAATGCTTCTCATAATGTGCTTATAATATATATTGCCGGGTAAAAATCCCAAATAAGTGGTGTTATAAAGCAACAATAATTCACATGCAACACCTATGCATAAAAAATTTGCCCAACAACATATTTTCTAACTATCAGCAGAATTATATTCTCAATTATAAAAGAGCTGAGCACTAAAAAATTAAAGAGCAAAATAATCATCCAATATATATCAACATATATACTACTCCAAACATGAGAAAGCAACAATTATATACTCAATTATAAAATATCTGAGCACTAATAAATTAAACAACAAAATAATCATCTAATATATATCAAACATATATACTACTCCATACATGAGAAAGCTTCTTGTAAAGGTTATTACATTATGCTTGAACCCTAAATCGGCATAAAAAAATATATATATATATATATATATCAATGAACCCTAAATCAGCAGAAAACATGAGAAAGCTTCTTGTAAAGGTTATCAAACATATATACTACATTATACAATTTCTCAATCATCAGAAAATCAATGAACCCTAAATAGGCATAAGTGACTCTTCAGAGAAGGAAAAATAGAGATTGAGACCCACCTAGTGCAGGAGAGTCACGATGTCAGAGGCAGCAGCGGCAAGGAGAATTTATTGTGCGGCTCGAGAAAGAGATGTGGGGGGGGGGGAGAGGGAAGAGCATGTTCCACTCCATGGATGACCACATTGTCATCATGAAGGTCAAGTGTAACCTCAACATACTCATCCTTGTCATTAAACCTAAGATGAAAATGAATAAATAGTTAAAAAAATTGTCCAGTGCACTGTTTGTCCTATGCATATTTTGCACATGAACTGTTTGGTAAAATACCCCAAAGAACTATTCATTTGTTAAGTTACATGGTCATGAAGCATGGCATTGCAAGTTGGAAAAACTTCATTTGGAGATCACTAAACTATACCGTAGTTACCACATCCAATTTTTTTTGTTAATAACAACAACTATTAGTTTTCAATTAAATTATCACTATTTGAGCTATGTGAAAATTGCAACAGCCCACAAAGTTAGGGTACAAGACTAGTAGAGCTAAAACACGGCTCAACTACATACCATAGTTAACACATCCAATTCATGGGTTTGAGAGTCACGAAGGGCTTAACCACATTCACACAAATCAGAACCGAGCCCGATATGAAACAAAAACAGCCATAGAAGGCATCACACAAAAATCAAGCAATAACCGAAAAGGGGATTTATCAATTACCCGAATACGCTTGAATCCGTAGAAGCCAGTCGGTACCAAGGTTGTGAATAGCACCTTCCGAACCCCACCTCTCGACCGTCTCTGAGTCCAAATTCACGAATCAGCAAGGCACCCTTTTGATTTTGTATTTCCAGCCTCGTCGTCTTCAAATTGCAGCCGCTTGCTTAGAGACACCTACCAACAAATTTGTATCGCCTGAAGACCATTCATCTCCCATCAGACGGCTATAATTTACAAATCTAAATTTAGGTAATAATGGTTAACTACAAGATCAAAAGTTCAAATAATTAAATAACTAGCACCCAAATATAACATAGCCTGCAAGTTGTTCGAGTAAATACCTCACTGAAAATTCAACTAACAAGAAATGTTCTAGTAAATGCACCATCTTAATTACAGTTTCTCAAATGTATTACGTGCCTATTCAAGTGTTGGCCTATTTGTGTTGATGAAATTTTGAAATAACATAGAAAGTCGGTAGATTGACCCAACTTATTTTAGTCCCATGCTATATGACTTGTATCTCACCACAGCTTAACCAATTTCAAATTCTCAACTCAAAGTGAAAAATCTTGTCAAGCAAATACTTAAACACATACAATACCTAATAGTACCAACTTGCTACAGTTTCTTATTTCTGAACAAATTTAACCAGAAGTTAAATATATGTAATGCCACATTAAGGCTGCAAGTTCAGTCACTGATATCCACAAAAACAAAGTTCATTTACCAACCAAACAAAGAAGAGAGACCTTGCTGTCACTTGCTTGGCAATTTGTGAATACTTGTTGGACTTGAATTAAGGGAATCCGTTGCTCTTCTGGCTACTAAAGGAAAAGAAAAGTAAAAGGAAGATTGTCAACTCTCAAAGATCAGGTAAGAAAATATGGAACTTGAAGGATATAATTTATACTTAGCCAGTAGATAACAGTGAGGTTTTCAATTAAAAGAGGCTAATTTAAACTCAGTCACTAACACTAGTTTTAAAACCATTTTTGAATTTGAAAAAGAAAACAACAACTAAAATAAAAAGAAATAAGTGAGATTTAATTTAACAGTCGCGCTACTTTCATTTTCTTTTGCGATTAGAAGCTAATTAAAGTATAAAATGTAAATAAGAACAATCCCAAATGAAATCTTTATTTCTTTCTGATTTTGGGGAGGAGCTCACAGCAGAATAGTTGCATTGTTACAAGAAAAGAAAAAGAAAATTATAACCATCCTTGATTTAGTTGATCTAATAGTATCTAAACAAATGCTCCGAGTTTACTCTTTCCCTTCAATCTGGTTTAATTGACCTAAATATTTCTGGTGTATTGGTACTGTACAGTTTTACCTATATGAATAGTAATTCACCCAATTAAGAAATTCTCATTAATGAACCAAATCTGAACTATTTACAAAGAGAACAATTTTTTTGGTCCATTAAGCAATTACCCTATTAATTTCAGTTCGATTGTCATTCTCCTTTCAAAATTGAGCTGTCGAAAGAGCCATATCAGTGGATGCAGTACCAAATACTAATCATTTTTTTTTTCATTTCTGAATGATGATGAGAAAGTTCAATTAAAGACTTTATTGAACAAGTAAAAATATAATTTTCTGAATTTTAGTTACTTGTAATTAAAATTCAGAAAACTATTAGTAATTTTAGTTATTAGTAATGAAAAGGAAGCTAACCAAATTAAATAACTGCAAATTTGAACACAAACCGCATTCGCGTCGAGACATGGTCTAAGCTCCTCCCTTCCAACAAACTGCAGCAAAGAAAGATTCAAAATAATAGTTAATGGGTAATTCATATTTACCTAAACAAAACTGAGAATATTTTGCACATCCCTGTAAAATGAGAAATATTGTTCATATTCACACAAAATAACAAAAAGGACAAAAATTTAGGAAAAAAGGTGATTTATGCTAACTATGTATTTTTCTTTAGCTGGGTACACACAATATTTGAGTTTTGTTGGGGCATACATGAATAATATATAACTTGTTTTTATGAAATTCTTATACCGACACCATATCGGCGAAATATTTCACTGTTTTCTGTCTTTTGATGCTTCATTTGGTGTTTAGCTACCCAATTGACAGCATGCTGGGAAAGGATACTGGTACACCGGTACCCAACTATCTTACCAGCTGCTAACACAACTGTACCGATTTACTAATCAGGGTCTGGTTGAAGATTAGACCCCATTAGTCTTCTTGTTCCAGCATTACAAAATTTTAATCATAATCCCCCCTCATTAATTATTTTGTCTGACAAGAGTAGGCTTGCTAAATTGCTACTAAAGTTCCAAGCAAACCTAATTGCAACTGAAGTTCCAACTTGTGAAATTATTCTTCAGTAAAAAAAACACAAATTCGCTATTGAAGTAGCATGGCGCAAAATCAGAGAAGAGGGAAGAGAAATACCAGTTTGTGATTAGCTATTGGGGCTTCGCTTGGCTGATTGAGAGAAGAGAGGAGCGTCGCGGATCGAGAGGAGAGGAGCGTCGTGGAGAACTTGAGGCGCTGCGTGGGAGGAGAAAGCGGCGCCAGACAAGAGAAATTTCTCAGCAAAAGAAAGGGATCTGAGGCTGGACGACTCCATGGTGACTCGGATCGGATTTGGGAAAGAGAGAGAGGACAGGAGGGGAGATCGATGTTTGGTATTAGCGGGTGAAGGGATTTGGGCGAGCACTGTAGAATGGGAGGGAAAGAGAAAAAAATGTTAGGATTTTGGCATAAATTAGCGGGAAGAGAAAATTGGAGGCTCGTTCAGATGAAAAAAAACCTAAGTCCAGAGAGGCTGAGAGGAGAAGAGGCTGGAAGACCTACCCACCAATTAATGTACTATGAGGTAATATAATATTTGTGTTCAGATTGGGGTCGTCTAAATGACTAAATCATAAGTATGCACGAATATTGAAGGAGTTTGTGCATCATCTAGAGTCGGATCTAAACAAAAATATTATGTTACCTCAGAGAATTGGGACTTCCTTCTCATCTCCTCTTAAATAAAGGCATCAAGACCATTCATTACCTATCGAATGGCTCAAAGCTTAATATTTACTAATTAGGTAATGTATGTACAACAAATAATATGAAAAAATTCAAAAATAAATAAAATAAAATTATTTACATCTTATATGGCCAAATAATACTTATATATGTCATTTGTGTAGACTTTCATCAATATATGCCCCTTCAAATTTAGAAAATATTTTGAACCGTTCATTTTCACACGGAAAATCAACGGTCGATTTGCAATGAAATCATTCCAAATTTGTTTTAAATTGATCAAGGGAGAATATTGAACGTAACCAATATAAAAGTTTAGAAATTTTATTACGTATGAGCTTCGATCCAACACAAAGTGTTTATGGCCATACGATGCTTCGATTTTTGATGAACTAGATGGATGGGTAAATAAAAACAAAATTTGATCAAACTTGGATGCAAGACAATAGATGCAGTGCTCTTTAATTAAAACGGTTCCGATCGATCAACGGACGACATATTTCCGTGCGTCTTCATTAATTCACAAACCAAGAGTTTATCTTTCATGTTCATACGTTGAAGATGTGAGTCGTATATGCAACAAGCATGTCAAAACTCAAAATCATTTGATTAATCAATAAACGTGTTATAATATTAATTATTGCATAATTTCATTAATATAATTTCCATTATATAATGTTTTCTACATTTAAAGTCGAATTTTGATTAATTGACTAAATTTCATTAAATATTTTCACAAATACTAACACATTTTGAAGGAGCAAATTATGAATTAATTCTATAAAACTAATAATTATGAGTATGATTTGGTCATAAAAACCGTAAAAATTTGAATTTTTTTTTTCATATTATTTTTGTTGTACTTTTAATTTTATTTTAACTTTAGCATATATAATTGAAATTCATTCTCTGTGGGTGGCGCAAAAAAGAGGAGGGAAATGAAATTGAAATCCATTGATAATATGTACACTTCATCACAGATTATACGGCTCATATTCACAACTCTAATATGATTCTAAACACTTGTACAAAATTAAATATGAAAAATAAAATAAAAATTAAAAACTAGTTTTTTACGTTTTCTATTTACAAATCATAACAACCATTGACAATTTTATAGAATTTCATTATTTGTAGTCTCTTCAAATTGAGCCAAAAATAGTGGGCCGTTGATTTCCGCATGAGCATTCAACGGTCGATGGAGAGGTCAGTGACAGCGACTGCGCAATCAGCTTTGCTTAGAGAGTTGAGAGATGGTGGAGAGGAGTATTGAGGTTTGGATTTGGTTTTGAAAGAGAGGGGGTGGGTTTGGATTTTAGAAAAAAAACACCAAGTATCCCAGAGAGCAAATATCTCTCTGTATCACATTTGGTAGAGACACCTACCAACAAATTTGTATCTCCTGAGGTAACAAAATTTCTCTATTTTACATAGGGGACATTGAATCAGTTTTGGCACGAATATTGAAGGATCCATTGCCTTTCATCTAGGGCAGATTTAGACATAAATATTAAGTTACCTTAGAGAATATGGACTCCCACCCACATCCTCTAAAATGGACACCTCCTTTGGAATCAAGACCATTCATCTCCTATCGGACGGCAATGATTTTGCAAATATACAATTTAAGGAATAATTGTACAACAAATAATATGAAAAAAATTCAAAATAAATATTTTCTACTTTTTTACATCTTACATGGCCAAATAATACTTATAAATGTCAATTGTATATAATTTCATAGTTATTTGCCTCTTAAAATTGAGCCAAAAATTTCGGACCGTTCATTTTTACGTTATCAATCAACGGTCGATCTGCAATGAAATGAGTCCAAATCAGTTTTAAAATGATCAAGAGAAAACTCTGAACAGAAACAACACAAAATTTCTCGAGTTTGATTATGTCTAAGCTTCCATCCAATGTGAAGTGTTTATAGCCATTCGATGACGCAATATTCCGTCAGGTGGATGGATAGGATAATCAGCATAAATTTTTACCAAACTTTGCTACAATTAAATAAATGTATTGATCTTTAGTTTGAACGGTTCAGATTGACTAACAGATGTAATATTTGTGTGTGTCTTCATGAACTCACACAACTAGAGATCATGTTGCATGACATGCATATAGGATATGAGTTGTTATGGCAAATTGCATGTAATAATATGCTATTTCACATATCGATATATTATACTAAGATTAGAAACACGTCCTAACATTCATTATCGCGTAATTTTCATTATTATATTTTTCAATTCTAATTTTTTAATCAATTAATGGCGAATTGGTTCATTAATTGCTTAAATTTCATTAATCACATAATTCATGTAATACATAACTTCAACGTGGTAAACTGGTAATGTATATAATTTCAATCCGCTTCAAATTATTAAAATGATAAATTACTTATTACATATAGAAATTCAATTTAAATAAATAAATAAAATTAATAAAGTTGTTACAACATTTATATTGCCGTGATTTTTATTTTTACCCAAAAAAAATATTTTAATATAAATAACCACGTTTTTAAAAAGATTTTTATTTCTACCCAAACCGCAAATAATATTTGCGGTTTGAATTAACAATTCAAACCGCAAATAATATATGCGGCTTGAATTGTTAATTCAAACCGCAGATATTATTTACGGTTTGAATTGTTAATTCAAACCACAAATATTATTTCGGCTTGAAACCCTATATCCCACATTAATCAAATTTGTGGGTCTGCTCATGTATCAAGACAACAATTTTTCAATTAATTGGTTATCTCTTACTGACATTAATTGTTTCTCTCTACAGATCATTCAATAAAGACGTACAAGTTTTTTCTGCCGCTAGATATCAATTAATTGGGTTTCTCTTGATATTGATATTAATTATTTGTCTCTCCACACTCCACAGATCATTCAATAAATACAAGTTTTTTCAACGGCAGCGACGGCCGCGCGGCAGCGACCATACTGTAAATGAAAAAGGTCACTCAAATGAAAAAGGTCACTCAACTTATTTTCAATATGTAAATGAAAAAGGTCACTCAACTTAATTTATTTATGATAAGTTTTTTTTTATCTTTCATATAATTATTTTCAATATGTAAATGAAAAAAATAATTCACAAATTTTACAGTGAATAAAATAATTACTTAGAAATATCTTCCAAATAAAAATTATTAAATTAAAGTATTTGAAAAAAACAAGTAAGAAAAGAAAATAATAATAGAATGAAAAGTAAAACAAATGAAAAATGAAAAATTCAACCTAAATGAAAAATTCCCTCTTAAATTTCACTTCACTTTACCAAAATTTTCGTTCCCCCTCATTCTCTACTGTCTCCTTTGAATTCACATCCTCTCCAATATTTCCCAAGGAAATCTTTTACAATTAGTGGATCCAGACAGTTCCTTTTATCCTGGCACTAATCTCAAAGCCCTGTAATACTGCCCCTTGTGCTAGCTCGAATCGCAAAGCGATGAGATTTAATCTCAAACCGTAAAGTGAGGCCCATCTTCTCTGATATTGGAGAGGAGTTGAATCCGTCTCCCTTTCTCTCTTCAGCGCCTCTCTATCAAAATTGACCAAAATTTGGACTTCCCTCTTAAATTTTTTTACCAAAAATTGGATTCCCTCCTCCTCAATTTCACTTCCCGCTAATTACCAAACATCTCACTCCTGTCCTCTCTCTCCCTCTCTATCCATGTTCTCTCAAACCTGTTTCTCTTCAAAATGAAATTCAGCACTGGACAGGCTTCGGAGCTAGGGTTCCAGCACCGAGGCGTAGCTCCGTCGATTGGAAGTCGTTCGTCGAGCTAGGGTTCGGAGCTAGGGTTCCAGCACCAAGTTGTAGCTCCATCGATTGGAAGTTGTCCACCGAAACCTTCTCTCTTTCTCTTTTATTCCCTCCCAAATCAGATATAGGGTTTATCCCTCTCCTCTTTTCCAAGTTCAGATTCTCAGTTTTCCCTGGTTGCTTGACCGTGCGTAGAGCTCGGGTACTGGCTGGAAGCTAGGTGGGAGGTCGTTGTAGCTTGCCTTGGTACCGACCGACTCACGCAAAGCACGATTCAAAAGCAGTAAACGGGTAAATTTTATAAGGTTAAATAAAAAAAATTTACCTTGCCTTTTTTCTCTTGTTCAGTTTACAAGTTTCAATTTGCATTTAGGTAAACTTATTTTTTCATGAAATTTGCTAGTAAGTTTTGGATGTTGAGATGAAATTGTTCGGTGACAAACTAAATTTTTCATTCTCTGTTGCGCTAGTCCGAGTATATTCTAAATTTAATAAATTCTTTCTTTGGTACAATTTTTTAATGCCCAAATTTGCAAATCATTGGCTTTGAGTATATTTTGAACGAGTACAATTCTTTGGTATGAGTATATTTTTTAATGCCCAATTTTTTAATGCCCAAATTTTTTAATGCCCAAATTTGCAATTCATGCTTAAATTCACAACAGATTAATTAATTGGCTTTGATTATATTTTGATCCAGGGTAAAAGTGAAAAATTGACTTCTGACAATGTTAGGATATAATTTTGAAAATAAAAAAGAAAAGAAAAAACAGATGGATATCTATGAGAAGTTTGTTTGATTCTTATTTATACCTGTCCATTTGTGGTGTAAGGGCTGCACTTTGTGGTTTTAGTTTAAAAAATTTATGCAAGTAACCTCAATATATCATGTTTAGGCAAAAATTATAATTAAACCCAGAAAAGAAGGTAAGATATGGTCTTGACTATTGGTAGGTGCATTTTCTGTGGTTATGCAGGAAACAGTTATTGATGCTGGTATGTACGATGATACACTTGGCAAAATTTGTGCAATCTCTGCTATGAAGGCTTTGAATATCAGTGGAAAGCTAGAGAAATTGCAAAGACCAAGTAAGGTATTAGTTCATTGTGGTTTGTAATGTTCATTTGTAATGCAAGTAGTGATTCTTTCTTATACCGCAGCCCGCGTGCAAATAGATTATAAGACAAGTTTTGTTAATTGACAAAACTAAATGTGAACTTGGTTGGATCTATACATGTCAAATGAATTGAATATCACAAATACATTTTAAAAAGGAACTTCTACCACTTTAGGCTGGTGCACGTGTGAACCTAGTATTATTTAAACAACTAGCATTGACATATGAAACTGAAATGTTGCTCTCATTTACCCGTGTGCATTTATTTAAAAAGAATGCATAGGTTGTCGTATCTCATCTAACTGGTGAGTTTACCTTTGTAAATATATATGATTTGTATTTATTAATAATGAATGTTTTCAAGGTGTTTGATAAAATGCTCAAACCAAAGTTTTTTCATATTATTTGTTGTACATGCATTATTTAATTAGTATATATCAATCTTTGAGCCGTCCGATAGGTAATGAATGGTCCTAATGGTAGGGAGTCTCTATTCTCCGAGGTAACATAATATTTATGTTTAAATCCAGCCCTAGGTAATGCATAGGGTCCTTTAATATTCGTGCGTAATGATAATCAGACGGTTTCGATTTGAACACAAATATTATTGCTCATTTTTTATGAAGAGATGTGCAATGTGTCAATCACTAGTGAAAGAGGGTGCAGTAGTATTTTTTATTGAAACTATTAAGTTGGGCAAATACTGTGAGTTTTTTTTTCTAGTCATGGCCTTGTGGGTGTATGTGATGTTTTCATTTTTAGAGAAATTAAGAAAGTTAATACTTGTATGCTTTCTATATTAGATTGGGTGACAATTATTTTTATTTTATTCTATTTGTAGGTTACCTTAGGTGTTGATTTCCTCACGGCTGATATAGTCATGATTACTAACCAGGGCATTATTTCTATGATTGCTGGTATGATGCGGATGCTTGAATGTTCACACTTCCCGGTTAGTACTAGACTATTTCTTATACTATTACGTATAAACATTCACAAAAATTAAAACCAGGAGTTGTATATTCATGAAATTCTAAAAGAGGAGTTTTGAATTTCTTCAATTTATACGCAGATTGATGATACCGATGTGTACATGTCATATCTGCCACTTGCACATATGCTTCATCAGGCGCTTAAAGGAGTTATTAAATTTTAATGGTGCATCTATTGGCTTCTGGTGAGGGGTATGTTTTTATTTTATTATTATTATTATTATTATCATTTTGTGAAAATGCGCACATCTCAAGTTTTCAGCATTATAGTGGTATCCACCATGAGACCATTGGCCTCTGATAAGCAAATTGGCATATTGAGAAAAGTTCTATGTATGTATGGCTTGAACTCTCTTGGCATAGCATGCTGCTATTTCATAATATGATTTTTACATGTTTAATAGGTGCACAATATTTAATCAGTCTCTTACTAATAATTCTAAATTTTAAGCTAAACACAAAGTAACTTAATTAGATAAGACTTTGCATTACAGGATGTGAAAGGATTTAATTGATGACACAGTTGACTTGTGAGTATTTGTCTGCTTTTTAACAGTTGACTTCAATTTAACAGCAAGAAAGTCCACAGATTGATGTTTAACAAGCTCGTCTTTTCTTCCGTAACTTTAATAAACTACCAATTTTTTCTATCAATTTTCCGAAGTTCACATAACTCTCTTTCATATTTTCTAACTTCATATATTTTTTTTCTTATTTCAGGTTTAAAAGATGTTGGGCAGTAGAGTTAACAGCTGACTTCAATACTAAGTCGGGGACAAACTGGACAGGAGGCAGCAAGTAGTGAAGCCGCAATGAACCAATGGTTTGGGACAGACACCTAGAACAATGGCGAGGCATTCTATTAAACCTTTTAGCATCAGTATGGTATTTTGAAGTTCTAACATGTGCAAAGCCTTGGGGGTATAATCTTTTGTAAACCTTTGTTTATTGTTTAACCATGTATTTTGGGTACAGGCACAAATGTATTACATTAATGTGGTTGTTATGCTTGTCTGTTTTTGGTACAATGCATGCTTGATGATAGTGTTTGTTAATGCATATTACAAGGTTTCTCCTTAAATTGCAGTGTTGTAACTAATGCTTATTTATTTAAAATACAAATGTTTTATGGGTGGGAATTGGCATCGTACCGGGGTGGTATACTATTGGTACTGGATGGTACAATTCGAAAATGGTGATTGTTTTTTTCAATTTCGGATCTATTATTTACATCGCAACATCCAACCAAATAAGCACGTACAAAACCCTGGCAATTACATAGGTGGGACCCACGTACCTGGCCATGCAATTAATCATGTGGGACCCACTTTCGCTGCCCATGTAAAAAACCAGGTGGGGCCCATGGCCTTTATCCATGCAAAAAACAAGTGGGACCCACACGAATTATCCTTGGAAATACTCACGTGGGGTCCACGCTCCTATCCTTGCAAATACTCACAAGCTAGCCTTGCAAATACCAAGATGGGACCCATACTTCTATCCTTGCAAATGCTTAAAGGATATCCTTGCAAATAACAAGATGGGTCCCACGTTTCTATCCTTGCAAATACTCCAGCCAGGCGCCAACTCAGAAAGTTTTTACATGCGTAGTTGTTCCATGCGTGAGCGCATGCAAAAGGCTGGAAAAAGGTATTTACATGCGTGTCCATGGAAATACTGAGTATTTACAACGGGGGTATAACCATGGGTAGTATTAACATGCGTAGGCGCATGCAACAAGCGTTTTTGGGGCTTGTTGCATGCGTAGGCGCATGCAACAAGCCATTTTCAGACCCATGCTACAAACGAAAATTCTGGTAGTGAGACTCAGAACCTTCTGGATCCCAAGAGAATAATTCGGGAGAGAACCAATTGGGACATGTCCAACAAATAAACACAGAACTTTCCGAATTTCAAGAGAATCATTTGGAATATGATCCGCAAAAAAACCGAGAGCTTTTTGTGAGAATGGTAATCGATAACAAAAGCATGTTGGAACATGTGGAGAATCCTTTTCTGGAAGAGTTTGCAAGGTCCCTTCAACCATTGTATAGCCATGCCACTCGGAGGGATGTTGAGAAAGACTGTCTCACCTTTTATAAAAATGAGAAAGCCCAGTTGAAAGAGAAAATCACCAAGCTAACTTCTAAAGTCAGCCTTAGTGTGGTGTGGCGCTATAATCCAAAAGACGACTGTCAACTTTTATGTGTTGCAGCACATTTTATTGATAATGATTATAGATTGGTCAAAATAATAATTGGGTTTGTGGAGTTCGATGATCCCTAAATGATTGGAGACTTGGTAAAAAAGCTTTTGCATGTACTGCAGAAAAATATTACTTTAAATTAAAGTGCAGACACATGCAGTCAAACATTGGTTGTGACGTGCATTCTGGAGTGTTTTTGTTCAATATCTTATAAAATCTACTTCGAAATTAGATCAGATTCTTGTAGTATTGAAAGAATAATGAAGGACCTGAATGAATTTCCAGAAAAAATGTGTTATTTCAATCAAATTGCAGGGGAACATAATCTTGCTCCTAAATTTGAATTTCTTCTTAATACCAGAGGAATAATTGGTTTTGATCTCAATATTTTAAATGATGCTTGTACCTACAAAAATGTTCTTTGTGCATTTGATAACAGGAATGTAGGATGGAGCAAAGTGGAGCAAGTTGTTCACCTTTTAAATCCAATAAATGATTTGGTTGTGAAGCTCTCTTCCCTTGAATTTCCCACATCAAATTTACTTTAAAATATGTTTTTGAAATTAGTGATGTCCTCCTATCAGAGGACTCTGCTGTCTTATCTGGTCATAGGCAAAATGCTATAGATTCCTTGTTACATGATTATTTGGATAGTTGTGATAAAAGAGTGCTGATTGCTTCCTTGTTAGATCCTCGATTTAAATTCAGATTATTGAAACGCTGCATTGAAAAAATTAAACCCAATGAAGAAGATTTTTGTAAATTCTTCTGTAGTTTGTACGATGAATATCAAAGTGAGAGCACAGTGATAGACAAATTTGACCGTTTATCTCAAATACCAGAGCTGAATAAGTATTTTGAAAGAAGTTTGGTGGAAGAGGGAGATGCGAATTTTGATGTGTTGGGTTGGTGGAAGGACAGTGAATCAGAATACCCGATTCTTGCTAGGATGGCACGTGATATTCTTGCTATTCCAATTTCTTCCTCACTTACTTCAGGCACAGAACCTGTGCAAGAAATTATTGATGAGATATTTTATTCTACAGTTGATACAGGGATGTCCAAGGTCTTGGTTTGCTGCAACAATTGGTTGAGATCTGGTCGTAATGCTGGTATGGCATCCATATACACACCCTTTTTTATATAGATGTTGATATGATGTTTACTCAATTTACTTGTGATTATTTATCTACAAAATTTTCAGACCCAAATTGTAGTTTCAATTAATAATTTCTTTATAGTATTGAGTACTTGTTTATTTGACACCTGCTATATAGCCTATAAAGTTTACTGCATCTAATTTTGGCTCATGCATTTTCTCCTTTCCTTCATAAATAGTTGATAAAATGAGATATCCCTCCGTAATCCAATTTTCTTTTAGATAGTTCCTTTTAGATAGTAGATAAATAGCACTCTGTTTTTTCCAGAACTTAAAATTTTGAGTTTGTTTACCCATTACAGTTTCCTGAGTTTTGTTGTTGAATTGTTCAATTTCAAGTAGTTCGGTCAAAGTTAATTTCCATATTCCAATGTTAAAAAAAATTCATTTACTACGGCTTCATATACTGAGTAATATGCCTTTACAATTCTGTTGTCCGAAAATTATTGTTTTCTATTGCACTTTTACTTTACCAGCACAAAGAGTTTCTAATTAGAATTAATAGTCCGCACAGATAATAAGTCGAAATTTTTATTTATAGCATAAAAAAAATAAACCAAATCACTTTGGTTCTGGGGAAATTCGAAAACTACTCAGGCTGCAGGGGCATTGTGCGGCCCCGAAAAAAACGGTCCGCACAATGTCGACGCGGCCCCAGTCAGGAGTTCGCACAATGCCCTTGCGGCCCCAACTTTTCCCTTTTTTTTGTCTAAAGAAAAATTCTGAGATGTCTCAACTTCTGCGAGACCGACGTGTACGTTGCCTATTTGGAGTTAGTGCAGAGGCCAGTATTGTATGTGCCTTGAGATTCGTGCACAACGTATTTTAACGGTTTTGATTTCTCAAACTTTGAGATATCTCAGAGGACGCGAATTCCAAGAATAAAGATGTTAGATTGTAATAATTGTGCGGACCCCACCAATGAAAAAAGATATTGGGTTCTCAAACTTTGACCTCAATCTCGCAAAAGTTGAGACATCTGAGAATTTTTCTTTAGAAAAAAAGAAAAAGAAAAAGTTGGGGCCGCATTGGCATTGTGCGGACCCCAGTCTTTGGGGCCGCACAATGCACCTGCGGCCTGGGTAAGTTTCGAATTCAGACCAAACCGGGGTAATTTGGTTTATTCTTTTTTTTATGCTATAAATAAAAATTTCGGGATAATAAGAGACGAAAACTATAAATGATTCAAAATTTCAAATGCATCAATGTTTCGAGGTTTTATATAAAATATAATAAAAAAGAATGAATACATTTCATTATCATTCTTATGCTTTTCCCTGGAAGATAACATAGAATAAACAAAGTTCTTTTTAGATAACTTGAAATAAACATAATTTAACACTAATATATAATTTTTTATATTATTTATGATGTGAAGCAGGTAAGTATGTGGTTGCCAAAGAAAACATCACAGAGAAGAGGCATCTTGAGCAAGTTTTCCCTAAACACTCAAATAATAATAGCAGTTGTGTATATGATCAGATAAAATGCCAAGAGTTGCTTGCTAAGCTGGTAATGTCAAGTGCTCTTCCATTCCATTTTGTGAAGAGTTCTTGGTTCATTGAATGGGCAAAAAACCTTCAGCCTATGTACACTCCGGGTAATCTGGCTTCTTTTAAGGCAAAGTGCCTAGGTTTCTATCAAATAGAGAGACAAAGGTTTAAATATCATCATGCATATGAGAACTACTTTGCAAATTCCACACTAGAAAGATATCGCTTTAGTGGCCACAATGCAGGAAGAATTCTCCCCACTGATTATATATGTGTTACGGCACACTTTATTGATGATTCCTTTAATTTGGTCAGAAGAAAAATTGCTATGAAAAGCATGAACTTTTCGGATCGGAAAATAGCGGATCGGATAACAGAAAATGTACAGAGATGCATAGCCAATTGGGATCTTCCAAAAAAGGTACTTGCATTTACAACTGAAATAATTCATGATGAGTCTTCCAATAAGGAAATTTTCGATGGGTTGACTTTGGGTGTTGGGGCAATCAATTTGCATTGCATTGTTGATGGGTTGTTCAATGGACTATTGAGGTTTTTATGGAGTGAACTGCCTCAAGTATTTGGATCTATCAGGAAGATGATCAAATTCTTGGCTGAATCTCCTGACGGGATGGATACTATAAATCGACTTGCTATTAAACTTAAAATTAGTTCCCCAAAATTATATCTTCAACTTGATGATAAGAGAAGGTGGGACTCTACAATGAACATGTTATCTGATGCACTTGCATACAAAGCTATTTTTTATGCATATAAAGATTGTGATGAGAGCTTCCCTTTATGTCAAAATTGGAATGAAGTGGAAAATGCTGTCAAATTTCTAAAACCAATTTATGAAGCAGTTACCATTCTCTCTTCCTCTCAATATCCCACGTCGAACTTGGTTTTGAAAATTGTTTTTGAAACCCATGATGTGCTATCACATGTCGTTTTCAAAACAAATAATGATTATAATAAAGGAAAATTTTTAGATTGCTTGATGATAATTTCAGATAGTTATTTGAAAGATTGCAATAGTATACTGCTAGTTGCCTCTCTATTGGATCCCCGATTCAAGACTACCTACTTGGAACGTTGCTATACAGAATACATCTCTGACAGAGAGGAAATTAAAAAATGTATTGGGGATCTTTGCATTAAGTTTGAAGTTGAACATGGCCCGGGAATGCTAGAACTTGATAGATACTTGCACGAAGACCATGTGGTGGTCAGGGATGGTAATTTTGATGTTTTAAGATGGTGGAAGGATAACCAATATAAGTATCCCATTGTTTCAAGGATAGCACGTCATATTCTTGCTGTCCCTGTTTCTGCACTACCCTCTGAGTCAGCTTTTTCCAGTCCATTTTCTCGGGGATGCTGGAAAATGTTGAAGTTCAGGAAATTTGCGAGTCAATTAGGTCCAAGGACTATGGAAGCTTTGGTGTGCTCTAATAATTGGCTCTTAGCTGCAAGTAGTAATGGTAAGCAACATTCATCTTGTATACTGTTAATATTTGGTGAACTTTATTGATATAATTACCTTCACAATTTTTTTCAACAGATTTTTTTTTTCGATCATTTAGCAAGATTTAAAATCATTCATTAATTAACTTTGAACGTGCAGAGCATTAATTTCTAATTTCCATTTTGGAGAACTATTTTCATCTTTATTCAAATAAATATTTTGTCCAATAAAAATGCAAAAAAAAGATTTTGCTTACCTCTTAGGTTGAGAGCTTTTTCGAATTTGGTATGGAACAAATCTCTATTTGTTAAGTCTGAAGTCTGGGCCAGTGGTTACATATAAATAGTGGACATTTGGACAAAAAAAGGTATTAATTCGGTCTAAATGAATCGTGTAGTTCCCACATTTGATCCCAGTTAATTAGTTGATTATGTAACAACTCAAACTATCCAATACCTATTCATCCAGCTTAGTTGATTATTGTCCTTTTTTCTTCTGATGATTTAAAACAAGGGAAATTTGTGCGAAAGGGGGCAGAAATAGACTTGGTAAAGAAGCACATTCCACCGTCATACAAATGCCCGTTACGAGCCTGTGACGTCTGGTCCATAAATTTTCTTGTGTATTATTTGGGATGGACGTCAGAAGTAATAGTAGTAGCTATCGGTGGTGCCAAATTGACTGCTGAGAACATGCAGTGTCTCATCAAACCAATTGACAAGGATGGAATTGACAGATGGATTCATAGTGAGGTACGTTTGTGTTATATATGTATGTAAGTGAATTAGAAAGTTGTAAATTCTGTATATTCCACTAATCAACGTTACATACCTATATAATGAAAGACTAATGACAAAATATGGAAAGTAATTAATACAAATATTCACACAGCTAATCCTAAATCAATACAGCTAACATTCTATCTTTAACACTCCTCCTCAAGTTGGAGCGTATATGTCTAACATGCCCAACTTGTTACATATAGTATTAATTGGAGTTTTGCGAAGAGGCTTGGTTAGAATATCAGCGAGCTGAAGATCTGTCCGAACGTGAATGAGTTGAATACATGGGGGACAAGAAGATGTTCCTATGACAAGATCTCGAATCAGATGACAATCCACCTCAATGTGCTTGGTCCGCTCATGGAAGACCTGATTCTTGGCGATATGCATGGCGGCTTGATTGTCACAGTGTAGCCTCATCAAACTATCATGGCGAACACCTAGTTCGCTGAGTAAACGTTTCGTCCAAACTAGCTCACAGGATGTGTTTGCCATTGCGCGGTATTCTGACTCCGCACTGGATCGAGATATAACTGTCTGCTTCTTACTCTTCCAGGATATAAGGTTACCACCAAAGAAGACACAATATCCAGTAGTGGACCTTCGACTAGTAGGACAACCTGCCCAATCGGCATCAGTGAACGCTGCGATCCTACTATGTCCCTGATCAGAATATACGAGTCCTTTACCTGGAGATCTCTTAAGGTATCTAAGGATCCGAACAGCTGCGTCCCAGTGTGTAGTGTGCGGGGCTGACATGAATTGGCTCACTACACTCACTGGATAAGCAATGTCTGGTCGAGTAACTGTTAGATAATTTAGCTTCCCGACCAATCTCCGATATTTCTCAGGATCATGTAAAGGTGCTCCGTCATCAGGCATGAGCTTGGTCTCAGGGACCATCGGTGAGTCAACGGGTTTGTATCCAAGCAACCCGCATTCTGAAAGCATATCAAGGACATACTTTCTTTGACAAATAAGGATCTTACCAGGAGACCGTGATACCTCAATGCCAAGAAAGTACTTGAGTTTACCAAGATCTGTAATCTGGAATTGCTCGCTCAAAAACTTCTTCAATGCCGAGATCCCTTCGACATCATCACCAGTGATAATCAGATCATCGACATATGCAACTAGGATGATGGTCTTCTCCTTTAAGTGTCTATAAAAGACTGAGTGATCATTAGTACTCCTGGTCATGCCAAACTGACCAAGTGCTTGGGAGAGACGCCCAAACCAAGCTCGGGGAGATTGTTTCAGACCGTATAGAGACTTTCGCAAACGGCAGACTTTAGAAGCCTCCTCCTGAACAACAAATCCAGGTGGCTGAGTCATATAAACCTCCTCCTCAAGAATGCCATTGAGAAATGCATTCTTGACATCTAATTGGTGCAGCGGCCAGCGGCGAATAGCAGCTAGAGACATGCAGATGCGAACAGATGCCATCTTAGCAACGGGAGAAAATGTCTCATCATAATCAATGCCATAGGCCTGAGAGTACCCTTTTGCAACCAAGCGAGCTTTGAGTCGGTGTAGTGATCCATCAGGATGAACCTTGATCGTGAAGACCCACTTGCAACCGACTGCCTTTTTACCAGGAGGGAGAGGACAAAGATCCCATGTTTCATTTTTCCACAGAGCTGACATTTCCTCCTGCATAGCACTAAACCACCCCGGATTTTGCAGAGCCTCTGGCACATTCTTAGGAACAGGGTAACTGTCAAGGCTAGTAGTAAAGGCACGGTGATATGTGGATAGGGATGCGTAGGAACATAAGCGGTCAAGAGGATATCTGGTACTGGGGCATTTACGTGGGCCTTTACGGAGGGCAATGGGAAGGTCAAGATCGGAGATTTGAGGTGGTGGGATTGGAGCAGGAATATGTGGACTAGGTGTGGTAGGGTCAGGTGCTTGTGTAGGAGATTGTGGGGATTCAGTGGTTGCGTCAGGTTCAACAGGGGATGCACAAGTCTCATGGTCCTGCATAGTCTGAACAGAGTTAGTATTAACAGGGAGATTCTTACCCCTTCGAGTATATACCTGAGTAATAGAAGGCGCAGGAGGTGTCGGTGGCACGCCACTCTCAAGGATTGAAGAAGAGCCGATGTGAACATCAGGATATTTCAGAATAGTCATGATAGGTGGAGAATTACTAGATGTAGATAATGGACCAGATTCAGAATTTAAGGAATACGGTACAGACTCCATAAAAACAACATCAGATGAAACAAAGTACCTTCTAATAGTGGGGCTATAACATCGATAACCTTTTTGAGTGACAGAATAGCCTACAAAAATACATCATAGGGACTTGGGATCAAGTTTCGTACGACCTGGTCTATTATCATACACATAACAAACGCAACCAAAGATCTTGGGTGAAATAGGAAATAAAGGTGCAGATGGAAATAGGACATTATAGGGTATTGCACCATCAAGTACAGAGGATGGCATACGGTTTATCAGATAACATGCGGTTAGAACTGCGTCAGCCCAGAAACGATGAGGGACATGTCCATGTATCACCATAGTGCGAGCCACCTCAAGTATGTGTCTATTCTTTCGTTCAGCCACTCCATTTTGTTGAGGTGTATAAGCACATGATGATTCATGGATGATACCATTATCAGTCGTATATTGCACAAATTCATTTGTAAAATATTCTTTGGCATTGTCACTACGAAGAGTTTTAACAGTGGTATCGAACTGAGTTTTCACAAAAGAACAAAAAGCTGAAAATTTTGCAAAAATTTCTTGTCTAGATTTAATAACAAAGATCCAAGTTGCCCGAGAGAAATCATCCACAAAAGTAACAAAATATCGAAAATCTGATACAGATGTAACTGGACAAGGACCCCATACATCAGAATGCACTAAAGCAAAGATACTATTAGACCGATTAATGACTCTAGGTGGATGGGAAGCACGGACATGCTTTCCCTGGATACAGGACTCACAAACTAATTCTGAAATAGACTGAAATTCAGGACGTATCTTCTTCAACACCTGGAGAGATGGATGCCCCAACTGATAATGAACCTCCTTAGCACTACTAGTACTCAGGTATGCCACTCGTTGAGGTGAGCTCTCCATGCAATACAGACCTTTGTCCTTATATGCAGTGCCAATCAACCTGTTCGTCCCCAGTTCCTGAAAGATGCATTTAGTTGGGGTGAAGGTAACAGAGCAATATAACTGTTCTGTTATTTTGCTTACAGACATAAGGTTCTCAGGAAAGGAAGGAACATATAAGACAGATGATAAGGGCATGTTTTGTGAAATTTGGGTGGATCCAATTCCTTCTATATTGCAGGTAGAGCCATTGGCTATTTGGACAGGTGGTTGTGAGGTAGTGGCAAGGCCTGACAGTATACTTTTGTTACCAGTCATGTGGTCAGTAGCGCCTGAATCAACAATCCATGATGATTTTGATGCTATAAAACAGTTAGAAGTCATACCTGGGTGAGCTAAAGTAGCCCTCGGAGTCTGTGGCTGAGAGGTCATGTCGGCACGAGAGAAGCCCAGCTGCTCGAGTCGCTGAACAAGTGTAGCAATTTCACCTGAATTGGTGCATTCGCTGGGTGATTGATCGACAGTGGCCACCTGAGCACGAGGAGGGTGTGGTGAACCTTTTGGGCGCTTTGGACAGTCCCACTTCATGTGACCCCACTCCTTGCAATAGCGGCACTGCACATTCTTATTGTTACTCGAATTAGAAGTGCCCTCAGATCCTTTTCCTCCTTTCACAAATGACTGACCTGTGCTCTTACCTCTGTAAGAGTTTGCCACTAATGCTGAGTTTTCAGTAATAGGTAACGAACCAATCCCATCAGATGGAAACATTTCCCGCAGAAGATGATAGGTAGCAAACAACGATGGTATAGTTGTCTGACCAAGAAGGATCGGTCGTGCTGAGGAGTATCTGGATGACATACCTCCAATAAATGTGAGTGTATTCAGCTGCTCCCATACTGTGGTTGAATCCGCACCGAAGGGAAATAAATCACTCATCTCATCAGATAATTTCTTGAATTTGGTGAAGTACTCAGTAAGAGTTGCATCACCCTGTTCACACCTTGCATGTGCCTGAGAAACTGTGTATGCGTGTGCCATGCTGGTTCTTTTAGAATATGTGGATTGGAGATGATCCCACATTTTCTTAGTGGTCTTAAAGGTGTGTACAGTGGACAAAATATCGGGCTCCATCGCATTCCACAGAATCATGCGAATAGAGCTATCCTCAGCTTTCCAGTTTTTGGTAGCTTGTGATTCTTCCGTCAGATATTTTCCCTTTCGAAGCGAATCTAACCCAGTCACAACAAATGTGGACCATTGTTCCCAGTTGGAGCTAGAGAGGTTAACAGGAATTTTCAGTTGCTGAATGGATATCGATTGTGGAACCATAGGTGCAATTTGAGTAATAGGTTGTTTATCCATTAAAAAATTATAAACAAAACCAGAGATGTTTAGAGAGAAAACAGGTTATTTATCAACACCGAACCACACCAAACAAGTTATTTATCAAAAGGTCCGAACTCTTTCCTTCTTTCGGAGAAAGAGAAGAGAGAGAGCCAAAGAGAGAGACAGAGGGATCGGTACCGAGAGAGAGACTCTTCCGATCAGAGAGGAGCGGAGTGGAGCGGCGACTCTTCTGATCAGAGAAGAGCGGAGAGGAGCGGAGTGGAGCGGCACGCAGCACGGAGCAGAGAGGAGCGGATCGGCGAGCAGCACGGGGCGGAGCAGAGAGCAGTACGGGGCGGAGCGGAGGGCAGCACGGGGATCGGCGACTGCTGTGGATCGGAGGGCGGGCGGAGCAGAGCAGAACGGATCGGCGACTGCTGTGGATCTGACGAAACCCTAGCCGCCTAGGTTACAGTAGCCTGATACGGCTCTGATACCATGTAAGTGTATTAGAAAGTTGTAAATTCTGTATATTCCAGTAATCAACGTTACATACCTATATAATGAAAGACTAATGACAAAATATGGAAAGTAATTAATACAAATATTCACACAGCTAATCCTAAATCAATACAGCTAACATTCTATCTTTAACAATGTACAATGAGAAACCTGTTGGAAACTTGGCTGATTGCAGCAGCCTTTCGCTGGTACAAACTGGTAAACTTGCTGGTACGAAACAGAGTTTTGACACAAAATTCTGGTAAACAGAAAACTGCTGCTGAACAGAACGCTAACTTCTCAATATGCTGGAATTTTATTTTCTTACACCTTGCAATCAATTACATAACATTCTTACATATTTATAACAAGTACATCTATCTAATTTTTGATCCACTACTTTGTATATCTGCACTACAATCTAAATTTATCATCTGTTACCATAAATACCCTGCTGACCAGAACTTCAGTTCATTCTATTTTAGGCACATCCTGCTTCTAATTACTGAATTTACTAAAATAGAAATTGCTAATTATAGCACCCACGCCTCTGACAATAATTGCAACTTTTAATCAATTTTTAACACTCCCCCTTGATTCAAAGTTGCCAACTCCAAGTGCTGATCAGAATTGCTCGAATTTGCTTCGTGTAAAACTTGGTTGAACTCCACTGTTCTTGCTGCTACCAATTCTTCTATTGGTTTATGCCATTCTTCATTTTCTGCTGCTTCTTCATAGGTTGTAGGCTCTACAACAAACAATACTTGTGTTGCTTCATACAATTCTTGCACAGATTTCATTTTTCTTATGGGTGTGTTAGTACCAAAATTACGCCTGCTGTAAACTCTGACTGTTGGTGTATTGGGTCAGGGTTTTGGCTTCTATCAGTACTATCTTGTGGTAAATTAGGATCAGAACTGTTGCTGTTCAGATCTGAACTAATTTAGCTGCTTAGCTGTTGATGTACTTCATCTTCGACATCATCTAATTCTGCAGATTCAACAATCTCTTCTCCTTGTTTTTCTTCATTCCATTTCCAATTTGCCTTTTCATCAAACCATACATTACCATGGTTCAAAAAATCGGAATCGGAATCGGAATCGGATTTTTGACCGCCGAGTCAGAATCGGATGAATCGGCCGGAATCGGAAGAATCGGATCGGTAACTCGGGTACTTTTGGCAGAAGCCTTGTTTTGTAGCCAAAAAATAGAAAAAAATTAATAAAAATAATTTTTAAAAAAACTATGTTAATTAAGTGTTATATTTCAAAATTTTAAAACATGATTTAATTATTAAGTTGATCATTTCGCATAATTAAAATTTTTATTAGATTAACGATCAGATTTATCTGAGTAACATAAAATGAATCTAAAATTTAGAAATATAAACGAATCAAATTCGTACATTAAAAATTGGAGGTTAAAAACATAAGATAAAATATAGCACCATAAATAAAGTGTAAATATTGGATAAATCTAAAATTCGTTGCAATCGTGAAACTAAGAAAGGAAATAAATCAAATCATGTAAATAAATAAATAATTGAATTCTAACTAAGAGTAATTAAATTAGGAATTATAAATTGATTTGGTAATTATATGTATATATATATATATATATATATATATACTACTCGAAATTTAATTAGTCGGATCTAAAAATCAAATTATAAACACGTAATAATACTCGTACGACATTATAAATTGTTACGAATCTTCGATTCGAAATTTGGACGAAAACAGATTTTTAATAAATTAAATGAATACATATTAAGTTCTGGATTGCTTGGACCATTGGATTTAATCCCAACACGAATCTTGAACTCATCCTACACTTTGATTTTTGAATTGATGAAAGGAAGGGATTTAAACCCATTTGAATAAAAATTTTGGGTCCGGCACCGAATTCTCATCCTCTGAGATATCTCATATTTTGCGTGACTTGTTGAAAAATCAAAACAGTTCAAATAAGTTCTGCACGAATCTCAAAGCTCAAAACTTGTTGAAAAATCTCCTTTTCTCTTCCCGTGTTTCACCGACAGTGGACCCCACGCACCTCTCTTCCTTCTCTTTTTCCCTTCTCTCCCGTTTGCGCAAGAAACAGGAAGGTGCGCAAGAAACAGGAAGGTGGAAATCAGAATTTTTTGAAAGGCCCTTCTCTCCCGTTCCCTTCTCTCCCGTTCACCGACAGCCGGTCTTCAGCCTTCTCCTCCAGGGACTCATCTCCTCCTACGGCAGAGCACAGTCCAGGTTAGTTGGAAATCGGAATTTTTTGAAATGAAATCGGCTCAAATCGGCTTGACTCGGCTGACTCGGCGGGAAAAATCGGAAACTCGGCCGATTCGGCACTGTTCATCCGAGTTTTTCTGAGAAACTCGCACAGACACCGGAATCGGGTAAAACTCGGCCCGGTCCCGTCCGATTCCGAGTTGAATCGGCCGATTTGACTTGGAATCGGCCGATTTTTTGAACCATAACATTACTACAAATGACAAACTTCTTGCTATCTGGATTGTACAACCTGTATCTCTTCGATTGTATGCAATAACCAATAAATATGCATTTTTCTGATTTTTCATCTATCTTCCTCCTATTTTGTGAATTGATCAAGGTGTGTGCAACACAACCAAATATTTTCAAATGCCCAATTCTAAGTTTTCTCTCATGCCATGCCTCATATGGGGTTCTATTTATAACCGCTTTGGTGGGAGATATATTCAATAGGTATACTGCAGTTGCTACTGCCTCAGCCCAAAACTCATTTGGTAATCCTTTTGCTTTTAACATGGTTCTTGTTAATTCTACCACAGTTCTATTATTTCTCTCAGCTACCCCATTTTGTTCGGGTGTATAAGGTGTGGTGAACTCGTAGTGTTTTTTTTGAAAAACTTGACAGTGGCAAATGCCTTCCACCCCAATTCTGAATTATGTTGATTGATATTATCCCCCTCTATCTGATCTCAGTACTTTTAGTTTTTTACCAATTTGATTTTCAGCAAATGCCTTGAACCTTTTGAAGTGCTCAAAAGTTTCACTTTTGTTTTTCAAGAAATAAACCCAACTCATCCTGCTATAGTCATCTATAAAGAGAAGAGAATACCTGCTACCGCCCAAAGATGTTGTTTCCATGGGCCAACACAAATCAGTATGCACTATCTCAAGAACTTGTGTTGCCCTTCTTGCTTGGCCTTTGGGAAATGGTATTTTAGCTTGCTTTCCATAAATACAACCTTCACATATATCTATTTTATCTATTTCTGGTAGCCCATAAACCATCTTCCTTTTACTTAACAATTTTAGCCCATTGATACTTAGGTGACCAAATGATGCCATAACTCAGATTGATTCAGCTCCTTTACTGCCATTACTCTTTCCTTTACACATGCAATTTCTAATGGAAACAATTTGGTGGTTGCCATACTAACCTCTACCAATATCTGATTTCTGATTTTATCCTTAATTACACAGGTTTTCCCTTCAAACAAAACTATATATCCACTTTCCATCAATTGCCCTATGCTTAGATGGTTTTGTGACAACTTTGAATTGAAATAAACATTGTGCAAGTATTTCACACCATTTTTTCTGGTGTGTATTGCTACTGTACCTTTGCCTTCCACCTCAATTGGTTTGCCATCGCCAAGCTTGACCTTCAATTTGTAGGTTTCATCTAATTCTTCGAAAAGATGTCTATCACCTGTCATGTGATTGGAACAATCACTATCAAAAAACCAGATTTATGATGCATCTGTTTCAGTTTCACTATAAGCAATAAATACCTAGTCTTGTTCTTTCTTTTCTTCCATAAAACTTGTTTGTTGCTCATCCCTTTGCTTCTTGTAGCATTCTGCTTGATAGTGCCCGAACCTATTGCAATAATAGCATTGTACATCTTTCCTTGGCAATCTGCTAGACTGTTGGAACTGGTGGAATTGTTGCTGATTTTGCTGGTACCGCTGCTGGAATTGAGGTGGAAACTCATTGCTGGTGGTTCTACCTCGGGTCGACTCCCCCTTCGTGTAAAATACTCTTTCATCGTCTTTCTCCTCTGATCTAGATATCCTCGCTTCATGGGTCTGCAGTGATCCCATTAGTTCATCAAAGAATATGTTGAAAGATCCTTTGATTCTTCAATTGTTGCCACCACATGATCAAATTTTGGTGTTAGACTTCTCAGCACCTTTGCCACCACGGTTTGCTCTGACATGTTGTCTCCATATGTTCAAATTTGGTTGACAATGGATGTGACTCTTGATAGAAAAATCTGCACTGTTTCATCTATTTGCATGTGGAGAGTCTCGAAATCTCGACGAAGGCCTTGCAATTTGATGGCCATAACTCGTGCGCTTCCCTGAAATGCCATCTTCAAGGTTGTCCATGCTTCTTTAGCGGTTGGTGCTGCAGCAATTTTGGAGAAAATCATATTGTGAACGGCTTGTTGGATGAAAAACAACGCTTGTGCATCCTTCCTCTGAGTTTCTTGAGGATTAGGGTCTTGAGTAGGAGCACCTTTATCTACTAATTCCCACAAACCATGTGATTTGAACAGCGTGGTCATCTTGATGCTCAAAAATTCATTGTTTTCACCTTTGAACAGCGGAATTGCCAGTTGAGTCACGTTGACGATGTTGCCCATTGTTTCAGCCATCTGTGCCCAATGATCGACTTGCTCTGATACCAAAGATTGTTGCAAACTTGGCTGATTGCAGCAGCCTTTCGCTGGTACAAACTGGTAAACTTGCTGGTACGAAACAGAGTTTTGACACAAAATTCTGGTAAACAGAAAACTGCTGCTGAACAGAACGCTAACTTCTCAATATGCTGGAATTTTATTTTCTTACACCTTGCAATTAATTACATAACATTCTTACATATTTATAACAAGTACATCTATCTAATTTTAGATCCCACTACTTTCTATAACTGCACTACAATCTAAATTTATCATCTGTTACCATAAATACCCTGCTGACCAGAACTTCAGTTCATGCTATTTTAGGCACATCCTGCTTCTAATTACTGAATTTACTAAAATAGAAATTGTTAATTATAGCACCCACGCCTCTGACACTAATTGCAACTTTTAATAGATTTTTAACAAAACCTCCTATCTCAGCAATGCTTGGTGGGGTCCAGTTCCATAATGCAACAATAGTTCATTAATCGAGCATGGTATAGAGTATGTCTTGATAATCAAATATTGCACATGCGGTGTATCCACCCTGCTCACTATTTTTCATTTCCTTGATTTATGTCATGTTTTCACATTTAACAATAATTGCATAATTCAGGACCTGTTGATGAAAATTAAGCACAAATTCATCATGGATAGTTGTATACTTAAATGTCTAATCGGAATACATACCAAATGGTGGCAATAGGTGCTACCAAGCACAATATTTGCAATATTTGGTTGTTCACTCTCTCAAGTTTCAATGATCAGATTTTACTCTTAACTACGAATGGATACATTTCACAGGTTATCAACTGCTATATTGGTATAATGAACAATCAAAGAAGTACATCAGGTAACATCCTAAGACTTAGCACACTCGATAGTCAACTATTGCAGTTAAGGGGATTGTCAATGGAATCATTTAGTGAACGCATTTTGTCTAACATTATTGAGAAGGGCAACAGTTTCCTTCAAAATGAACTGGTAATTTTCATTAGTATATATATGAGATGTACATTACAATTTTTACTTCTTACTGGTTGAACTAGCAATCATAATTTGTAGGTATTCATGCCAATTCACGTACAAAATCATTGGTTTGTTGGGGTTTTAAATGCTTCAAAGAAGGAATTCCAAATATTGAATTCCTTGAACTCATTGGGCGGACCATATGAAGAAACAACTGAATATCTGGTATATATTTTCTGAAATAAGTATTGCTCGCATATGCTATTATACCATGTAATGATTGTCATATATTTGCATTATTTGCCATTCAGAGATTAGGAATTCAACTGTGTATTGATGCTGTTATTTCGAAAATCCCACAAGCATGGCGACCAGAGATCAACGTACTTTATTGGCCTATATCTGTTATTTCGAATTTACCACAACAAAAGGACGGGTATGATATATTACATCATTATTCATTTGATTTCTGTAGAAATTATTTCTTGCCATTGAGTAACCCAATTGGTGTTTTAGATGTTCTTGTGGTCTATTTGCACTCAAGTACATGCAATTATGGGATGGATCAAAGCTTGCTACTGACTTCACACAGGTATGCTATTATTCTTTATATTGGTTTTTCTTGTAATTTGCATAGAAAATAAATTTATTGTACAATGTACTTATATATGATGTATTTAACTTGGCAGGACGACATTGACTTGTTTAGGAAACAGCTAGTTGGTGAGCTAATCTTTTCAGAGCTCAATGAGATGAAGGATATTCAAAATGAAATTAAGACAAGAAAATTATCTTCAGAAGAATCAGACGAACCAGACGAATAAGAAGAATATGCAAAATTAGAAGAAGAATTAGAAGAATCACAAAAATCAACGGAATAAAATATGAAACAAGAGGTCATATAATTAGCACCCCAAACCATCATTAATATATCATTTGGTTTTGTTTTACTTATTTCAATTTAAGAAATAAATTATAATTCGAAAAACTTTTATATGTCGTTATGTGTGCAAATGGCCCACACAAAAAGTTTTGGGGCACAATTGTGTGGAACTGTAGAACTTATTATTTTTATTTTGATTAGTGGCTTTGTGAAACTTATTATTGTAAGCTTAAGCATGAAATATTGTTCTCTTGGCACAAGTTATTACATTGTAATTGCTTTAACTTATTTCCTAATTACATTTTTCGGTAAAAAGTTTGAGAAAACATTGCAATTCTCCGGAAAATTCATTTCTTAATTTTAAAAAGAAAAAAAAAATCATATGCACCTAATCTAACTTCCGACCGAAAATTTTAAATATACCCTCGCCCAAAAAAAAAATAAACCAAAAAATCACAGAATCCTAAAAATTTGAAATTTAGCACATCCACAACAACAAATGGCGGACACATTTTTGGTGTCCGCCATTTATCGTTGTGGACAGCCAAAAACCAAAAAATTAAAAAGTTCGGTTATCAATGCTGAAATTTTAATAGATTAGTTTAATAATTTTCAAAAATAGAAAGAACAACTAATAATTTGAATATATTAGAAAGATCATTAAACAAAATAGATAACATATCTTATAATTTAGATGTACTAGAAGGACTCCTAAACATTTTTCAGGTAGGATTTTTCCCGGCCATATAAAAATTAAACTATTTCTTGGTGTGTTACTCGAAAAAACTGAAAATGTTTGAATCTGAGTTATTGATCCCGGTTCAAAAGTCACTTCTAGATAAATAAATAAATTATAGTGATCCTTCTTGTACATTCAAGTTCTAAGTTACTCCATCTATTTTAATATAATCCTAAAATCACTTCAAGAGAAATAGATGGATTACCTTAGTACTAGAAGGATCATGATAATTTTTTTATTTACCCAGAAGTGACTTTTGAACCGGGATTAATAACTCATATTCAAAGCATTTTTATTTTTTCCAGTAACACGCAAACAAATAATTTAATTTTTTTTACAGCCGGGAAAAATCATACCTGAAAATGTTTTGGAGTCCTTCTAGTACATCTAAATTATAAGATGTTTTATCTATCTTATTTGATGTTTTTCTAATATATTCAAATTATTAGTTGTTTTTTCTATTTTTTAAAATTGTTAAACAAATATATTAAAAGTCAGCGTTGATATCGGAATATTGTGTTTTTTGGCTGTCCGCAACGGCAGATGGCGGAAACCAAAAATGTGTCCTCCATTTGTCGTTGTGGACGTGCTAAATTTAAAATTTTCAGTATTTAGTGGTCTTTTGGTTTATTTTTTTTTTTGGCAGAGGTATATTTAAATATTTCAGAACTTCCGAAGATATAATTTGATCCACAAGAGGGTCCATTTCTTTTATTTTTCTAAAGATTTTATTAACATAATTTACAAAGTGTAGTAAATGATTGTAAAAAAAAATCATCTTTTCTAATTATCTTAGAGGGGCTTTATAAAGTGAAAACTTAAAAAGGCATTGGCTGTTATAACATCTTTTGCGTACAAAAATGCCTTGGACCTAATAAATATACTCTAAATACTATTTTGTACTTGCTCTAAATGAATTTTTTTGACAATCAGTAGCAGATATGGCAAGTGTTGGGAAGTGATTTACAATCAGTACTGTAGGTTTTCATAATTAGGAATTTGTAAGACTTTATGACAAGTATTGGGAAGCCTAAGAATTTTTTTTATAAACCATAACTAAAAATAAGAATTTGATGAAATCAACATGATTACTTATTTTTTTACAAAAACCATAAGAACTTAAATGTCATTTCGGTCCGAACCATTTTTTTCCGGACCGAAATGGCAATTCAACCCGAGGTGGTTTCACAGCTTTTTCAGAAAAAAAACAAGCAAGTATAGCCTTCGGTGTAACACTCATGGACCGAGATGTCATTTTGGTCCAATATTTTTTAATCTGGACCGAAATGGCATTTCAGTCCGAACTATTTTTTTTTAGGGTTTGCTTAGAAAGGAGGAAGAAGAGAAGAAGAGAAGAGAGAAGAGACTGTTTCGGATTTAAAAAAAAAAATAGTGGGACTGAAATGACATTTCGGTCTAGAGAAATTTTCAGATTTTTTGTGGCCACTGGTATGAGAACATATAAAACCAATTCGGACTGAATTGCCATTTCGGTCCCAAAAAAAAAAAGTTCGGACCGAAATGTCATTTCAGTTCTTATGGTTTTTGTAAAAAAAAGTAATCATATTGGTTTCATAAATTTTTTTTTTAATTATGGTTTATAAAAAAAATTCCAAGTCTAAGGGTGTTTTCTCAAGAAAAAAAAATGTACAAACCAAAAATCAGAGCAAAATATGCATGAATTGACATCTCAATGTTTCTTGCTTTCTTTTGTTTGTCGCTATGTTTAGGAGTGTTTATTATATAGTTCGGTTTATTTAAAATTGAAATAAGATAGGCAAATTAAAGTTTATTCGATTTTCAAAAATACAACTGAATTGACCGAAATAAACTTATCAACCGGATTACAACTGAACAGAACAAGCCAAACAAATAGAATTAATTTCAGTTTGTTTGGTTGAATCGAAATAAGAAGATTAATCATAAAAATAAATATTATTTTTTGTTACTTTTCTTGAGCTTTTAAATGGATTTAAAAATTTGTCGGGTTCGGTCTAACCGGTTTTAAACAGAACCAAGGAATATACATTATGTTATAATTTTTGAATTTTTTTCAAATATTTGGTTTCGGTCTGGGGACGAATTTAAAAATTTAGTAGGTTCGGTCTAACCGGTTTTAAAAGTTTCTAAACCGAATCAAATAGTTAAGTCGATTCTAAAAATAAAATGAAGCTATCCATTTAACCAGAAAAACCATAACTTTTAATCTGAACTCTCTCGATTATATTTAAAACTGATTAAATTGATCCCGATGAACACCACTATCTACGTTCACATTTTTTAAATACCTTCGTTTTCTTCTCAAATTAATGTAGTTACTTAAAATGTCCCATTTTGAAAAATAAAACTCATTATTTTTTGGCTAATTTATATATATCATTTAAAAAAAAAAATTTAAACCAATAATATTAAATCTGTAAATTGTTGAATCAGGACGCAGTCCAAAAATAAAGAGAAATGAAAGTAGTCATTATATATGCACTAAGAGAAAGAATTATTTTTATTTGTTGACTATTACAAACCAAAAATAAACATTATTTTTTTCCTCAAAAAAATAAGAGGCAAAATAAAAAAAGATAAAGAAAGGCAATTAGAGAAAATATAATAAGAATAAAGGGAAATGGAAGTAGTCATTATGCACTGAATGGTGAGTGAGAAAAAAAAATGAGGGGGGAATTGGAGATCTCCAATGCGTTTGAAATGAATATGCTTAATTGTGGCACCCAGGACGCACTTTTGTTGTTTATTTCGAATATATACGGTTGGTTCACCAAAAGCCTTTACGGGGAAATATCGCGGCTCATTAGCACCGGATTCAGACAAGAAAAACACGACTGAGGAATTCAGCAAATAAATCATCTCTTCGCCGTGCACGCAGTTCACACAAACCAAAGATTTGGTTCGCGTACTCCGAGCGCAACCAAGTGAATGAAACCGGCGCTCTATCTCTCTGATTTAACTCGACTCGTGGACCTCCACCTCCCCTATCTCTTTGACTCAAGTCTAAATTGACTATACAGGGATATTCATGGCACATTCACCACACCACCCCAACCTTTAATTTAGTTTGAAATATGGTGAATTGATCAGCATAGGAAATCGGCAATTATTTGGTCCTTTCTAGTGCATCAAAATAAAATTTTCATCTTTCTCATTCTGACAATTCTAATAAGTTTCTTAAAATAAAAATTTTGGGTTGTCCTTTCCATGCTTGAAAGTGGTACTCCCATTCCTATCCAATTGATAATGATAGAAACCATTAGATAATTTATTTTTGTCTTTTTAATAAAAAATTAAAATTCTAAACAACTAATAAGATCAATATTGTTATTTGTCTCTGTATGCGTAGAAACAACAAATTAACCTCACAATTCACAAGAGCAATGCTGCTTGTCATCAGAATTTTTATTTATAGAAATTTTTAAATATTTTGTAAAGAATCATATAGATGGAAAAAAATTGAGTTATTTATTTGGTTCTTAAGAGCTTGTATGTAATGCAGACATTTTATGGCTAAAGTTATTTATTTGGTTAAAGTTCAGACCGAAATAAAAATTCTATGGAATAAAATCAATGATTTAGTTCTTTAGAAAATGTCTAAAAAACTGAATTAACTTTGCAATTTCTTCTATTGTAGTGAAATAACTTTTTTCAATTTTCTCATTGTGAAAAAATATTTAATATATTTCTAAAAATAAAAAATTCAGGCTTGTCATCCCCATCTAGTACTTAGAAAGTGATACTCCCATTCCTTTCCAATTGGTAACGACGAAAATCATTAGGTGCATTATTTCTGTCCTTTTCTTTTAAAGGAAATCAAAATTTTAAACAACCAATCATATCAATTTTATTATTCGTCTCCGCATATGTCTATAAAAGAAACAACAAAATATAAAGAGTGAGGCTACGGTGCTATGCATAGCACCCTTTGGGTCCCTACTACGGCTCAAAATTTGACTTTTCAAAATTCTAACGGTCGATCCGAACTGTTCAACATTATTATAAAATGAATATGTACTTGCAAGCCAAATTTTATATTTTTTCGAATTTTTTTACTATTTTTCGAAAATCACTTGATCTGAACATTCTGGACCATCCAAAAACAGCCTATCTAAAAAAATAGTAAAAAAATTCGAAAAAATGTAAAATTTGATTTGCAAGTACATATTCACTTTATAATCATGTTGAACGGTTCGGATCGACCGTTAGGATTTTAAAAAGTCAAATTTTGAGCCGTAGCACGGACCCAATCCGTACTATACATAGCACCGTAGCCTCACTCAAATATAAATGTTGCACAATTTCTAATTTGATTATTTGAATTCGAAAAGAATGAGAAGCATACGTTCATTTAATGTTCAAATAGTCTATCTAAATCATTTAACATGATTACTTGTCCACCAAATATTTTTTTTTGTTTTGAATATTTTTATTATTTTTTGAGATGGGTAAAAAATCACGAGATCTAAAAAATTTAGACCATTAAAAGTAGTTATTTTGTACCTATTTAGAAAATAGTAAAAAAATTCTAAGAGATGAATTTTGATTTATAAGTACATTTTCATATGAAATCATGTTGAACGGTTCACATTAACTGTTTGAACCTCAAAAATAAAGATATTAATCTATAGTACATATCAATCTGTGTTATGTTATCATAGTCTCATTCATAATTTTTACCTATATTTTTATTGGGTGAGATTTTTGTTGGAAGGGCTTTGAGCAAAGTCTTATATCAAACAACAACGATATCTTAATTGTCATGATAAAAATATATTTAGTAGTACTTATAACTTTATATTTATCAGTTATCTTACATGATATTAATATATAGTCTTTGAGTGATGTTATGATATTATGTATAGTACTGATTGGACCACGTGTTATGAATTAATATCTTCATTTTCAAAGTTCAAATAGTTGATCTGAATTTTTTAACATAATCTTCATATGAAAATGTACTTCATGAGTAAATTTTGTTTTCTTAGAATTTCTTTACTATTTTTTAAATTAGTAGAAAATCACTACTTTTGAATGGTCTAAAATTTGTATATCAAGTGATTTTCTACCTAACTAAAAGAATAGTGAAAATTCTAAAAAAAAAGTAATTTTATCTACAAGTACATTTTCAGATAAAGATCATGTTTAACGGTCTAGATCGACTGTTTAGACTTTAAAAATTAAAATATTGATTCATAGTACGGATCATTCCTCGCTATGCATAGTACCAAAGCCACACTCATAGTTTTCACCTGTATTTTTATTGGGTAGGGTTTTTGTCCAAAGGATTTTGAGCAAAAATTTATCTAAAGTCAGATCTAAACCGTTTGATCCGTGTGATCATTTACACAGATAGTTTAGATTCACAGAACCGTTTAAATTTATTATGTTCTAAATTCATTTGTACGAATCTCAACGCAGATTAGATTGTTTAGGACAAAATTGCATTTCATTTTTATTTGATAAGCAAAAATGCTTCCTTATTCCTATTTTGTCCAAATTGCATTATTAGATACTTATATATCAAATATATTAAAGAACGAATTTAATCAATATCTTAGATCCAACCCAATCTAATCTTATCGTAACACAACTCATATTGAAGTTTATCAAATGGTTAGGTAGAGATAAGGTAAATTTACAGTAAACACCTCTTTTTCAATTATATTATTAAATTATTAGCAAGCAAAAGCTTGGAAGACAACACCAACTCTCTAAATATTGTCACAGAGAATCCAACTGAATAAAATCAAGGCGGCTGTTAAGAGTCCAGACAACCAGGGAAGAAGTCACATCATTATTAAAATAGTACAATAATCACATCTATTTGTTTTTTAAATTAAATTTAATTCATTTTAATAAAAAAATATACTAAAATATTTAATAATTGCAATAAAATTTAAATAAAAAAATAATTTTGAAAATACTGATCACAAACGTGATATGAGCGAGTCAGTTTACATAATGTATCATTTTCAACCGATTGAAATCGGTACGTCACGTAACATACGAGTCACATTACATGACCGGTAATTTGTTCAATTATTTTTTTTTGCACACACGTGATGTGTATTGTATGACAAATTAATACAAAATTTCTGTTTCTTTCGATGTCATTATGTAACATAAGCAAACAAGAAAAATGTTTTTTTTTTATTTTTCTTTTCTCAATGAACACATTCCATATTTTTTTTTGCAGAGAAATTTTTTTTTTTTAGCATCCCAGCTCTCCATTATCTTGATATAAGAATGCTTGAACTCCTCATTTTTTAATGAAAAATTACAATTACTTAAAGATATATTTGCAGGTCATTCTCATTAATTAATTATTAATAATAAATCAAGAGAAAAATTGTTCAAAACATTTAGCTGGTCAAAGCATTACAGATCTTTTTTCTTCCGGGAAATGATTGATTCTTTTTAGACTTTTTTTAACTTCTTTTTAGAAGGTGATTTTATATGATTTTGTATGATTTTAATAAGTTTTATATGATTGGTCGTTTTTAGTCTTGCCTCCATCTAATTAACATTACAAAGAAAAAAGAATGATTGAATTTAAATATTATAAGCTTTCATAATAAGTAATAGGTAAGAGTATCTTTCTGTCTATTTTAGTACATAATAAGTAATTAATATTAGTACAATTGCAATTATGTTTCTTAATTTGTCACCAGTTGTGAATTGAGAATTGAGACAAGGTTGGTGTCTAAATTATATCAATCAATTCTTCTCTACTAGGTTGGTGATTTATGAGGTCACATCTTAATTACACAAACAGGGTTGCTATAATCACCTCATATGCAACCAACAACCCAACACGGAGTCAACTTAGGTGTGCACCAGAAAGGGGAGATGAGGGGTGACCGGATCTGATTAGATTTTGTTTACTTGCTACAAAACGTTAAATTTTGAAGAGGAGAGAAATAGAGGGGAAGGGACTCTATATACAAACTAGAGTACGATTAAAATGTCCTATTAGTTTTGTACTTCATCATGCCCCAACAACATTATCTCTATTATCAAAGTTTAAACAGTCAATCCGAACCGCTCAATATGATCTTCATATAAAATGTGGTTGGATACAAAATTTTATAATTTTTTTGAAATTGTTTTGCTATTTTTTAAAATAGATACAAAATCACTGTTTTTAGAATATTCTGGACCATTAAAAAATAGTGATTTTGTACCACTTTACACAATTAGTAAAAAAATTATAAAAATTATAGAATTTGTTATCCAAACACATTTTAATATGAAGATCATGTTGAATAGTTGAGATCAATTATTTATTATATCTATTTTGTATCCTAAAGGGGACATTTTAACAAACTGTTTTGGGAACAGAGGAACTATATAGGAAAGAAACAAAGAGACATTTGGCTTTCTGATATTGAGATGTCAATTCATGCATATTTTGCTCTGATTTTTGGTTTGTACTTGACCAACCACAAAATCAAAATAGCAAAGCAATCCTCCGTGCAAATTGACAGCCAAGCCAGGTGCTTTGTTCTGGCTTTTTCCCACAAAAGCTACTCCATTCAGGAAAGCACATATCACAGTATTGATTTGAAATGGAACTATCATGCCTGAGGGCTGTTTCTCAAACAAAAAATAATAATAATTAAGAATAATAAAAATTGAATTATTATTTATAATGTTTAAAGTTTTGAAGCCGTTTAGTTACAAAAAATTGAAATTACAAGTTTTATTAGACTTGATAGGTGGGCTTAAAGTAACTGAATTAGAATTGCAAATAAACTATTGGGCTTTTCTGCGTTGCTCTATTCATTAATTTCAATGAAAGGAATTACAATTGTTGGGCTTTGTGGTATTGTATACTGATTCACTGAAAGGAGTTATTGTTGTATGGGCTTTATGGTAAATGCATACTAATTCTGGCCCAAAATTAATTCAATGAAGGAATTATAATTGTATGGGCATTTTGGTAACTGTATACTAATTCTGGCCCTAACATATTTCCATGAAAGGAATTAGAATTATATGGGCTTTTTGGTAATTGCATACTAATTCTGGCCCAAAAATATTTCAATAAAAGGAATTATTATTGTATACTAATTCTGGCCCATTATGCCCACTTAACCATCGCTTTGCAGTTTGCACGCAATCTCCTTTTGTTTTCTTCATTGTAAAATTGTAATGAATGAAAATAATGCCTTAATCTTTTCAATTTCTTATATAATTGTAATCTATCATGTTAATCATCTTATAAAATTCCTTGTAAACTTTCTTATATTGCGACGAATTTTTTTTATTAATAATAAAAAAGTGACTACAATAATTCAAAATAATTTTCATATTATCAGTGACAGAAATGTATTTCATTTAACGCAAAAGAAATTTAGGAGCAAGTGCATTTATATAATTGTATTTAAAGTATATATATCTATAGTTTGGTGAATAAAAGTATTCAAATAAAACAATGAGAAGAGACACACACAATATGCTTTAAAATGCACTAAAAAAACAAATAAAATGATCATTACTAACCATTTTATATTTCTATTTCTTTTCTTAAGAAATAGAAAAGAAATGGAGCAATTAGCGGGCCTTCTTGTGGATCACATTACATACACTGTCACCGACCCGTTTCATAATACAAAATGAGCGTATGCCACATAAAAATAGAAAGAGAAAGAGAGGGAGAGAGAATTGTCCAAGAAGGCAGCATGTGGCTGAAATTAGTATGGTGTTAGTTGTAAGATGTGTAAGTGTGTGATAATCAGTATGAGTTGTAATTCTTTGAATTTGTCAACATTAGCATCATCCATCAAGTTTTTCAAGAGAGAGAGAGATATGTGCTTTCCCCAATGCCGACATTTTTATTAATATCCAAAATTAATTATAAAATATTAAATATACCCAGCTAAGCTGGGTATTTAAAAAATGACTGGTTGGGATTTAAATTAGGATTGGCCATTTTTTGTCCGGTCAGGAGGTTTTTTCTTTAAATATTTGTAAGATTATTTTCTTATGTATAATTAGTATAATTATACTAAAATACGCTAAATTACTTGAAATTATGTTAAATTAAGCTAAGAGAGACGATATCTTCACTGAGAAGGCGAAAAACGACGACGAAACTTCAAACGGCCATAAAATGATGCTCGAGTGTCCGATTTCAGCAAATGACCACTTTCCGGAAAGCTTGTGAAATATGCAAGCGTCGGTGACCGCTTTTCCGTTTTTTGAAATTTAAAATTACCAAAAAATAAAGGGAAGAGCTTCAAAACTTGAGTTGAAGTTTCCGATTAAGATTTTCATTTATATTTTTCGATCTAAGTGGCTCAGTAAATTGGTTATATAATGAACTTGTCAAATACAAATTTTTATTATTTTTGGAATTTTGTTACTATTTTTTATGATTTATGAAATATGGCACTAAATCAGCATAATTTAGAGTAATTTAGCGTATGTCAGTATAATTAGTGTAATTAGCGTAATTTAGTGTAATTTGGAGTCATTTAGCGTAATTTAACATAATTTCAAGTAATTTAGCGTACTTTAGTATAATTATGCTAATTATACATCAAAAGAAGTATTTTTTTTTTAAAAACCCCTCTGATCGGCCAAAAATGGCCGGTCCGAATTTTTAATTAAGTTGCCAAAAAATGGCCGGTTTGAGTATTTTTTAAAAATACCCAGCTAAGTTGGATACATTTGATAATTTATATTTAATGTTGGATATTAATAAAAATGTCGGTCCCCAATGGGTTAGTTTTTGGGGTTTGTGGAAAAAAAGCCAGACGAAAGCACATGGCGGGGCAGACCTAAATATGCAAGAATTGATTAGGGATAAAGGCGACAAGGAAGTCTCTATGTTCACATTTTTAAGACCCTATTAACCCTTCTCCCAAATTTTATTGGTTAGGGATAATTTCTTATATACACCTCTGTGGTTTCTTATTTATCTTTGAAGACTTTAATTTATCTTATTTACCTCTCAACTCTTACAAGTTTTTCTTATTTATCCTCATGTAATTAGTCTCATACAAATTCTAATTAAATTATTAAATATTTGATTTAGGAATTATAATTATAATTAATAAATTTACGAAATTATCAACTTAGGAATTATAATTCTAAGACTAGCCTTTAAAATAAGAATACAACAAAATTTACATAACTCGAATTAATGAATTTACGCAAGGAAAAGTTTGAAAGGGAAGGTAACACAGTTGCGAGTTGGCTATGAAAAATTCTTAAGACTGTTGGTTGTCCAAAGATCGAGAGTTCGATTTCCTCTCACGACTTCGCAGTCTCTGCAAAGATTAAAGAAAAAACGAAAGTATTATAAATTAATTAAAATCAATGTACAAAAAAGCATAAATAAATTTACTCCGGAGTAAATAAATCCACCCATACAACTTCATTTACTCACTCCGCCTGTTGTTTCTCTCTCTTGCTTTATCTTTTTGTCGTTTTTCCTTCTCCATCCACAGCTCTCTTCACACCAACCCCCCATCTCTCTCTCTCTCTATCTTTGCTTGCCAAGTCCAGTCAACTCTACTCTCTCCGACCGCCATTACATTTAGAGGTACATTACAAGATCCAGTCTTCTTCTTTCCTTCACAACTTTTCTCTAATTCTTCAAATTGATGTATAATTTGGTTAATTTACTGGCTTTCTCATTTTAACATAGGGTTTAGAGAAGACCTCGACTGTGTCTGTGTGGAGCATATAATTCTTTCAGGACCTTGATCTCAATAGCTTCTACTTACTTACAAAGTGGTTTAGTAAAAGGTACATCAATAACATCTAAAAATATTCAAGATTTTAATATATTACAAGAGGTGCTTAATAGTTAGTAGAGCAAGGATTTGTTCGTGATAATTGAGGTCGATGAACTAATTACTGAGTAGATCCAAGACTAATTTATGATGAACTACGGAAAAAAGCAATTACCCCACCAAGGATCCATGCCTAATTTCACTCATTAACTGTAAACTTAGTTCCCATTAACTTATGAACTTATTTGTATATGTTTTAGAGATATTTTTGAGTTATTATAGTACCGGCCAGTCTCAATTTAGATCTGTTACAGTTTTATGAGTTCTAGTACAGTTTTACCATAATTCTGGTACATTTTTACTTCATTCATGGTACAGTTTTAACTGAATTATGGTACAGATTACTCTTCACTCACAGGGACAAAGAAACCAGGAGCCTATCCATGTATTGGATAGGGGTGGCTTAGCCATCCCCATAAATTAAAAATTAGCAGTTTAGTCCTTTATATTTTATAATTTTTGTAAGTATTTATATTTGTTAGCCCCCCTTATAAAATGGAATTACACATTGATAACTTATTCGGCCATCCGATCTCAAATTTTAGTTCTGTCCCTAGAGAAATAGTCCACCTACCGAAGGCAAAAGTGCTTGTTCAGGTTTCACTTGGGAAAAAACAATAACTAAGAGGCCTCTCTTTTTTTTTTGGAGGATAAGCTGTAGGCGTGGTCTATCAAAGAAAAGGGTATTACAGAGTTACAGGAAAAAATTGTAATTGATGTGTATTTCAATGTGATATGAACTGTAGTAAAGAAACATATGTGCAGCATTTATATTTTATTATTTCTCAATAAACATATGTGAAGACATGTAAACGCATCGATCAATCGTGAAATGGATTGGTTTCAACATTTTGGAAGTCATACAGTTATGTTTTGAAATTATCATCAGAAAACAATTGTTAAGCTTAAAAATAGTACCCTAGTTCTACTCTTCATGAATAACCGGTTGAAGTGTCTCAAGTTACAATTTTATTTGTGTCTACAGCGAAAGTGAATGCTTTTTTTTTTTTTTTTTTTGAAATATTGATAAAAGAAAACAACTTTTGTTAGGGGTGGAGACAAACTTCTCGTAAGTCATGTGGCATCGATTCAAAAATTAAAATTTCATTTGGATTGTTGTAGGCCTTTAACTTTGTTATTATGCGTCAGTCATTTATGTATCCTGTAATATTGTTATTAGGAATAAAGTGAGAGCCTCAGCCTCCGACTATTCTCACCAGCAAACATCCTTTATTCTCACCAAGTTTGTTTTAACAAAGTATGTGAAATCTTCGCACACAGGGACAGAGATTGATGCTCCTTGTTTTTTCTTGTTGAAGTTTCACTTGGGAAGAAACAACAACTAATTAAAAGCGAAGAGAGAGCCTCAGCCTCCAACTCGGTTTTTTCAAAAGCAAAGAGAGAGAGAAAGGGGGCAGCCGTTGCCAAGCTTTTAGAGAGATCGAGTGATGCGCGAGATCCATGCGGTGCTTTTACAGTTGTGAGGTCAGCTCACTCTAATTTTGGTTGTCAAAATTAAGTATCTATCTCATATCTGACTTTCAGGTTTGTTTTAACAAAGTATGTGAAATCTTGGCTTACAGGTTTGTTAAGAACAGCCAAGAAGATCTCTCTCTGCAATCAACTAGAACCATGCCCTTTTGCATCTCATAGATCTGAGGATCAGATAACATTCACAGTACAAATCCAAAGTGGTATGTCCAGTAATCTTTTCTTTTTGCTTGTTTATTATTATAATTTGATTCCGAGATATGAATTGTAGTAAAGAAACTTAGATCTAGTGATCAAGAAAGTGTATTTCGCCATATTAATTAGTAAATTAAATATGATTCGGTCACTCTAAGTAGCTACTATTTTGATTCACATCACTTATGAAACAGGTTTCAATTCCATTATCAAGTCAAACATCGTGCAAAATAAGATTTCTGATAGTATGTTGAATAAAGGAAAAGAAAAGGCCCAACTGAGACCGTCAAAGAAAAGGTCTAAAGTCTGGGATAGTTTTACTGAGGAACAACAGCCTGATGGTAGTAAAAAGGCAAAATGTAACAATTGCGGAGAACTCCTAGGTGGCGATAGCAAGAATGGAACATCTCATCTTTGGCGACATCTCAAAAGTGTTGATTGTACTGAGCCCCCAAACAAGGTTGCAAGAACTACTCTACTATCTTACTCTTCTGGAAACAGAGAGAACCAATTGGGATATCTCCAACAAACAAACACAGAACCTTCTGGATCCCAAGAGAATAATTTGGGAGAGAACCATTTGGGATATATCCAACAAATAAACACAGAACCTTCTGGAAACAGAGAGAACCAATTGGGATATCTCCAACAAACAAACACAGAACCTTCTGGATCCCAAGAGAATAATTTGGGAGAGAACCATTTGGGATATATCCAACAAATAAACACAGAACTTTGTGGATTTCAAGAGAATCATTTGGAATATGATCCGCAAAAAAAACCGAGAGCTTTTTGTGAGAATGGTGATTGATAACAAAAGTATGTTGGAACATGTGGAGAATCCTTTTCTGGAAGAGTTTGCAAGATTCCTTCAGCCATCGTATAGCCATGTAACTCGGAGGGATGTTGAGGAAGACTGCCTCACCTTTTATAAAAAAGAGAAAACCCAGTTGAAAGAGAAAATCACCAAGCTAACTTCTAAAGTCAGTCTTAGTGTGGCATGGTTCTATAATCCAAAAGACAACTGTCGACTTTTATGTGTTGCAGCACATTTTAGTGATAATGATTTCAAATTGTTTAAAAGAATAATTGGGTTTGTGAAGGACGATGCTCCAAGGTTACTGAAAGAAATTGATTCTGAGAGAGTACTAAATGATTGGGGGCTTTGTAATAAAGTTTTTGCATGGTCAAGAGGTTATAACATTAATTGTGCAGAGTCGTCCAGTCCAACATTGGATGTGAAGTGTATTCTGGAGTGTTTTTGTTCAATAGCTTATGGTATCTACTGTGAAATTAGCCCATTTTATATTATAACAACGATGTATGACCTAAATGAATCTCCAGAAAAAATGTGCTATTTCAACGAAATTGCAGCGCAACATAATCTTGCTCCTAAATTTGAATTTGTGCTTACTAAAGGAGTACTGGGTTTTGATCTCAATATTTACAATGAAGCTTGTACCTATAAAAATGTTTTTTGCGCATTTGTTGACATGAATGAAGAATGGAGCAAAGTGGAGGAAGTTGTTCCCCTTCTAAATAAAATAAATGATGTGGTTGTGATGCTCTCTTCCCTTGAATTTCCCACATCAAATTTACTTCTAAAATTTGTTTTTGAAATCAGTGATGTCCTATCAGAGGTCTCCCCTGTGTTATCTGGTAGTACCAAAGATGCTATTGATAGCTCACTAGCCAAATTGAATTGGTATTTGGCTAGATGTAATTATATACTGATGGTTGCTTCATTGTTGGATCCTCGGTTCAAATTAAGATTCCATAAACGCTTCATTGGGAAGTTCATTGCCAAAGAAGAAGATTTTGATAAATTATTCTGCAGTTTGTACAATAAATATCAAAGTGAGAACTCAGAGATATACAAATACCGTTTATCTCAAATACCAGAGCTGAAAGAGTATTTGAAAGGTCGGGTGGAAGAGGGAGATGTGAATTTTGATGTGTTGGGTTGGTGGAAGGATAATGAATTACTATACCCGATTCTTTCTAGGATGGCACGTGATATTCTTGCTATTCCCGCTTCTATCTCATTTACTTCAGAAACAGAATCTGTGGAAGATATTATTGAAGAGATCTTTCATTCTACAGTGGACACAGAGATGTCCAAGGTCTTGGTTTGCAGCAAAAATTGGTTGAGAGCTAGTCGTAGTGCTGGTATGGCATCCATATATATACCTTTTTTGATAGATGTTGACATGATGTTTACTCGATTTACTTGTGATTATATATCTACTATAACTTTTAGAACCAAGTTGTAGCTTAAGTTCTTTATAGTAGTGAGTACTTGTTTATTTGACACCTGGTATAGCCTATAACAGTTCCTGCATTTTCTTCTTCTCTTCTTCTTTTAGATAGTTCCTTTTAGAGAGTTGATAAATAGCACTCTGTTTTTTCCGGATCTTATAATTTTGAGCTTGTTTACCCATGAAACTTTCCTGAGTTTTGTTGTTGAATTGTTCAAACTATTAGTATAGTCAGGGCGAAGTGAATTTCTATATTTTGCTATTAAAAAATTAAAGTCATTTATTCGGGCTTCATATACTGAGTAATCTGTCTTTCTGTTCTGTTATACCAAAATTATTGTTTTCTATTGCACTTTTACTTTACCAGTACAAAGAGTTTCTAATTAGAATTAATTGGTGGCACAGATAGCAAGCAAAGAAAACTATGTATGATTCAAATGCATCAACATGTCGAGGTCTTATACAAAATGTAATCATAAACAACTAATGTATACTGGTTGCTTTAAAGAATTTCATATAGTTTAAATAAGAGCCACATTTCATTATATATATTCTTGTGCACTTTGTATACATTGTTTTTACCTGGCACATAACATGAAATAAACCGAGTTCTTTTTAGATAACTTGAAATAAACAGAATTTAACACTAATATATATATATATATATATATATATATATTTATATATATATATATTAATATAATTTTTTATTTGAATCAGGTAATTATGTGGCTGGCATAGAAAACATCATTGAGAGGAGACACCTTGATCAAGCTTTCTCTGAACACTCAAATAGAAGTAACAGTTGTGTATATAATCAGATAGAATGCCAAGAGAGGCTTGCTAAGCTGGTAATCTCATGTGAACTTCCATTCCATTTTGTGAAGAGTACTTGGTTCATAGAATGGGCAAAAAACCTTCAGCCATTGTACACTCCAGTTGATCTGGCATCTATTAAGCCAAAGTGCCTAGGTTTCTATCAAATAGAAAGACAAAGGTTTAAAAATCTCCATAAGAAAACCTTTGTAAATTCAGCCCACGTAGAAAGAGTTTGCTTTAGTGCTCACCTAGCAAGAGCTTGCTCTAGTGTCCATGCAATAGGATTCCCCACTGAGTATATCTGTGTTACAGCACACTTCATTGATAATGATTTTAATTTGGTCAGAAGAACAATTGGTATAAAGATCATAAATGATGATTTTTATTGGAAGCCTTCGGCGATAACTGCACAAGTACAGAGATGCATAGGCAATTGGGAGCTTCCTAAAAAGGTACTTGCATTTACAACTGATATAATTAATGGTGAGTCTCCCAAGAAAATTTTAGATGGGTTGACTTGGTGTGCTGGGGCAATCAAGTTGCAGTGCATTATCGATGGGTCGTTCAATGAACTATTGAAATTTATATGGCATGAACTGGAAAATGTATTTGAATCTACCAGGAAGATGATAAAATTCTTTGCAGAAGATCCTAAGGCGATGCATACTATTAATCAACTTGCCATTGAACTTAAAATTCTTCAAGTTGATGATGAGAGAAGGTGGGACTCTACATTGAACATGTTATGTGATGCACTTGCATACAAAGATGTTTTTGATGTATATAAAAATTATGATGAGAGTTTCCCTTTATGTGGAAATTGGAATGAAGTGGAAAGTGCTGTCGAACTTCTGAAACCAATTTATGAAGCAGTTACCGTTCTCTCTTCCTCTCAATATCCCACGTCAAACTTGTTTTTGAAAATTATTTTTGAAATTTATGATTCACTATCGCATGTGGTTTTCCATACAGATAATCAATACGATAAAGGAAAATTCTTAATTTGGTTGATGGAAGTTTCTAACAGTTATTTGAAAGATTGCAATAATATATTGCTATCCTCTCTAATGGATCCCCGATTCAAGTCGACCTACTTGGAACGTTGTTATACGGAACACATCTCTGACAGAGATGAAATTGAAAAATATATTGGGAACCTTTGCATTAAGTTCAAAACTGAACATGATCGGGGAATGTTAGAACTTAAGAGATACTTGCAAGAAGGTCGTGTGGATGTCAGAGGTGATGATTTTGATGTTTTGAGATGGTGGAAGGATAACAAATCAAATTTTCCAATTCTTTCAAGGATAGCACGTCATATTCTTGCTATCCCTGTTTCTTCACTACCCTCCGAGTTGGCTTTTTCCCCAGGATTGGAAGAAAGTAAAAAATTTAGGTTCGGAAAACTTGCGAATAAATTGGGTCCAAGGACACTGGAAGCTTTGGTGTGCTCTTATAATTGGCTGTCAGATGCAGGCAGTAATGGTAAGCAACCTATTAATTTTGTGTGCTCTTATAATTGTGCTTGTATACTGTTAATTCTGTAGTGTTTTATTGAAAAATGTACCAGCACAGCTTCTTTTAACTGAAACAAAAATTTTCAGCTTTAGCAAGATTTAAAGTCATTCATTTACTTTGAATGTGTATAGCCTAAATTTGTATTTTCCATTTTCTAATAGATGGTTATTGTAGATAACTATTTTCATCTCTATTTCAAATAAATATTTGTTCCAACCCAAATGAGAAAAAACTCTGCTTACCTTTTAGATTTAAAATCTTTATTTGTTTTGTCTAGGCCAGCTGCTACATACCAATAATGGACGTTTGAAAAAAAAAATTGGTCTATAATTGGATTCCTATAATGGAAATATGAGTCGTGTCGTGTCCTTGGTTGATCCCGATTATTTGATTATGTAACAACACAATCTTTTTGTTGATGCATAACTATTCATCCAGTTTAGTTGATTATTGTCAATTTTCTTCTGATAATTAAAATAAGGGAAATTTACGCAAAAGGGGGCAGCAATTGACTTGGTAGAGAAGCACATTCCACCATCATACAAATGCCCACTACGAGCCTGTGACTTCTGGTCCATAAGTTTTCTTAAGCATGGTTTGAGGGGAAGGATGTCAGAAGATATAATAGCTATAGGTGGTGCCAGATTGACTGCTGAGAAGATGCAGTGTCTCATCAAACCAATTGACAAGGATGGAACTGACAGCTGGATTCCTGATGATGTACGTTTGGGTTATATGTACACTGTGTATCCACCTTGCTCCCTGTTTTCACTTTTCCTTGATTTATGTTATGTTTTCGCATTTGAACCAAATTGTGCCCTTAATATTTTGGCATAAATTCAATCATGGATAGTTGTTTAGTTAAATGCCTAATTGGCCTTCATTGCAAATGGGGGCAATAGGAGCTACTATGCACAATATTTGCAATATTAGATTGTCCACTCTCTCAAGTTTCAATCATCAGATTTGACTTTAACTACAATTGGATGCATTTCGCAGGTTATCAACTGCTATATTAGTATCATGAACAGCAAAGGAAGTACATCAGGTAAAATCCTGAAACTTACCACCTTCGATACTCGGAAATTGCAGTCATGGGGAGTGTCAATGGATAAAAGAGAGGAACTTCGTGAACGCACTTTGTCTAACATCATTGAGAAGGGTAACGATTTCCTTCAAAATGAACTGGTAATTTTCATTACTACATGACCTGTGCAGTACAACTTATAATTCTTACTAGTTGGAAGAACTAACAATCATAATTTGTAGGTGTTCTTGCCAATCCACGAACAAAACCATTGGTTTGTTGGGGCTTTAAATGCTTCAAAGAAGGAAATCCAGATATTGAATTCCTTGAACTCAGGGGGCGATACTTATAAAGAAACAATTCAAAATCTGGTATATCTTTTCTCAAATAAGTATTGTTCGCATATGCTATTATACCATGCATGTAATGTTTATCATATTTGCATTTTTCCATTCAGAAATTAGGAATTCAAGTGTGTATTGATGCCGCACTTGATTCCCAAGGTACTCTACAAGCATGGCGACCAGAGATCAACGTACTTAATTGGCCTATATCTGATATTTTGAATTTACCACAACAAAAGATGGGTATAATATTTTACATCATTATTCATTTGATTTCTGTTGAAATTGTTTCATTTCATTGAGTAACCCAATTGGTGTTTTAGATGTTCTTGTGGTCTATTTGCACTCAAGTACATGCAATTATGGGATGGATCAAAGCTTGCTACTGAATTCACACAGGTGTGCTATTATTCTTTATAATGATGTATCTTGCAATTTGCATACCAGAAATAAATTACCGTTCAATGCACTTATATATGATGTATTCCACTTGGCAGGATGACATTGACATGTTTAGGTTACAGGTAGTTGGTGAGCTAATCTTTTCAGAGTTCAATGAGATGAAGGATATTCAAGATGAAATTAAGAAAAGAAAATTATTTAAAGAAGAATCAGACGAATCAGACGAATCAGAAGGATCCGCATAATTAGAAGAATAAAATATCAACAAGAGGTCATATCATTAGCGCCCCAAACCCTCCTTGAAATCATTTTGTTTCGTTTGACTTATTTCAATTTAAGAAATAAATTATAATTCGAAAAGAGTTTCGGGGGACTTATTTCAATTATATCATTTTGTGTCGTTATGTGTACAAATGACACACACAAAAAGTTTCGGGGGACAATTAATTGTGTGGAACTTATTTTTTTAGTAAAGGTTGGAGGTCAAGCCATCCAACTATTGAATATCCATAAAGGATTGCCTCTTCTGGGTTTCGAACCTGCGACCTCCCACACAGTGAATATTGCCTTTGCCACTAGATCAAATGCTAGTTCTCAGAACTGTGGAACTTATATATTATTGTAAGTTTATGCAGGAAGTTATATATTCTCTCTTTGTACAACTTAATTAGTACCTCCAGGGGTACAAATATAAGTACAGCCCGTTTAATGTGTGAGGAAAAGAAAAATCTAAGTAAGATTAAAAATAATTATTTACTGTCAAAAATAATAATAGAACAACTCAAGAACACAAGACTCCCATGAATCTCCCTTCCCTCCCTTTGTTTATTTTAATCAATATTTTTCTTACATACCTTCTCCCTGTTACAAAGATAGCTTTATATCTAACATAGGGCGCATAGCTCACCTCTATTATTTTAGACAACAAATCATAATCCATTATAAACTAGGAAGTAAATTACACACCAATCAATCATGACAAATAAAGGAAATATATATCATTTTTGTCCAGCCGTATAAACCAAGAATATATGTTGATTTCCTTCTTCATTTTATTCTGGATCGGATGTGAACCTTGTTGTACGTATTAGCTTGTAACTTCAACACCCTCCTTCAAGCTCATACGTAGATATCTGTCATACCAAGTTCAGATAGAGATTCATCAAATGCCTTACTTGATATCGCCTTTGTGAGCATATCTGCCAATTGTTCTTGTGATCTTACGAATGGCAATGAAATAATCTTAGAGTCCAATTTCTCTTTGATGAAATGCCTATCCACTTCAATATGCTTTGTTCTGTCATGCTGTACTGGATTATGAGATATATCTATCGCAGCTTTATTATCACAAAAAAGTTTCATTTCAGTACAGGGTTCAAAACCAAATTCGGTTAGTAGTTTTCTCAACCACAATAGTTCACAGATACCTTTTACCATTCCTCGAAATTCAGCTTCAGCACTGGAGAGTGTCACTACATTTTGTTTTTTACTCTTCCAAGTTACCAAGTTTCCACCTACAAAGGTAAAGTATCCCGCGGTAGATCTTCTATCAACCACACATCCAGCCCAGTCAGCGTCACAGTAACCGGTTATATTCATGTGTTGGTTTTTTCGAAAAGATATTCCTCTTCCAGGTGCACCCTTCAGATACCTAAGGATTCTTATTACTGCCTCCATGTGCTCTCTGCTTGGAGAATGCATAAATCGACTAACAACACTCACTACATAAGCTATGTCAGGTCTAGTATGAGATAAATAAATTAATTTCCCAACCAATTTCTGATATCTTTCCCTATTTTCAGATTTTCCATCTGGGTCTACGTCCAGTTTTAAATTTTGAACCATGGGTGTATCAGCTGGCTTACAATCTATCATCCCAACTTCAGTTAGAAGATCAAGTATATATTTTCTTTGAGAGAGAAAAATACCTTCCTTGTTTCGTGATACTTCTATTCCAAGAAAATATTTCAAACCACCCAAATTTTTCATTTCAAATTCTTTCGACAATCGTGCTTCTAATTCTTTTATCTCCATATGATCATCTCCTGTAATAATCATATCATCAACATAAATTATTAACACGGATATCTTACCTTGACATTTCTTAAAGAACATCGTGTGGTCTGATTCACTCTGGGTGTACCCATAACCTTTCATTGCCTGACAAAAACGACCGAACCATGCTCTTGGTGATTGTTTCAACCCATATAGTGCTTTCTCCAACTTACATACTTTCATGGTTGTTTCTGGGTACCAATATCCAGGTGGGATATCCATGTAAATCTCCTCCTTCAAATCACCATGCAAAAATGTATTTTTGACATCAAATTGATGTAGTGGCCAGTCTAAATTTGCTGCAAGAGATAAGAGAACTCGGACAGAATTTAATTTGGCAACAGGTGAGAATGTTTCCTGAAAATCAACACCATACGTTTGTGTATATCCTTTTGCAACTAATCTTGCTTTGTATCTCTCGATTTTTCCCTCTGCATTGTATTTTATAGTATATACCCATTTGCACCCGACTATTTTCTTCCCTTCTGGTAATGTTACAATTTCCACGTACCATTCTTCTCTAATGCATCCATTTCTTCTTTCATTACTTTTACCAATTATGGTCTTTTAAGGCTTCTTCTAATTTTTCTGGTACATTTACCGAAGATATTTGGTTCACAAAGGCTTTCAAAGGTTCTAACAATTTTTCAGTGGTTGTATAATTAGCAATGGGATATCTTACTTCCTCATTTGTTCCATCCTCCGGAACGTACCGTTTTGGTGGTTTTCCTCGGTTATTTCTAGATGGTAATTTACAGAGAGTGTTAATAGCACTTACCTCGAGAATATCCTCAGGAGATCTCGGCCCATGTGATACTTGGTCGGATTGTATTACTGCATCATTGAGCTCTATCCAGAACTTCGGTTCACTCTGCCGTATTAGGTTTAGATCAGACCTTTCGGCAATAACTGGGTCAGGTTGGATGACCCGAATTGGATCAGTTTGGATGACCCGAATTGGATCAGTTTGGATGACCCGAATTGGGTCATGACTCTGATTTGGCTGATTTCCAGATTCGTTAGGGTTAAGAGATTCGGCAGGATTTTGGTCAAGATTAATGAATTCGGCAAGGTTTTGGTCAAGGTCAAGGATTTCGGCAGGTTTTTGATTTTTTTCTGGATTTGCATTTTCGGCAGGATTTGGATTTGCATTTTTTGCTGGATTTTCATTTTGGGCAGGATTTGAATTTGCTTGATTCTCATTTTCAGCAGTAGATGAATTTTCATTTTCGGCAGGAGACACATTTAAGAAATATAAATCAGAGAAATCCAATTCTACCTGATTCTCCTCCTGAATTGGACTTTCGGTTTTAAAAAAATATTCACCTTCTAAAAATGTGACATCCATAGTTGTAAAGAATTTTCTCGTGTTTGGATTATAACATTTATATCCTCTTTGATGTGTACCGAATCCCAAGAAAATGCATTTTTGTGCACAAGGTTCTAATTTGGACCGAAAAATCTTTTGAACATGCACATATGCAATGCACCCGAAAATTTTAGGAGGTAAATTTAAAACGGACGGAATTCTGATATGAGAGGATAACATTTGAAGAGGAGTTTTGTAATCATGTACTCGGGTTGGTGTATGATTAATTACGTAAATTGCAAAAGACACAGCATTATCCCAAAAAATCGGGGGCATATTACTCTCAAACAATATTGACCGAGCGGTTTCGAGAATATGCCTATTTTTCCTCTCTGCTACTCCATTTTGTTGAGGGGTTCCCACACACGAGGTCTCATGTATAATCCCTTTATCTTTAAAGAAATTATGTAAATTTTTATTTACATATTCCGTCCCATTATCACTTCTTACAACTTTTATCTCTTTTTCAAACTGAGTTTTTATCATGTTAAAAAAATCTTGAAACACTTTTGTCACTTCATCCTTAGTTTTAAGTAAATAAAGCCATGTCATCCGTGTACAGTCATCGGTAAAAAGAATAAACCATCGACAACCAGATTTTGAGACAACCGGGGATGGTCCCCAAACATCAGTATGAACTAAATCAAAAGGAAGAGGGCTTTTATGATAACTATCAAGATAAGTTGTACGATGACTTTTAGCCTTAATACAAGTTTCACAAACCAATTGTTCATTTAAACTAGAAAATAAATGAGGTGAGAGCTTTCTCATGTACCCAAATGAGGGATGCCCTAATCTCCTATGCCACAACAAAACTTGCTCTCTCAATTGTTTAGAATCAGTTTTTGACAGAAATGAGGTTCCAGTCTTCATCTCCTCCAAGTAATACAATCCATCTCGCTTAGTACCACGGCCAATGATCTCCTTCGTGAGGATATCCTGAAAAATACAATGATTTGGAAACATGAGAGCTACACAATTTCGTTCTGAGGTTAATTGTCCAATAGAAATCAATTTTGTAGATAGAGAAGGTACGAGTAAGGTGTTTGTAAGGGTGAGATTCTTAGAAATAGGTACATCTCCTGCTCCATTTACTGGATACTCAATTCCGTTTGCATTAAGAATACCATTTTTTTGTGTATGTTTTCTTAGCTTAAAATCCTTTTCTGAATAAGTCATGTGGTCCGTAGCTCCTGAGTCTATAACCCATTCTATTTGTTTTTCAATAGTACAAATATCAAGAAATTTACCTTGTTCTGAGTTATTCTGGTTTCTAGAACTACCTGCAGCATGAAGGGCAACTGAACCTGTCCCATTTGCAACTTCGGCCTGGGCCGAACCTTGGACTTGACTGTCAGCTGGTCCATGCGCCCATGTAAGTCCCTGCTGCCTTTCACCCGCTGTTTCAGATTTTGCCACTGCTATCTTTCCTTTTCCAGTGACATATTGTTTCCCTTTTTTCTCTCTTTGAACCAATCAGGATAACCAACGATTTGAAAGCACTGCTCTTTAACGTGCCTTGTTTGACCACAGTGAGTACACTTCAACTTAGATTTATCAACATAGGAAGAGTTCTTATTTAGTGTTAGATATACCTCAGGAATTTTCGGCACCTTTGAGAGCATGGCAGCCGAAACTTGTGACATTTCTCCTCCATCTTTAAGCATAACCCCCTGTCTCACAGCCTCCTTTCTTACTCTTGCGAAGGCTTGTTCAACTGTGGGAAACGGTGTGAGTTGCAGAAGATTTGCTCTCTCATTATCCAGCCGGTCATCAAGTCCATCGAGAAATGTATAAACCCTGGTTTCTTGAATAAAACTATTAAATTTCTTAATATCTTCTACATGAACCATAGGGTTAGGCCGGCGAAAATCAATTTCTTGCCATAGACTTTGCAAATCATTATAGTATTCTTCTACAGATTTACCCGACTGTCTTAGTCGAGTTACCCTCCTATTTAATTCAAATACCTGGGCGGCATCGCTGCCATCATAGAACGTGGTAGCGAGAGAGTCCCACACTTCTTTTGCTGTTGGAAACCGAATGAACTTGTCTGTCAGATTCGAATCGAGGGAGTTGATCAACCATCCCTTCACCACTGTGTCATCAATGTCCCATTTCGGAAAGAGTGCATCTTGGGGCTGTGGAGGAGGCGGATTTCCTGTTATGTGCTGGAGCTTGTCTCGTCCCTTCACATACATGGTGACTACTTGGGACCATAGGGAGTAGTTTCGTCCATTGAGTTTCACAGAGATAGGGTTCGGATGGATGAAGGTTTCGGCTGCAGGTATGGTTATAGGTGGATTTGGGTTTTGTTGAATGGCCATAATTTGAGTTTGTTGTAATGCAACATGTTGGGTTAATTTCTCCAACAAGACTGCTGTGTTCTCATCTCGTGAGGAGTAAGAACTTGCTTCAGGTTCACTCATGATAAAAGGAAGAGATTATTGGTGAGGTCTTGGAATGTCGAGGTTTTCGGATCGATCACCGCTCTGATACCATGTCAAAAATAATAATAGAACAACTCAAGAACACAAGACTCCCATGAATCTCCCTTCCCTCCCTTTGTTTATTTCAATCAATATTTTTCTTACATACCTTCTCTCTGTTACAAGGATAGCTTTATATCTAACATAGGGCGCATAGCTCACCTCTATTATTTTAGACAACAAATCATAATCCATTATAAACTAGGAAGTAAATTACACACCAATCAATCATGACAAATAAAGGAAATACATATCATTTTTGTCCAGCCGTATAAACCAAGAATATATGTTGATTTCCTTCTTCATTTTATTCTGGATCGGATGTGAACCTTGTTGTACGTATTAGCTTGTAACTTCAACACCCTCCTTCAAGCTCATACGTAGATATCTGTCATACCGAGTTCAGATAGAGATTCATCAAATGCCTTACTTGATATCGCCTTTGTGAGCATATCTGCCAATTGTTCTTGTGATCTTACGAATGGCAATGAAATAATCTTAGAGTCCAATTTCTCTTTGATGAAATGCCTATCCACTTCAATATGCTTTGTTCTGTCATGCTGTACTGGATTATGAGATATATCTATCGCAGCTTTATTATCACAAAAAAGTTTCATTTCAGTACAGGGTTCAAAACCTAATAAGCGGGGTTCAAAACCCAATAACATGGGCCTGTTATACCAATAGACTAGGCCTTAAATTAATGGACCAATAAGCGGGCTAACAGATCCTAATTAACCCAAACTGGACCCGTCTAAATTTGCATGGAGTTGACCCCTGCTTGGGTTTGCGTATGAGTGATTATATATAGCAACTTGTGTGTGTAAGATCTGACCTCATTAATCACAAAACTAGTAGAGAAGCATCAATCATTGATTGATCTAATCATGACACCAACCTACTCCTCTCAATGCTCAAATGACAACTGCTGACAAATTAAGAAACATAATTGCAATTGTACTAATTATACTAATTACTATTATGTATTAATTAGACTACCCAGAAAACTACTCTTACTAATTACTTATTATGAAACCATAAAAATGTTTCAATTCATTAATTTCTTTATTTGAGATGTAAATTAGGTGGAGGCAACAATGATAAAAAATACCAAACATAGAACAAGAAATGTTTCATAGATAATGAGAATTATATCATTGGCCCACAAATTATCCCATTCTTAAAATGAAAGTCATATAGATATAGTTGTATAAGAAATTAAAGATTTTTCTTGAATTATTAATAAAAAAATTGAACTAAAATTTTGAACAACTATTTCTTGAACAATTTTTATCTTGATTAATAATAATAATTAATTAACGAGAATGACTGGCAAAACAGATCTTTAAGTAATTTCAGTTTTCCATTTAAAAAAAAGGAGTTGAAGCATTAACTTATATTAAAATGTTTTCTATGATCATTTTGTTTGTAATAATAGTTAATAAACAAATAAAATTAACGTGTGTACCAACTTGGTATTTGTCTTACACATCACATGTGTACTAACTTTCAACAAAAAAAATAATTGATCCGATTTTCCAACATGATTGTACCATAAATTCTTTTTAATGCAGATTCTTTGCCACAACAGTCCCCCAAAACAATTTAATTCTTTGTCACGGGGGTCACTTGTCTCAATGCATGTATAAATTGAGTTTTATAAATCATAATTGTGGATTCTTATTATTGTTTCTGAAAAAGCAATAATGGAAACATGTGATATGAAAGTATTACTATTTTAATTTCTACAATTTTTTGTTACATTTTCTACAAAAAGTTAGATAAAACATTGTGAAGAAAAATAAATAATTTTTCTCTACTCACCAACATGTGATATGAAAATTGTACTATTTTTTTATTTTGGTAATCAGAGTCTTTATCTCTGTAACAGTATTTAGAGAGTTAGTGGTGTGTTTTAAGCTTTTGCTAGTTAATAATTAATAAATAATTGATGTGTTTACTTCTTTACTTTCTTTCACACATAAAGTCTGGCCGCAGCTAATTATTTAAAACAGAGAATTAAAATGGTAGGTATACATTGATCTCACTCTCCGGTAACTTTACCTAGCTATTCAATAAGATATGATTGGGTTGTATCTAAGATATTATTTAAATTCCTTGCTTTTATCTGTTTGATAGGTATCTATTGACGCAATTCGATCGGACAAAAGTAGGAATAAGAAAACATGTGATTATCTTATCAAATAAAATTATATAGAAAAACTATTTTATATTGTTTTTTTTTTTTTTTTTTTTTAAAACTTGGCAGTGACTACCAAGACCTATTTTATATTGTTATTTTGTAAGATAATGATACGTGTAAATTTATATGAAGTGATTTATAATCATTAGTGATAACATATTTGGCACCATATTCAAATTGGTTCGTGCGATATATCATACAGTACCGCTTTTTAGTATGCATTTTATATTGCTATAATGCTATATATAGCTTCTTTTTCTATAAATTATTTGATATCGTCATATAAATGTTTTATTTACTCTCTAATAATTCAAAATATATAACTATAAAATGATTCAACGAATGAACCATGCAACACGGAGCTTCGTATCTAACATACAATTAATTAAATTCTTATGCATTGTCAATAAACGCAAAATTCTAAGTTTAAAAATATTCTGATTCCATAGTATATAACTATATATGCTTCTCTTTCTTTTCGAATTCAAATCATCAAAATAAAAAAAAATGTGCAGCATTTATATTCTATTATTTTCAATAAACATATGCGAAGACATTTAAACACATCGATCAATCGTGAAGTGGATTGGTTTCAACATTTTAAATTTGTTATTTGAAGTCATTCTCTTATGTTTTGAAATTAACACCAGAAAAGAATTGGTAAGCTTATGAACAGTACCCTTCTACTCTTCATGAAATTTTATTTGTGTCTACAGCGAAAGTTAGTGCATTTTTTTTCAAAATTATTTGATAAAAAAACAACAACTTTCGTTAGGGGTGGAGATAAACTTCTCGTAACTCATGTGAGATCGATTCAAAAATTCAAATTTCATTTGGATTGCTGGAGGCCTTTAACTTTGCTATTATGCGGCAGTCATTTCTGTACCCTGTAATTTTGTTATTTGGAAGAAAGTCAGCTGTTAATTAATTGACATCTACTTTTTTATATTTTACCGCAATTCTTTATTTCAACCTTGAGTTCCTGCTTTGGAGTTCTGAAACAAAATCTGTGTATCTCTATATAATATGTATTATGTCGGTTTTCACCGGGCAAATGTACAATTTGCCCCTCTTTTTCAAACCAACAAACAAAATATATCTCCTCATAAATTATTAACAAAATGCCTTTGTGGGCTCCATTTCCCCCTCCTTTCCTCTCCCTCTCACTTCTCCTTGTTTACTCCTACAACTTTATATTTAAAATGGAGGATACATTTAATACTATATGGAAATTTTGTAGATTTAGAAGTGCATATATATTTTTCTCCTTTCTTGATCTATAATTTGGATTAATTTTCTTGGCTTGCTTTTCTTAAACTTTCTTATATGAGACATAGGTCAACTTATATTAATTAACATGCACTACTAGAATTTCCGCTTTTTCCAACCGTAGCAATTGTTATTTCCAACCGGAGGAAGGGTCGATGGAAATGAAACTGCGTTTTCTGACACCATTAACAATTTCCGTCGGTACCTCATGGAAATAGTAGCGGTTGGAAATCCCTGCTGTGTCCGCATGGAAATATTTCTTATCTGCCTTTGGAAAAACTTTTGCATGACCCATGACCCGCCGAACAGACCAAATATTATATTTTATTGAAAGTTCACGGAAATACCTCTCCCCTTGCCGTTGGAAATAAGTGTGAAGTAGGGAGACAAATTATTTCCATGGACTACCGTTGGAAATGTTTTGTGTAATTTGTTTATATTATTTTACCATGAAGGTTCATGGAAATACTCAAGGACTCTGCCGTTGGAAATGTTTTATTGATTCAATTTATATTATTTTATAGATAGACTTATTATTTCCATGAGGCTACCGTTGGAAAAGTTAAGTTCCTGGAGACAGAAACGTTTATGTTTATTTGAGATCTCCCTTTAATTAAATGGTGCATAAAAATAAATCACAGCAACAAGCAATATTTAATTGAGATAAACTGAACTTTAGAATGAAAACATAAATTTTGGTCTTTAGAATAAGGCAATGTATTTAATTGAGATACAAAACATTGTGTCAAATAAAAACAATATATAAGATCTGCCTTGAATGTCTCTTTAATTTGTCCTCCTGCAATATATGTTTTTAAACATATTAGTGTTACTAAATTAGAAAAATTAGCATAAATTATTGTGACCGGCATCATGAAACAGTGTTACTAAATTAGAAAACAACTATAGTGACAGTTATACATGAAACAGTGCAGTTTTGACAGTCCATCTTTAGAAAATTATTGTGAGCAAATGGCTACACTAATTTTTATTTCTCTATATGGAAATGATGGTTAACTTCTGTAGTTTATACTCAAAAAGTTTCAAAAATAATGAAGGCTTGGAACTCAGTGAATTTCACTGTTTTGTGAGGGTCGGCTGGTGTGCCAGTACACTGTTTTTAACAGTATTTTTGGTTTTCAGGATATGAGATTCAAATGGCCACCAAAATTTGTAGAAAAATCCTTTTTAGGAGATTCTTTTTTCAGTGTGCTTGTATATGTCTGTAGTGTGTGTAAGTGCAAGGATTTGATCAATTTCAGTTCAGAGTTCTCTGTACAGATGTTATACTGACAGTAGGTCAAATTGGGGCTGTTTAGGCAACTCAATATACCAGCATGTGTTTGGCTTAGTTTCACTTATGTATGGGGCTGGTACAAGCATGGTTATTACTTGATATGCTAGGTGAGTAAAATCACAATTAGTACAACAATGTGTTTACCAAACATCGGAATTGCTTTACCAATTAATATTCTTCATCGGAATCATAATCTTCTTCATCACCTTGCTCCATGTGATACTCTTCCTCCCTGCCATGCTCTTCGTCACCTTCATCTACGTGGTTTCCGTCCCTCGCAATTGATTGCGGTGCAGCTGATGTTGTGGGCGGGAGGACTGTTCTTTCGTCCACTAGCTCGAAGTCATTTCTCCAAGGACCATACCATCCCAATCAAAGTCTGGTCCTTCTGTGACCGATATTGGATTATCCGGCCTTTCATCTTGGTAAAATTCTAAGTTTGAATCGTCACCCTCGGCATGAAACCCCGACTTCTGGCTTGTTTTAAATGCCACCCACCATTGACGTCTTTCGGGCTTTTGCGATGCATATGGTAGGTAGCACACTTGGGTTGCTTGAGCTGCTAATACAAATGGCTAGTAAGTTGCTAAGCGAGAAGTATGGTTAATCTCAACAAGACCATGTTCTGGTTCACCTTTACACCGTTTATTGTGTCGAACCAATCACACCTAAAGAGAACTACCGTGTGGGCATCATATTCTAGTGCAATGACCTCTTGGAGAACTCCATAGTAGTCAATTTGTGGGGCATTTGCATCTCACTCGCCTTTGATACAAACACCGAAACTTTGAGTTGTCTTCTCTTCCCCATATGATTTTGTTTGAAATCGATACCCGTTGACTTCGTATCCTTCGTAGAAGTATGCTTGTTTGCTAGGCTTGACTCCTGCAATTCGTATGCAGTAATCATCTTCATCACGAGAATTTATTACCATTTTCCGCAACCACTGTGCGAAACCATCTTCACAAACTTTTGGCAAATCTTGGAGGCTTGTGGCTACTCCAGAGTTGAGCATGCATGTATCTCTCTGCACATTAAAATATGTCCAAATATTAGGTTTGACATTGGTTTTAGAATAGATACTTTTGGAAACATCAAAAGAAAATTCATAATATTGTACCCCAAGTACTTCTCACAGATCTCTGGACAGTTGAGGATAACATAGGTGTGTGCATCATTAAAAGTCGTGTCATCGAGAGTCCTCTGTCTTTCCCTGCCAATGAATCGGCCCGGAGTATCGAATATCGAAAGTGGCCTAGCTACTCGGTTACTTGTTCCAACTTCTTGGCCAATATTAGATTTTTCTGCAAAATAGTGTGTCGAAGTAGTACCAATTTCTTTGGCAATTGTAGCCTCCACGATCGAACTCTCAACACGCGTCTTGTTTGTGACTCTCATACGTTGTTCTTTGTTACGTCTGTAATTGCAACAATAGTTTAGTGTTAGTTGTTACAAATATTTTCATGGTCGACAAATAGAAGCAATATGCATCACACCTTTCACATGGATACATCCATCGGGACCCTACTGGCCCACCCATTCTAGCCTCGTATGCTACATGCAACCCAAGATGCTCCATTGAATCGAAGAAACCGGGTGGAAATATTTTTTCTGCCTTGCACATTGTAACGATAATATCATTTTCTAAGGTTGCCACCCTCACTGGATCAAGCTCCTTGGCACAAATCTCTCTGAAGAATGCTGAAATCTCAAAAAACATCCCATACGAAATCCGGGACAAAGTCTCGAAAGGCGACGGGGAGGAGACGCTCCATGAACACATGTAAATCATGACTTTTGAGCCCAATGAGAGTTCCAGTGACTAAGTTAACACACCTTGACCAATTGGATGCGTAGCCATCGGGAAACCTTACTATATCCTTGAGCCATTTTAAAACAATCTTCTTATCATCTGGAGAGAGTGCGAATGGCGCCTTTGGTTTTTTCATCTTTCCCAGGTTATTATCGGCTGGAGTTAGGTGCTGGTTGGGACGATCACACAATAGAGCTAGATCTTTTCTAGCTTTTTCATTATCCTTGGTTCTGCCGTCTATGCTTAAAAGCGTGTATATCAAATTTTCCGTGAAATTCTTCTCCAAATGCATCATATCCAAATTGTGTTGCAATAGATTGTCTTTCCAATATGGTAAACTTCAAAAAATACTCTTCTTTTGCCAATGGTGAGTCTGACCATAACCCGAAATCTGGTTTAATGCTCCTTCTTTACCCCATTTAATCTCCCCAATTAAACTCACTATATTTTCAAGCTCCTCTCCCGTCAATCGTCGCGGTGGCGGATCATTCTCGACTCTACCTTTCTTAAAATTCTTCCTGTCTCGACGGAATGCGTGATTCGGAGGCAAGAAGCACCTATGACAATCGAACCAACATGCTTTTCCACCATTCTCGAGTTGAAAAGACTTTGTCTTGTCCATGCAATAAAAACAAGCCAACTTTCCTTTTGTACTCCACCCACAAAGCATCTCGTAAGCCGGGTAATCACTCACCGTCCAACAAAGTTGTGCACGCATCTTGAAATTCTCTCTTTTGTACCCATCCCATGTCATTTCGCCATGTAACCACAATTTTTTCAATTCGTCGATTAAAGGTTCGAGGAGAATGTCAATGTCCCGACCCTGATGCTTCGGTCCCGGAATGACAAGCGCGAGGAACATACTTTCTTCTTTCATTATCATCCCAGGTGGTAGATTATACGGAAAGACAAATACCGGCCAACACGAATATGGAGCTGCACTCGAGTTGAATGGCATGAACCCATCCGTTGTTAGCCCCAACACGACATTTCTCAACTCTCCTGCGAAATCAGGATGTTTACGAGCGAAATGTTTCCAAGCCTCACCATCCGCCGGGTGTACCATCATCGGTGCTTTGTGACGCACACCTTCCTTGTGCCATCTCATATTCTTCGCAGATGATTTGGTCATGTACATCCTTTGCAATCGGGGTGTGATAGGTAGATAACGGAGTACCTTCTGTGGAACGGGTTTAGCATTCTTGTTGGGTCCAGTTGGCTTATACCTTGGCTCTCCACATACATCACATTGTGTTTTCTTCTTGTTCGCTCCTTTGTAATATAGCATACAAAAGTTAGGGCATACATCTATCTTCACATGGTCCATGCCCAATTCCGAAACCAATTTCTTTGCTTGGTAGAAATTTTCTGGCATTTCTGCACCACATGGAAGCGTGCTTTTCATGAGACCCAACATATCATTAAAACATCTTTGGCTCAATTGGTGTTTGGACTTCAAAGCTATGGCACGTGTCACAGCCGATAAGACGGTGTGTGTCTCGCATTTCACTTCACCCGTTGAGTTAATTTTCCAAAGCGGTGTTTGCGATGCTTCCATCATGTCGAACCATTTTTTAGCTGCTCCAGTAGGTGTCTCCTCATTCCAATCAAATCCTTGAGGAGCGGCATCCCTTACCATGTCTTCCATTCGGTCTGTTGCAAAGTTCAAAGTTGGTGGACTGTGTGGTTGAGAGCTAGCTGAATTGGGGTGTGGCTCGCCGTGCTTGTGCCAAACATGATATGAGTTGCAAAATCCGTAACGATAAAGATGTAGTTCGACAGTCCCCACATCTTTGTTGTAGAGGTTGTCACATGATGTACACGGACACGGGATACACTTCATTCCCTGTCGATCGAGACGCACAACAGAGGGTTTGGACACTGCTGTTGCAATAAATTCAGCGACACCCTTCACAAATTCGGGTTCAAGATTTCCTCCAGTTTTATTTCTGCTATTGTACATCCACCCCCGATCAGTTGCCATATGATGAGCTATCTGTACAGATTATATATACTTGAGTTAATGACACAATGGAGCAAGCACAAATACACAAATGACAAATATTACAAGGCAGTACATCTGTTAAGAAAGTGCATTGGGTATAATTTACTATCTAAAAACTGTTCTCAATGATGACAAGGCAGTGCATTAAGTAGTTGGGGATTAATTAGGTGAATTTACTATCTAAAAACTGTTCTCAATTTATTATCACCTTATCAATTTACTCTCAGTTTTTCATTGCTGCAACTCTACAAGTCAAATCAGTAAATAAAAATAGGTGAATGCGCAAATGAAAAATAGAATATGTTAACCTCAGTCAATTTACTCGCCCTAGCTCACCGAACCCAACAACAGATTCACAGGGGTCCTAGAGGAAACGAGATGAGTTAACTTGGGACGAAATGAGTTCACTTGGGATGAAACGAGATGAGCTCCAAGAAAGAGGCGGTGGAAAAGAGTGGCAGGCGAAGGGTCCAAGTGACAGTGGCCGAGGGGTCCAAGAGAGGAGCTGGCGATTAAAGAGGTAATATGAGTATGGAAGAGCTGGCGATTAAAGAGGTAATAAGAGAGGAGCTGGCGATTAAAGAGCTGGCCGAGGGGTCCCTGAAAGAAAGTACTACTCGATGCGGCGGCCCGATTCAAGAGGTAATATGAATTTCCAACGGTATACCAATGGAAATAGTGGCATCTATTTGTTAATTTAGTTAATTTTTTTGTTGCGTACCCATTGTACACATAATATTTTAATTAATACAACCCACATGGTCCAGAGATTTAAAGTGACAAAGTGCTAGTTAAACATATTTGAAATGCATCCTAAGTTAACACAAGCAGGCCATATTTGAAATGCAAGTTAATACAATTAACACAAGCAGACCATATCAGCACACATCCTAAGTTAAACATATTTGAAATTCAAGTTAAGCCATAGTCCTAACACAGTTAGACATATCAACACAAGGTAGCGCCCTTAGAAAGTAAATTAAATTATTACAAATTGCAAGTTTAACACAGTGGATCAGAGATCCTGGGCCTTAAGAGCCCTGCACTTCCCCTCCAGAAGTAGGCCTTGGTGGTTCATTGATATCTCCCCCTCCCGAATTGCCCTCTGCTGGGTTGGGGTGGCCTCCACTCCCGTTGTGACCCCCATCAGCATTGGCCTCCGACGACGGCTCCTACAAAACAATTGGCAAAAGAAGAGTGTTAGTAGAAAAGAAGAGTGTTAGTGAGAAAATCAATCAGCGAAAATACTCATTTACTAATTCTATTCCAATATGATTTTCTTGTTAGCCTTATTAGTATTTAGTGAGAAACTACCATATATTAATTTATAAAAATGCTTACCGGTGGCGGCCTCAGTCCACCTGCTCTGAAGAGCGCATCAAAACACGCTCTTGTGTACTCATGGTGTTTATGAAGAGCATCCATTTCAGCTCTGTGTCGCCTATCCTGGGCAGCTATCTCATTAGCAAACTGGGTTCGTTCAGCTGCTAGTAACTGTGCCACTTCAACATTTGAGAAACTCCTATTCGCATCTGCAGCAGAGGTGGCAGTGCTCTTGGTTGGACCCGATAGGCTCGCCTCAACTGTCTCGAGTACTCGGGTTGACTTGCTGGTTCTTCCTCGGAAGCCAAACCCGAATAACCTGCCTCTGGAGTCCTCTCCTTTCACAGCTTTCTCCCATATTTGATCCTCTTCCATCTGATCCCCGTATTTCCCCTTAAGTGCATCAAACCTTTCCTGAAATGGTTAGGAAAAAATCACAAGTCATAGCTTGGAAAAGCTTGAAAAAATCACAAGTCATAGCTTGAAAAAATTCAAGTGCATCAAACCTATATGTAATGAAAACAGTAACAAAAAAAGGGAAGCTGCAGGAATTAAAGCTAATTTGAATTAGAAAGTTGTATAATACACGGGGGAGACGGAATAATACAGACACACACACACACACACACACACATATATGAAAGAAAGGGTGAGAAAAATTAATATACGTGAAAGAGAAAAATGAAAGTTCTTTATAGTTGGAAAAAGACAATATATAGCGGTGAAATTGGTCCTGCATGCATAGCTTACTTTCAGCACTTAATTAATTTGAGTTTTTTTGTTTTATTTCATCACAGTAAATACTTCCGTCATTGGGTAATTCATAGTTCTCTTTTGATTTAGGGTAATTTTTATCATGTTGAAAATTGGAAGGGGGTAAAAGCTATTATAAATATATGCACATTAATTATTTGTGAAAGTAAATATATTAATCGCAGTTTTACAATTAGGACAAAATGATAATTTTACACTTTTGGTAGGATACACATGAAATTTTAGCTTGAAATATTTATTTTCTTATTTGTTTTCCATTTCTTGCAGAGTATGTTATGCTCCAGAACCAAGTCAATGAAGGAAATAAGAAAGGAAAACAATGAGGATTTAAAGGGAGAAAGCAATTAATATGAAAGGAAGGAGAAATAATATTATACACGTTTTAAGTAAATAAATTGTAGTTGAATTGAGAGAGAAGATAAAATTATGACCAAACATTATATGTTAGTCCTTTGATTATTGGGGTAAAGATATGTACAGAGCAGTTTTTGCTTCATGCAGATGACGTATCGTATGCAGTGGTGTTCTGGATCTATTGTCTTGCACTTCATGAAGCAAAAACTACTCTGTCAATATCTTAACCCTAATTATATATGATGTATTTTTGGAGGCTACTAGAAGTGAATCATTAGAGGTAGCAAAAGTGAGAGATACCATGCAAGATTGGAAGCATTGCAACTTCTTTCCTCCCATCTTGTATTTTGTTATGGGGGAGCAATCTTAATTACTTTCTAATACAATCAGGAAACATAATTCTGAAACATCCTTCAATTAGCTATCACTAAATATACTAGAATTGGACCAAAAGGAAACATAATTCTGTCATAGCAGTGTACCAGTTAATTTTAGACATGTTCATATAATCCCATTTTTTGTTTTTTGTTTTTAGCATTGAACCACATATCCAATTACAACACACTGCCTACATACTTCAAAATATTAAAACACAACAAAGAAAGGGGATTACCGCTGCCTCTTTTGCTCTCCTGGTCAGGTACACCTTTCCCTCCGGTGTATTGCGCATGTGAGTTTTATCAAAAACATCCTTCAATCCGACAGAGTCGCCCTTCTCCTTTATCTGATGTTCAAAAATGGAAGATTTGTCAGTGATGATGAAAAAAAATTAAATTTTAAGGATGAATCTAATTAATGTAGTTTTTCAATACCAATGCTTGCTTGTGCCGAAACATACTCTTGGAACCAGTCACGTGATGGACCTCATCCTCTTTGCTTATTCTGTTACTACGGTTGGTGGCCGATTGTTGGTCCCAGTTTTTTGTGGACCATACATCGCACAGCCCCTTCCAAGTTTCTATGTTCTTGCACCATTTAGGAGGAAAGTATTTCCATTTCTCCTTCTCATTTCCATATTTCTTTGTTAATTGTTGTCTTGTTTCATTCAGCTCACGCATGTATGCTTCCGCCGCAATCTTCTCGAAGACATCAAGACAACGGCCAATGTCTTCCTTAGGCCCCCATGAGTACCTTTGCAAGAACTGTTGGAGGATAACCAGCCGAATCCGCGATGGAAACATGTTGTAGGACCTATACGGTCCCGGCAGGTTCTCCAAAGTTAGAACCCGTATCGTGGTTATCACCTTGGTGCAAAATGGCGAGGTCGTGAACTCCGCGTCCCCAACCACCATCAGGTATGGTCTGTCATCTGGACTCACCGGTCACGAGGCCTCGCAAGTCCCCGACCACACCTTACGTCAGATTTCCCCTTGTTTCTCTTTCGCTTCTTCTTGTCAGCCGTCTCTTGAGCTGCCGACTCGTCAAGCTCTCTCTCGCAGGCCTGAAAAGCATCAGGACAGCTACGGAGGGTCCGACGATTCCGACACCTAATGCTGCCATCATCGGTATACACCCCTTCGTCAAGAGGCCGAGGGGAGCTGTCTCCTGACTGGGGCTGTGATGCTTCCTCGGACCGAGACGGTGACCAGTCAGTATGTGGGCGAGGGGAGCTATCTCCTGACTGGGCAGCGTCAGTCTCGGCCCGAGTCCCGAACTGGGCAGCGTCAGTCTCGACCCTAGTCGGTGAATGGGCAGTAGGTGTCTCGGCCCGAGTCCCGGACTGGTCCGCAGCTGTCTCGGCATCAGCTGGTTGTGCATCAGCTGGCTCGGCATCAGCCGGTTGTGCATCAGCTGGCTCGGCATCAGCCGGTTGTGCATCAGCAGCTAGCTCAGCCCAAGTCTCGGACTGGGCAGCAGCTCTCTCGGCATCAGCAGCTAGCTCGGCCCAAATATCGGACTGGGCAGCAGCTGTCTCTGCATCAGTAGGTTGTGCAGCAAATGTCTGGGGCAGAGTCGGTTGTGCGTCAGCATTAGGCTCGGCCCGAGTCCCAGACTGGGCAGCAGCTATCTCAACATTAGTAGGTTGTGCAGCAGCTGTCTCGGGCAGAGTCGGTTATACGTCAGCTGTCTCGGCCAGAGTCGGTTGGGCAGCAGCTGTCTCGGCCAGAGTCCGAGACTTGGCACGAGGGGGGGCAGACCTGGGCCAAACCACAGTCGGGCCGATACCTCTGTTTCATGAACTGGCGGGGGATCGGGACCCGGTTCATCATCAAGTGGATTTAGCCTCTTCGATCTCCTGACTTCACGGATCACCATTGTGCTCAACTTGTCAGTTTTTCGCTTTTTCCGGGACTGTGCACGAGGATCTGGTTGAGGCGGTGGTAGCTGGACTGGGTGCTCCTTGGTTTGAGCCGGTGACGGAAGGGGGTGGGATGCCTCCAGCAGCGATGACGGTGGCAGTGACGGTTGCTGATTGCATGTTGCGGTTGCGGTTGCGGTTGCGGGTTCGGGTTGCGGTTGCGGGTTGCGGGTGGTGGTTGCGGTTGCAGTTTTGGCTGGCAAGGGTTGCGGTGACAGGGGCGGGGGCATCTGCTGTGACTGGGCAGCAGCTGTCATACTTGGGCTAGGATTTAGCCTCGGGGGATTTTCAACGTTGAAGTACAAAAAACTGGGAGCAATCTTCGTCCGTACCATTGGTTTCTGCAACAATTAAAACATAGAGTAAATTTCTTAAATTACGGTCAATACAGTGTCAATTTCTTAGTTGATTTATAAGAAAAAAAAAATCAAAGGGCTTCAAACAAAAAGCTAAAGATGCAATTATTGAATTATATTATTTGCCAAGAGTATCTCTACCATTGGCAAGGTCTATGTATTCTCATTTGAGACACATGTATTCTAATTCTCTTAATAAAATGAGATAACATAGTAAAATTCTATAAGGGTTGATTTGGAATTGGTTTAACAGTACCCTACAACAGAACCCTAACATAGTAATCAATTATTAAGAAAAGTTGAAGGGTATATAAAAAACAGTACTCTAAAACATATTATGAAAACACAAAGTAATAAACACAAGGGTTGATTTGCATAATTTCCACCGACTGACAGCCAAAATATCTCATGCTCATGCTATGCATAATTTACCCTTGTTCTGAATAGCTCATTTTAAATTAATAAACACAAGGGTTGATGGGCTAAGTTATCATTTAAAATTCTATGCCCAGTTGATATATTTTGCTACATAGATTGTCAAGTTTGTAAAACTTTCGCTTGGTAAGAATAGTAAAATTGAGAAAGTAAGGAAAATAACCTAAAAGCTATATATTACATTATGTTTAAACTTTTTCTTAAGATCAAAATTTAAAAGTTTCCCCTATGCAATGCGCAAGATCTAAAAGTTTCTCCGGCACATTGGACTAAATTCGATCTAATGACTAATGTCTTATCGAAATCATCTGATTCACATAAAAATTATGCATATTTGATCTGCGTGAATCTTAAAGTTGTATATGAATATTAATACAGATTAGACAACTCTGACTTGACTTCGAACACAATTAGATTTGATGCTCGTCGAATGCCCTTAAATTTTGAAGAACTATACTTAACTAGTAGAGAGTTGAGACACTTTAGGATCTGAAAGGATAATTCAAAAAAATCAAAGTAAAATAATTCAACCAATTATAGCCGCTTTTCTTTTCTAAAGGCTATCTCCTTGTTTTCACCTTCCTGAAGCATTATTTTGTGAAAACAAAAACTACTACTAAGCTCAAAATAGATAATATAAATATAAAATATGAGTATCTAACACCAACACTAAGTTTCTTTCTTTTGCTTTCTACTTTGTTAGTGCATTTCATCTCTTTACTATTTATTATGCTTTCATGGTTTGCTCGCAAAATGCCCCAAAAAACAGAAAAATCAATAAAACTGTAGATGTCACTTGTCAAGTTTATATTGGCATTAATTATAAGATAAGTGCCTATTGACAGTTGCTTTTGAAAATTAATGTCAGCATCATGCCATTTGTTTAGACAACAAAATTATTTATGATAAGTCGTTTCATTCTTTTCTTTCTTTTTTTCTGGAGCAGATATACGACTACAGATAAGTACCAGCTAGCATAAACCCACAGGAGAACGGTGACAAATAACTGAGAAATAATATTGAAAAAGCCACATATTTTATGTAATTATTAATTGAGTACATAATTTATTGCCGCAACATAAAAGTTGACTAAAAGTTGACTAAAAGTGTAGGAAATCTCCCCCATGCATTTTAGGTAATTAAGCAGCAGTTCTTATAAAGTTATAGTACTTGATTGTATAGATAGATTCTACATGTTTTGTTGCCGCAACTTTTTAATTCAAACAAATGTTTAATCAAAAGAAAAGGCATAAGATTTTGTAGTATCTAACTTGGCACAATGGCTAACCACTAGGTATTATAAAAACCCTTAAATTAAACAAAAAGGGCAATTACTCCAATAACTGATCTGCTCTTTTTATGCATAGATTGCTTTAATCAAATCTTGATAGATCATTGTTGGATGTTGGATCCATTATTGATCTGGCTTTAGTTTGAAATTTTTAACCATAAACAATTCAAGCAATTATTGGACTTGTATGAAGTAGATTGCGATTCCGAATTCTCTGTTGTAATGCATCACAATTTTTGACAGCAAATGCTTGTCACGTGTTAAGTTAGCATTGGGCAACAAGGCCTGTAAGTAATATCAATTCTTGATAAAAATTATCATTTATATATATGTGAGAAAGATGGGGTGAATATTAAAATTAGATGTTAAGGAGTTTTGAAGGGTATATGAAAAATTATCCCTTTTTTTTATTTTGCCAGATTAAAACAAAGGGAATAAGTAACATGACATCTCTATTTCTAAACCCTAAACCTAATTTAGAAATGAAAATTAAATCAACAACCCCCATCAGTTCTACATCGAATATTTCTAAACCCTCACTTCTAAACCCTCACTTCTGAACCCTTTTTCTGTGATTCTAACAAGCAACTTTTGTGAAATTAACAAAAAAAACCCTTTAAACTCTTACGTGTGTCGGACGGATGCTCGGGTTCCATCACCGCCTTTTGTAGCCGCCTTTCTCCGATGTGTGCGGTTCGCCCTTCGATCGAGGCGGCGCAGGTAGTAGGAAGAGAGCTGGTCCCGGCAGTGCAAAATGGGTGGTTGAGTAAAAGGCTATGACTGAGAGGAAGAATCGCGGGAGCGGCGGGGACGATCGGGTTTCTTCTCCGCTAAGTAGGGTTTTAACACGAAGAGATAGAGGAGAAAGCACCGGGTGGGCGTTTGGTATTTCAAAAAGAAGAAATAGAGGAGAGGGCTGGGGTTGGGCGTCTGGTATTTCAAAAAAAAGGCCAAGTCCCAGGAATTCAACCACCAACGGTACCGTAATAGGAAATTTTTTACAATTAATGGATCTGGACCGTTCATTTTAACTTGGTCCGAATCTCAAAGCCCAATAATACGACCCCTCAGTCAGCCCGAATCCCAAACCGGCTGAGAGTTAATCTCAAACCGTAAATAGCTAATTGTAAAAGGGAGTCTTTTACGGTACCGTCGAGGATATGGATTCAAGTCCCAGAGAGGATTCAAAATCTCTCTAAGTCCCAGGGAGCATTTATGCTCTCTACACCTACCAAACTTAGATATCACCTAAGGTACCGTAATATTTATTGTTAGATCGGGACCGTATGATTTTAATTGCACGATTTTTAAAGAATCGAGATGATTGAGGGTGCGCCGGATCAACAAATGAATTTTGTGTCACCTCATCGAAATGGTTATCATGCTCAAAACTCTCTAATGGAGGTCTCCATTTCCGGAGTATGACCCTTCATCACCCATCAGACGGCTAGTATAAGCAGACCAACTAATTAGTGTTTTTTGTACAGCAAATAATATGATTAAAATCCTAAATAAATAATATATATATTTAAACATACCCTTGGAACATATAATTTCATTAATTGTTGATATCATATCATTTCATTAATATTTGGCCCTTGAAATTGAGCAAATAATTACCGACTGTTCATTTTCATATCAAAATTCAACGATCGATCTTTAACGAAATGATTCCAAATTAGTTTTTAAATATCAAGGGCAAACATTGTACATAACAATAAAATAAAATTTGAAGTTTTCAATGTGGCGAAGCTTCGATCCAACGCCAACTAATTGGGGCCCTACGATGTTTGTATTTTTTGTTGGCTTGATGGAAAGGTAAACGAACATCAAATCTCATCCAACTTCACTGCAATGAGATGAATGCGATACTCTTCGATTTGAACGGTTCTGATCGACTGTCGGACAATATACACTTGTGGTAACTCGTACTACAAGAGTTAATGTTCTATGCTGATACTTAATGGATGTGTTGTTATTCATGCAATAAGTTTGTTATGCTATATTGTTTTTTTATACAATTTCTACTTCAAACATTACTGTGTAAATTTCATTTATCAAGTGTGCAAATCATCTCTATTTCTAAATTAAATTTTCACATATCCAATTTATATGTGATTTGTTTAACACATCAGTTCTGACTACGAGGAGCGCATGGGTATATAATCACAGGACCTTCCAACATATAAGATAAACCGCATGAAGAGGAAACTGCTCTGTCCATTTAATTTGAAAGAAAATTGTTCTAAGGAAGCATTCTCTCTGGATGCATACATGCGTCAATCTTCATAAGATTTAGTCCGGACCGTTCTTTTAACTTAGCACGAATCATAAAACCCATTCAATTCGTACATCTCAAACGCTAGCCCGAATCTCAAAGATAACAGATTATATCTCAAACCGTAAGTTAAAAGGAAGCCCTAGAGCACCTTCCATTTTTCGGCTTTCCCTCCCACACCTCAGATTTGGGACGGATAAGCAACACTGCGATTTCAAATTTCCCCCCATTCGCATCATGCTTCCCCCCAAATTTCACCCAGAGATATTTAGGCGGCAGCCCAAATTTTCCCTCTCACTCCGACCCTCAGTTTCACACTCCTCTCCTCTAATCCGTCGATCTCTCACAACACATCGCCTCTCCTCTAATCCTTGTATTTGGTCTGAGCACCTCGCTACCTCTCCATCTGGTGGCACGTCTCGGTGCATGTCCTGTTTGGAAATCCGAAGAGGGGCGCAAATATCTTCTCCAATACAAACTTATTTGGTAAGTCCCCCCTGAAATACTTTAATTTCATTTCTTTGAGACTGAGATGCTATATGTTGTGTTTTTAGTTGATTTTATTTACATTAACCTCTTCACCTGTTAGGAATTCGATTGTTGTGTTTTTAGTTGATTTTATCCCCCAATGTCACTCCTCCAAATCAATTTCAGGGATCTATCCCCCAATTTAAGAGGATTTTAGTTGAAATTGATTTAAACTAAAATCAATTTAAACTCTTTCTATCCCCCAATGTCACTCCTCTTTCTATCCCCCAAATCAATTTAAACTCCTTCTATTTTGAAATTGGTTTAGGGTTTCATAGCATGCATAGCATGAGAACCCGAACCAATTTAAACTCCTTCTATTTTTGAATTTTGAGGCCATTCAGAAAAAGCTAGACCTCCATTTAATTGATTTGGAAAATAATTGGTAAGTGTTGATCGATTGGGTTCGGGTTGTTAATTTATTTAAACTCCTATATTTGTAGAAAAAACAAGCATGCATAGCATGGATTCTACAAAACTGATTGGTTTGAAACAGAAATTGATTAATCTAAACTCCTCCTATTTTTGTAGAAAAAACAGAAATGATTGGTTTTAGAAAAAATGATCGGACAAGCATGAAATGGATGCTATGCTTGTTTTGTCTACAGAAATAGAAGGGTTTAGTGTTTAGAATAAAAAAATTAATTACACTTAGGATTTAATCTAGTCTCCCCCATTCGGTGCGATGTGTGCTTATTAGACACTCTTGTAATTCTAGTCAACTCTGTAACCGAATTAGTTAACAGAGTTAGTTAGTTGCTGTTCTATGTTTCATTTACTCACAGCTTATTACATAGTGTAACACTGGTTATATAAACCCAAGTGACTGTAACAGTGAATTCATAATGAAATACAAAATCATTCTATCAATCTCTAGGGCAGTTATCTCTTTATCTCTCTTTCTCTGATTCCTATCATGGTATCAGAGACTATCTTCTTCTCTAAATTGCTTCCGCACAGATTTAGAGAGGGGCATATCATATATACTTGTAGGGGCATATCATATGTGGCATATCATATACTTGTAGGGGCATATCATATATACTAGATATTTTTCTAGTCAACATAATTAATTATCCATTACATACCAGCAGAAATCTATACTTGTCTTGATTGTATCATATATACTAGATAATTTTCATATGTGGATATTCTGTTTTGAGATTGTGATTTTAGCTAGTACTATCAAGCCTTTCAATGCATGTGACTTGTTCTGCCAAAAAATAATAGGTCATTTGATTAATATCTTTGTTATTTTTTACATACCGGTTTGGGGCATAGATAGTTCAACTCCTAACTTGTCACATTGTGTTAGGATATAATAATAGTTGATATCGGAAAAATAAACAAATTAATTAGTCCACACCATATAAGCATTAATTCATATTCTTTTTTTCCAACCAATTACTATTTCCACTTTTATTCATTTCTTTTGTTTGTTTCTAAATATCACCTGTTAAATACACTAAAAGTTTCTATTATAATGCCATAAGAGTTATTACCAAATCTGTTAACTTTTTCAACTAATAGTAAGGATTTAATTAGAGACAAAACAAGACAGTGTTTATTGAGGGGTAAAACGGACATTAAAAAGAATTTTTTTCTCTTTGCCCTGAATATTAGAAATTGTGATCTTAAGATAGCGCTCCCCTTTGTTTAGGTATCTTAATTTGTCCCTCTGACATCTAAGGGTAATGCTCTAGTATTTTGGTTCTTGTATCTTTTATTTCCAATGATTACTATAGTAATTATTGCTTTTGTAATAACTGTTATCACTACTAGAATTTCCGCTTTCCGCTTTTTAACAACCATGCCAACTGATTAAAATTTACTAAAAGAACTACTAATATATCTTTTTAAGTTTAGATGCTCATTGTTTATGTAATCAATTAAAATAAATGAACTGTAAATCCATCGACTTATATAAAGAATACCAGCCCATATTTTATCAAATTAACTTGCTGCAGTAGATTTTGATGTTTTTTTTGTCTTTTAATCTGTTCATACGTTAAACTTTTGGTTGTCTCTTGAGTTACGGTTGCAGAGATAATTTATAGATATCCATATTAGAGATACACTCAGCTCTTGTAACGGTGTCCCTGTAAACTGTAGTGCTTTGATATCTGGTTCCATACCATGCGTAACACATATATTTTTTTTTATTAGAACAACAGCAATGGCTCCAAGGAAGTCTGCTCTTACAAGAGCAACACGTAAAAAGCACTCCAAGAGAAAGTGTACTTCACAACCAATTCTTGAGGTTGGCGAGGGTTCAAATGCTGACCCTGAAAGAGAAATTACACAACCAGAACCGCCAAAGAAAAAGGGTAGAGGCGCCGGAAAGATCAGAAAGTCAACAGATGTAGTGGAGGACAGACCGATAATCTGGCCAGTTGGGGATTGTGAGTTCACGTGCACCACTAGTTGGGCGATTGCAAACCAAAGGAAATAACAGCAGCAATCACTAGGTACCCCTTCTAACTTGAGTACTTGAAATTACACAACCAGAAATCGATATATTGTTTTTAGGGATTTTATGCTTCAATCAGTTGCTTTTTTATTTATTTTGTTTTGTCAAGAAATTGGTACAAAAACAGTAGTCTCTGGTAAGTTAAAAACAACATATTCTGATGCACTCAAGGTGCTCGAAGAAATGACGAAATCATAATCTGATGTGAAACAAAAATTTGAGTGCTATCAAGGCCGATGTCTGGTTCAACTTGTAGTGTTATGGTCACAAATCAGGTTCAACTTGTAGTTCCTAGCAAACGGGTTGAATGTACAGCTAGCAACTAAGTGTGACCTAAAGAGATCATGTTTAATATTTGTACATCTTAGGGTTACACTGTTTAAACTTGTAAGTCAATGGCTGATATTTCCGTATTTCTATCACTAGGCTAGCCCTAAATCTCATGCCTGGACCGTTGAGAAGCATCTTCTCATTTGATGACGCCACGAAGAAAATATTGAGTTCTTGTTTTTGGTACCATATATTGATTTATATTCAATTTTTTTTAGGGACAAATCTTGGCAGGGGATCTGAGCCAAACATAATTACATGGACAACCCTAACTGGGATTATCAGTTCACCTCTCATAAAAAAAAACAAGAAGCAAATTACATGAACTAGCAAACCAATAGCACACTACAGTTCAGGTCTGGTTACAGATAGCTATCCACAGTAGATAGACTTACATTTATCAGTAATAGACTTTACTTTTAATAGACTAACTTTTTTCTGTTTTAAAGAAAAATTCAGATACCGTGAAGGGAAGATCCCGACCATTGCAGAAATGTTATGGAGGCGATAGCAACAAAAAGGTATAGCCAGGAGCTATACGAGGCCAGGGACATCTGCAGGAAAAAATTTGGCAGAGACATAGAAGCATGGAAAAACCACATTCCCCATTGGTGCCTTGACAACCCCAACTGGCACGGTTTGTGCGATATTTTTTTCACAGAGGACTGGCAAGATTTGAGTAAAAAAAACCTGGTGAACCGCACCCAGTCGGGACTTTTGGTTGCCCATCACTGTGGATCAGCCAGCTCACACCAGCATTTTGGCAAACTGGTCAGTGTCATCAAATATAATGTTCCCAAATTAACAATACTTGTAAGTTATGGATTCATCTGACCTTTATGAATATTTGTTTTATTCCTTTTCATGTGGAGACAACATTAAAAAATGGAAAAGAGCCATCGATGGGGGAACTTTACCTCCATACTCATAGTCGTCGAGAAGATGGGAAATCACCGGTGGTCATCCAAATACAGTCTACCATGACGGCCGGGTCGGAACCTAATGAAAACACTGATGGTAATGGGCTTCCAGATCCAAGTACCGAGGAGCCTACAACACAGGTCCCAGATTATGATATCAACTCCTTGCATTTTGCCAACTCGAATGCGAAGGCAGTTTATGTAAGTAGTATTGTTTTCATTAATATGCATTTATTGTTACCGTAGTGCATAACAAGGTCACAATAAATATAATTTAGCAAATATGTTGTGAGCTTATGTGGCCTATATTTGTTGTCAGTTGACACCATGGGTAGGGTGTTCAAATGGTTCGGTTTATTTGGTTTTAAACAGAACCAAAAAGTATGCCATGGGTAGGGGTCAGGGGTGGATCCATAAAGGCCCGGGGTAGGCAAGTGCCTACCCCTGAATTTGAATTTTTTTTAAAGTCCAGTACAATTCTACACATGTGCCTACCCCTGGCCCGGAAATTACACGGCCTAGTCAAGATAACTAAGTGGGTTCTGGTCATTTGAGTTTTTTTTTTATTCAATGTCCGTAGGAATAATTTCATTCATAAATCAAAATTTCACTACAAGAAAGGTAACAGGGCAACATTATACCAGTTCCTTGTCTGCCACTGTTTTACTGCAATAGAAAAGAAATTAAACTGGAAAATTAAAAACAGCTTAGAAATAACACCTATTTTGTTTAGCCTAAGGTGATTTAAAATTGGATTGGGTTGATTAAACTCAGTGGTGAAGAAGCGCCCATCCAACGATCTTCCATTTCTATCCCTTGCACGAAGGAATCAGTTAGCATACCCGATTAGTTAATGGATTTGAACCCGATTAAACATATGAGTGTTAGTGAATGAGTAAAATAAGTAAACTGTGATCATATATATATGCATAAGTACACTAGATATTCATTGTCCTTTTTAGGCAAAAACACAAATAGGACATATATAATATAGGGACCCAAGTTTAAATTTCTCATTTACTGTTCTGACAAGGTCCCATATAGCTACTGAGAATGAATTCTAATAAAAAATCAAGTGCTGATATTTACGTCTCCTCTATCCATATATGTAACAACTAAGATGAAAATACTGTTCTTGATGCCTTTCTAATATGAATTTTTTGATTTCTAATATGTAGCAACTCATAGAAAAAAGTGAAGGACATAGCGGCTAATCAGGCCAATGCCGACATGGACGAGAGCACCATGTTTCTGACAGCTATTGGTGGATCAAGACACGGTAGGGTGCGGGGATTTGGAAGCATGCTTCACGACAAGGTGCCAACAGTAACCACCCGAGCCAGGCAGAAACACACAACTTCTTCTATCTCTGGTTTGACAAACAATGAAGGGCAGAAAATCCAAACCCGCGAAGAACTGGAAATGCTCTTAGCTTACCGTGATCGTCGTCTTGATGAGGAAAGGGCCGTGAGGGAGAGAAAATTGGCAACTTATGACTTATACTTTAGTCAATTATTCACTATGTATGGGGCGCAAATGCCTACTTCACAGGTAATTAAGACCAATTTGGTAGTTAAGTTAGGGTTATAAATTTGGTTGTGTTGTTTGAAATGACACTCCTGTTGGCACCATTTTGGTAGTTGTCTTTGCTGTTGAGATATAGCAGTATACTAACATTACCTCATGCGCATTTTTTATATTTTAGGATGGAGCAAATGGTTCTGGAACTCAGCGAGGTGTCGTTCCTGTAATTCCTTCTTTCAGGTCACACTTTTAATTTTACAAAACATAACGATGTATATTTTATTCATCTTTCATTTTGTGATCTAAGGATTATAACAATGCTTGCATATACCTTGTTTAGGGTCAAGGGCTCACTAATCAACCATCTCATGGAGGAGCTTCACTTATGCAAATGCCCATTTCCCAGGTAATGAGTTATATAATGTTGCTTTCAGATTTAACTTATGAAAACCCGCTAAATGAGGTTTCATGTAGCTATTGGCTTTAAGTATGAGAAAACGCAGTAAAGCTTAGTTGATTAGCTAGAGGTAGTCAATGTACAACGACAAAATGAATTATCAAGTGGGATTAAGGGCATTTATAAGTTAAACTAGTCATATGTTAAACTACTGAAGCACAGTACTAATAATTGAAACTACTGAAGCACAGTACTAATAAGTTAAACTCTTATGTTGTCAGTTCACCAACAGGGTTTATATAAGATGTATTAGTTTTTGTGTGAAACCATCAATAATTTGTATTGCCTGTGACATAATACCCACAAATCATTTCTCAAAGGTGCATTATTTTTTTATTGAAAGAAAACAATGATACACCAACATAGTTTTATGGAAACCGGATTCGAAATTATTTTTCAACTCCATTGCAATTGTCAGCTTGCTGAAATTGGGTTGATCTCAGTAGTGTCTTTTATTTCCAGCTATTTAGAGTTCTTATGATCATTTCAATAGAATGTTTCCTTTTATTTTCATCTATTTAGCGTTTTGTCTTTTTACTCTAGAGGGCATGTCTTGTACTGGTAATGTTCTGGTAACCATCATGTGGTATACATAGGGTGTTCTTATAATTGTTTTGTAAGCGCGATAGGGTGTTCTTAAAATTGCTTATTTTTGCACGTCTTCATCAATGATTGACACTTCTTGTTACATAGTTTATATCTTCTTTGTTTGACACTTCTCTGTTTCTATGTGGTATACATAGGGTCGTGCTTTTCCTATGCAACAAAACCAGGGAGGTAGTTTCCAAGAACTACTAAATCAAACTCAAGCTGGAAATGATGACAATACAAGGGGTGAGGATGATATGAGCCAATGGTTCGGGCAGTCCACCTTCCACGTGAACCAGCGTTAGCTTCTAATGCGCAAAAGTGCACATTTTTTGGTTATTTACAAGTTCTAACATATGACAACTGGAATGGAACCTTATTTTGTGAATTTTTGTTAACTCATAGTGGGTATATATTTGGGTATATTATTGTCAATGATGCAAATGTATAGTTTTGTTGTTGTAATTGGGGTTTGCAAATTTAGGGAGAAGGGCATGATGATTATACTATGTTCATGCTTTGAAGTTATTAAATGCTATCGATCCATTTACGAATGTGTTTTCCATCTATTTACATGTTTTTTTTATGTTTATCTGGTTCAATGTTAAATGGGGAATGTATGGGAGTACCGAATTGGTACAGGGAGGATGTAGGATGAGGGCCAACAGATACTTTTCCATCCAGGTTATTATTTCCATGGGTATATCTTTGGAAATTAAAATAAAATTCCCATGGAAATAAATCTGGTGGGCCCACATACAACAACCGAATTGAAAATAATGTTCCCTTGGAAATAGATCAGAGTCAAAATGATGATGATTTACGTAGGGTTTTGGCTTAGGTTTTGCATATTTTCTCACACTTATGTTTAATTATTTAAAGAAAAAAGCTACTGTCACCCTTCTTTATGTTTTATTGCAGAAAACAGATTTTGGGACTATTTCATATCAAAAGGAGCTAGAATCAGGTCAATCGGATCAGCGATGCCTTCAACCAAGTCTTGGTTACGGTCCGTATTGGTTAATACGGACCAGACATAGCACAGACTCAGAAGATGGCGCAGGAAATTACAACCATAACCGCCAAGGTCTCATTACGGACCGTATTACCTGATACGGTCCGTATCCGAAGGCGTCTCTTGTGAAATAACTGCCGACAGCTGTTTCCAGATTGATTTCTTAGCCTCCAATCAACCTCTACACGTCCCTACACTCCTATATAAGGCCCCTGGGCAGATAGAATTGGCATCTTTGTACTTAGGGGTTAGATTTGATTAAAGAGAGAAGAGAGGAGTGATTGTAACCATGCCGTTCCGCGGCTAAGTTCCTTTTCTTAGGGCTAGGCAGTAAACCTTGTTACTCTTGATGTTTTGATATATTATTTCTGTTGATTATGGTTTCTTGTTGTTGTATCGAATATGCTTTTGTGATTTATTCTCTTCATCTAATTTCAATGATCTAGTTTGAGTTCATTAGGGTAGTGACAGTGCTTTAATAACTCTTTAAACTATTTGGATGAGTTAGCCTCGTTGAGATCTATTAGGTTTATGTGAAGAAAACCTTCGCGGGGAAACCATAAACCAAACAAAACGCATGACCAAATTCCATCATTTGCGTAAGGTAAATCGCAGTGATCTGTGTAGTAATTTGGGAGATAAGAGACCCGATAGTTGCGTAAGGTAAATCGCATTGTCCTGAGTAGAGTCTCGATGAAAGATCTGTCATTATGGCGTAACATAAATCGCAGTGACCTTTGTAGTTATCTTTCATAAAACAACAACAGGAAATCAGACGCAACAGGAATATATTGTCAAGACGGATTGAGTAGCAATGGTGTGCCAAAACCCTAGGAATTCTCATCTCTATCTTTACTTTAATTACTTTTAATTGTTTCCTAATTTACATTGATCAACAAACATCTCTCAAATTTCAGATTTCGTCTAGCCTTTCGAAAGGTTGTGATTCGATCGCTCAAAGCATTGAACCAATATTCCCTGTGGATCGACCTCGCATATACTACTTGATAAGGATTGTGCGCTTGCAGTCCGAACCGATAGCATTTACGAGTTTATAAATATTAAAAGAAACATTGCTCTCTTTTGAGTGATCAAGCTTTTTGGCGCCGTTGCCGGGGAATAACGGTTCATTGTGCAAGGCCTCGAAAGACGCCCTTGCTTTGACCATTGAATCCAATTAATTAGAAACGCCTAGATTTCTTTTTATTCTCTTTATTTTCATTTTTCTTTTATTTTTAATTTCGTTTTTATTTTCTTTTTAATTTTCAGTTTTTTTTTTTAGTTTAAATTTCATATTTTCTTTTCTTTTAGGATACTGCACGCTGGCCGAATCATCCGTACGAAAATCCGAGAGGATTGCTAGTAGGAGGAGACAATTCGCTTCCACATCACCGATAAGAACCAATCATAGTTTTTCATCCAGTAATTCTGAAGGCGAAGAAGACCCAGATTCGATCAACATGGATATCCCACCGATTAACAACGGAAGACACAATGGTGATAATGGAGTTCACGATGCAGCAAGACCCAGACTTCTAAGGGACTATTGCGTACCGCGCGCGAATGATCCTAATTCTAGCATAAACCCGCCAACTGTTACAAACCGTAATTTTGAGATCAAACCTGCTCTCATAAATATGGTTTCGCAACAGCAATTTGGAGGATTGCCACATGAAGATCCACATCTTCATTTGTCAATTTTCCTAGGGATATGCGAGACGATAAAGATCAACGGAGTTACCGATGAAGCAATCAGGCTAAGGCTATTTCAATTTTCATTAAAAGATAAAGCAAGAGCATGGTTTTTTCCTTACCGGCTAATTCCATTCAAACTTGGGACCAATTGTTTAATGTGTTTATTGCAAAATATTTTCCACCATCCAAAACTTCAAGGTTTAGAAATCTAATTACTAATTTTGAACAAAGGGATGGTGAAACATTGTGTGACGCATGGGATAGATATAAGGATATGCTAAGGTTTGTCCACATCATGGTCTAAAAAGATGGCTGATTGTCCAAACTTTTTATAATGGTCTAAACCCTACCGATAGGTTGTCTATTGATGCTTCTGCAGGAGGAGCAATCATGAACAAGGAACCTGACGAGGCTTACAACCTAATTGAAGAGATTGCAATCAACCAACACTACTGGATCCCTGAGCGAAGAAGCCAC